>WHYT01016544.1:429185-446121 GCA_009806455.1 Tetrax tetrax
CGCGGGCAGCCCCGGCCAGCAGCGGAGCGGCCGCCCGGTCCCACTCCCAGCATGTTCCAGTGGTGAGTGACTGAGGGGAGGGGGACCCCGACCCCGCTCCTGCCCCGTCCCCTGCCCCTCCGGCCACCGCGCCCTGCCCGGAGCCTGGGGGACTGCGCTGTCCCCATCCCGCCGGCTCCCTCCCGAGCGGTCCCCCCAGTCCCCCAATCCCGCCGGGTCCCTCCCGGTAACACCGGGGAGTTCCCCAGGAGCTCCTGGGTGGGAATGGGCATCTTGCATGGGGAGGCTGCGGATGGGGAAGGGACAACGAAGGCGTCTGTCCCCTGTCCGTCTGTCCCCGTCCCGGCTCTCCCAGGCGTGGGCCTCCCCCACCGCCCCCCGGCCGGGGTACCCCGGGGAAGGCTCTCTGGGATGTTCGCTCCCAGCCCAAACCTCGCCCCATCCCGGGACACCGGAGCTCCAGCCCGGTGGGAACGGGGACGGGGGGCACCGGGCGGGGCTGGCGGTCGTCCGTGTCGTGTGTCCCCTCGCCACGCGTTCCCTGGGGATGCCTCTCCCAGCCCTTCCCTGCAAAGAGCCGGTTTGCGTGGGGAGAGCGGGGCCGAGCGGGCAGCCAAACTCCCCCCGTGGGGTCCCCGTCCCAGGCAGCGCCAGCCTGGGGGCAGATGCCCACGGAGGGGAAATATCCAGAGGTTCACCTCTTTCCCAGCCCTGTGCTTTTACCGCATTGTATTTAAACCAGACGTTTTTAGAAGAAGGGGACGTGTCCCCGGACACCCCGGCATTGGGGACAACTGTCGTGAGCTGGGGCCCCGCTTGTCGCTTGCCCGCTGCCGGCGTCGGCTACTTTTGGAGATATTTGGGTACTTTCTGCCCAGCATCTGCTCCTGGATAAGATCCCCTCTCCCCTTGGCACCGCCAACAGCAAGGGCTCTGTGCCGGCTCTGACCGGGTCTAATTGAGGGGCCGGGAAAAAAAAAAAAGCATCCAAATAAAATAGATAGCCCTAGCCGATCAAAGAGGTTTTCATGCGGATCTAAAGTGGCTGTGTGCCTCTCCGGGGACACAGAGCCCCAGTCTCCGGGGGCCTCGCCTGCCCCGCAGCATCATCACCTGAAAGGGAAAGTGCCCACCTCTAATTTGGGGGATTTATATTTAACTGCCCGGCGGCGGCCTGGCTCTCGCACAGGGAGGCTTTTCAGCTTTTCCCGGTGGAGAAAAGGGAAGAGGAGGAGCGGGCTGGGACCCTTTCAAAGCTCTCTGTTGGCTGGGGCCGGCCGGAGCCCAGCCGGGAGAGGGCACGCGGTTGCTGCTGTTTTGGGGATGCTGGTGGGGACAGACCAGGGGTTGTGCCCCGGAACAGGGTGCTGGGGCTCAGCAGGGTGATTTCTCCGTAGTGGCAGAGACGTGTCATGCCTCCTGCAAAGCAGTGGTTCTTGGCGTTCTCCAGAGAGCAGGACATGGTTTCTCCCCCCTAAAGTACTTCCCAGCTAAAGAGACCACAGAGGAGAAAGACTCAAGATAAGAAAAGACGTGTTCTTTTGAGATTGGCGCTCTTTTGCCCCCGTAAATCCTTGATTTGATGTGGGAATTGCCTGTGGCTGTGTCTCTGGATCCCACCAGTCCCCATTTGGAAGGACAGAGTCTCTGTGGGGCAGAAGGTCGGCACAGGGCTCCCGGCTCCAGTGGGATGCGGTGATGCCCCCACGGTTTGCAAAGTCCAATCTAAAGAAAAAAAAATCCCAAATAGGTTTTTGTAACTAAGCGAAAGTTGCACCAGTGAGAGCTGGGAAACGGTGTCCACTGAAGGAAGGAGGAATAAGTTTCTGTGCTGTTGTGCAACACCTCACCTGGATGTACCTAGGCCACCCAACCCTGCACCTCTTGGTGCTCTCCCCTCTCCCCCAGGACAGGGGCTTCTGCTTGGGCTGAAACAAAAAGCAGTGACCCAAGGAGGGTAATGGGGGTAAAGGGTTGGAGCCATCCGTGCCAGTTAGCGACAGCCCTACCTATGCAAATTTTAAATAATTATATCAGTAAATCCTGCTTCCAGGGAACCAGATGGCCAGAGGTCCTCTTTCGGGCTGGATATGTTATCGGGGGTTGTCCTCGGGGTGCTGGGGAGTGCAGGGATGGGATAGGGTGGGATGGAAGAGGATGTGATGAGATGGAATAGGATAGGGTGGGAGCAAGGCTGGGATGTCGGGATGGGATCGGAGCAATTTGGGTTACCACACAGGGGTGACTGGGTTTATTTCTGCTGCAGTGCCAGGTATTGATGAGAGGTTTTAAACATTGCTTGGCTGTGCAGGGGTTAAAGTTGCCACTGTACCAGACCAAAAGAAGGGTTTCTAAGAACAACCTTAGAGCTGGGTGGCCAGGGCTGGAGAGGGTTAAGGGAATGGTGAGATCTAATCAGAGCTGCTCCCTCATCAGTCGCAGATGAGTGGCCACATATAAAACCTGACAGGGAATATCTATCCATTTACCCGTAATTACTTATTTCCACGCTCACTCTCACAGTGCACGCTAGTGAGCACAGTTTTCCCACATAAACATGGGGCTGAAAAGTTCTTTGTGCTTGAGGGCAAAGCTGGAGACGGGAGCTCCCAAAAGTTCCTGGTTCCCCCAGTTTCCATTTGGGGCTCCTGCGTTTCAGGGTAGCTGGAGTCCCGAAGCATGATGCTGTCCTCTGCCCTGGGGAGCCTGAGAGACATTGGGGTGTCCCACCAAGCAGGTGCTATGGTGCAGCCTGTGCCCCCAAGTCCCAGCAGCTTCCTGGCAGCACTTATCACAATCCAGCCCCCCGGGCCAGAAGTTTCAAGGCTTTATATTTTTTTTGGCTATCTGGAAATTACTTGGGTTAAATATTTCAGATTTCAGCCCCAAGCTCCTTCTCTGCACTATCCCGAAGTGAAGGTGCCGTCTGCCTGGTAGAGATGATCTTGCATGTTTCTGGCTCTATTGGGGAATGGGTCTGAGGGGCTGTCCCTGATGGGTGGCTGGGATGTGCTTCTGGTATCGAGAGGACAGGCACAGGAAAGCTGTGACACGAGTCCCACATCCGTCTCCTTCGGCTCCCCAGCCGCAGTCCCTTTGGCTCTGCTGGCAGGAAAAGGGGCTCCGGGAGCCGCTGAGCAGCTCGCGTGTCCCCTCCGTGCAGGAGCAGCCAGAGCCAGGGCTGCCCTCGGGAAGCTGTTGGGACCCCGGTGGGCATGTGGAGCCCAGCTGCTGCCCTCGTGCCTCGATGTTCATCCGCACGGTGAGATGACCTGAGGCTGCTGGAGCAAGCAGGGCTGTGGTGGGAGGAAATTGGTGCAGATGGGCCAGCTGTCCCCACGCACCCTGGACATGCTGATTACTGCAGGCTGGGAAAATCTGCTCCCAAATCTGAGATCTGCAGTGGTGCAAATCTCCAATGCTGCATCCGCCGTCCTTATCCTTGTCACCACAAAGTGAAGTGACAGGTCCTGAGAGTTGGCCAAAATACCCAGCAGTGCCCCCAGAAATGCTGGTTCCTGTGGCAGATGCAGGGTTAGGGATGTCTTTTCCTCATGAAACCTTCAAGTTCATCTCAAATGGCAATTTTTTTGTCCTGATCTGCTATTTTAAAATGAAACAGCTATGCTTGATTCATGTCAACTCCCATGGTCTTCCCTGCTGTGTTTTCTCAGTGTTTCTCAGTTACCTGTGATACCCAGTCTATGTTTTAGAGGTAATGCTTCTGTGGAAAAGATAATTCCCTTCTGCTCTTGTCCTAAACTTCAATTTTCAGATGCCTGAAACCTGCGTTTCCCTTAGGACTTTCCTCCGAAACAGCTGCTTTAGTGAAACTCTTATCTCTTATCCTGACTTCCTCTCTCTCGCTTGACCCATTTTCTTCTTTCCCGTGAACCCTTTCCAGCTGTTTGCGCAGATATGGGGTTATCAGATGACACCGCAGTGTCATGGCCTTACGTGGTTAAGTGTGGCCCCAGAGCTGCCCCACAAATGAGATGTGGGTGGGAAGACACCTGGGATGGAGGTGTCCCACTGCTCTTCCCACAAAGCTGCTGCCTGTCAAAAGGTGATGGGACATGGATTGTGAGCACCCCATGACCTCTCCAGGATATGTTTTTGCAGACAAGCTTCTTGCAGCCTGCAGTTTCCTCTCTTTAAAGTCTCTGTCTCATCCTTTTAGGAAGAAGACCATCTACAAAACGGTTTGCCTCTCCTTCTTGCTGGTGATCATGGTAACGGTGCTGCAACGGGGAATGGCCCCCAACCAGTTCATGCAGGGCCAGCAGCAGAAAGAGCTGTCCCCTCCAGAGCCCCTGAAAACGCAGAAGAGAGACAACGCCTTCTCCATCACTGGCACTTTCTGGAAGAGCAAGAAGGACAAAGATCCTTTGAAGGAGGAGGAGAGTGTGACAGCAAAGCAAGTGAAATCCTGGGATGTCACCACTACCAACTGCTCTGCCAACCAGAACTTCAGCAAGGTGGACTGGTTCAAAGGGCTGGAGCCCAACTTCCAGCAGTTCCTGCTCTATCGGCACTGCCGCTACTTCCCCATGCTGATCAACCACCCTGAGAAATGCAATGGGGACGTCTACCTGCTCATTGTGGTCAAGTCTATCATCACGCAACACGACCGCCGCGAGGCCATCCGGAGGACCTGGGGTCAGGAGAAGGAGGTGCATGGCAAGAGGATCAGGACACTGTTCTTGCTGGGCATAGCCTCCAAGGAGGAGGAAAGGGCCAACTATCAGAAACTGCTGGATTATGAGAACCACATCTATGGAGACATCTTGCAGTGGGATTTTCTGGACAGCTTCTTCAACCTCACCCTCAAAGAGGTCCATTTCCTGAAGTGGCTGGACATCTACTGCGACAATGTCCATTTCATCTTCAAAGGTGACGATGATGTGTTTGTGAGTCCCAGCAACATCCTGGAGTTCCTGGAAGACAAGAAGGAGGGAGAGGATCTCTTCGTGGGGGATGTCCTCCACAAGGCCAGGCCGATCCGGAAGAAGGAGAACAAGTACTACATCCCCAGTGCCCTCTACAACAAAAGCAACTACCCACCCTATGCAGGGGGTGGGGGCTTCATCATGGATGGGCCCTTGGCCAAGAGGTTGCACAAGACCTCAGAGACGCTGGAGCTGTACCCCATCGATGATGTCTTCCTAGGGATGTGCTTGGAGGTTCTTAAAGTATCTCCTGTTGGGCACGAGGGCTTCAAAACTTTTGGCATTGTGAAGAACAAGAACAGCAAGATGAACAAGGAGCCGTGTTTTTTCCGGAGTATGTTGGTGGTTCATAAACTGCTGCCTCCAGAGCTGCTCCAAATGTGGGACTTGGTCCACAGTAACTTGACATGCTCGAGAAAACTCAACATCCTTTAGCTCAGTCTCTTTGAAGAGCTGGGACTGGAGGGGCTGAGACAACCGAGCCCTGCTCCGGAATGGGGTGAGCCTCTGCTGGTGGCACACAAGTCCTTCGGGGACATCTCCCTCCGGGGCAAGGGGGGCAGAGACACTGCGCTGGCGGGCAGGGTTTGTGATAGTGTTTGTTCCTGTACTGTAATGTGGTTCACTTATCTCCAGCTGGGTTGGGGGTTGCTGAAAAAGAAGAGAGGGGAAAAAAAAAGAAAACAAAACCAACAAATCTAGCACAAAATGAGAGAGAGAGAGAGAGAGAGAGAGAGGGCAGAGGGGTTTGTGCTCTGCTTTAGGTACAAGCTCCACTGGAGCATGAATGGCGAGGTGGGGGGAGGCAAGGAGGGATGTGGGCACAGGCATTTTTTGGAGATGTTCAGGGTCTGGCTAGCCAGGGAAACTGCTCCAAGGGAGCTAAGTGGTTTACAAGTGTGTGAGCCCCCCACAACTCAAAAGTCAAGGGGATTTTATTTGTTATGCAAGGTTTTAATGACATTGACCCTGTGCGCATTGGGTTCACCCCCGCCAAACTCCTCTCCGTGTCCCCACTATGCAGCTGGGGAAAGGGGCTCTTCTCTGAGGCCGGACCTCGCCAGCCCCGAGCCCCTGTTAGGGCTGCTGGGTTCCAGCAGGCGATCGGGGGATTGGGGTCTTTGCCCCCATAGAGGGTCCCAGATGATGGTGGCTCCCAGCGCCAGCCCGGGCTGTACTTGGCTCTCCAGCCCCTCTCCCAGCCTCACTGTGCGTGCACTCGGGAGGAATGCACCCAGCTGAAATTCCTCAGGGATTTGTTCCTTCTGGCAGGACAGGGAAAGGATGAGGCGGGCTGCCCTTGCCAAGGAAGCTGGAGCCCAGGACCCCATCTCGGGTGCAGGCATCTGCAGGGCTTTCTGCAGGGAGACCCTCTCCTTGCAGCAGGGCTGCTCTGGTGGGGTTGCCTCAAAGGGGGACAACAACGCCCAAAGACCCCACCTGTGGCCACTTCGGGCTCAGCCCCAGTTTTGCAGCGAGCGTGATGCTCCAGGGCAGGTTGGAGAGCATCAGTCTCGCCCCAGCGCACAGAGCAAGGTCCAAGGGGACCAGGTAAAGGAGGGCTGGTGTTTCACGCATCTGTTCCTCTCAGGGTTGTTGCAGTGTTTATTCTACAGAATGAGGGCAAGGAGCACAACAGGGCTCGTATCACGAGACACGAGCTGTGGAGGGGAGCCCCGAGGCAGCTGCCGCGATGGAAAAACCCCGACACGGAGAGACGACGGCCACGCGCGGGGCTACGGATGCTCTCCAGCCACCGACTGCAGGCGTGAGCAAAACCACAGGCAGGCATGAACACTGGCGTGCCAGCTCCCAGGCACGGGCTCTGCACACGCAGATGTCCCCGTGCATAAGGCTTGCACGCCCAGATGTCCCTGCACGTGGGTGGACACGCACAGCCACATCCGTGGCCCTGACCACGCACAGCGAAACATGGGCACGTGTGCACTCGCTCTCTCCCTCTCCAGTGCCAGACATGGAAAGGAAAAAATTTTGACTACCTCAAAGGTCCCCCTGTGCAGTGCCTTTTTTTTTTTTTTTTCTTTCCTTTTCTTAATGTCTTTTGGAAACGGGCCCATTTCATTTACTCCAAGTCAGTATGTTCTCCAGGTTAGAAAACAAACAAAAAAGGGGCATAAACCAGCCAAAAAAAGGCACCCTCACGCCAAGCCACGCCACTTCTCGGCAAAGGTCCCTCGTCTGCTCGGACGAAATGCAAATTTGAAGAGGAGGAAGAGAAAGAGCCCGTTGCTGTCCAGGGCTCAGCCGTTGGTAGCAGGGCTGGCGGTGATACTGTGAAATTTGATTTACGATGCACCCAGCAGCACCGTGTCCCTGGGGCAAGTGTGAGACAGAACCTCGAGGGCATTTTTGGTGCCCCTTGGGCTTAGGCAGCACACAACACTCCTTCGCTTTCCCGTCCCCTCCCTCCTTCCAACGGGAGCGAGTTCAGAAATACTTTCCAATTTGACACCTCCGTAATTTATGTCAGGTACAGAACGTTAGGCTGTGTATTTATCCGACATACAGGGACAGCTCTCGCTCCCCGCAGCAATGCACACGGCGAGCCAGGGCTGCATGCAGAAACCTCTCAGTGTTGCTCTTCACCTCGTGGGACCTGTACAGAGAAACCTTGTAGCTTTGGTGAATATTCTAGTTTCTAAATAAAGGTTAAAAAAAAGGAGAAGGAAAAAAATCCCAAGCCCTCACCTCATCTCATTGCTTGAGGATTTCTGCTGGCCAAGCCAGCCTGGCTAGCTGGGAACAAAACCTGGGCTACGGTGGCAAAAACGGCTGCTTGGAGGGGGCATTTGGGGCTGTGGCTGCCCTGCTCCAGCTTGGCACGGCTTCCTTGCAGAGTGTTTAACAAGGGCTGGCAGATATTTTATCCATTTCAAGCACTCCTCCAGCTGCATTTCAAACCTAAACGTCAGATTGTTCTGACACCCTGCAGCAGCTCTTTGGCAAGTTTGGAAAATCACCTGTTTTGCCAAACACCCCCTCACGCTGAAGGAGCTCACCACCTTGCTGTCCCCATCACCCCCTCCATGGCAGGACCTTGCTCGCTGCCTTTTTCCCCTCAACCAAAGCACCACCACAGGGTGATGCCACCCCCAGGCCATAGCACAGTGGGTCAGCAGTGACCCCAGAGCAGAGCGATCCACAGGGACAAACCCACATGGGGTTTGAGCCTGGCTGGGGTGAAGAGGAGGAAAGCCATGGATAAGCCCTTGGGTCTCACCTTGCTGTTTGGGCCCTGGGGGCTCGGTTTCCGTGGCTGGCACCTGGCTCAGTTGCTCAACACAGTGATGGGGAGAGACCAGCAAAGGGGACCAGGACATGCTGGATTTGCCAGGCTGGGCCACCTGCCACTGGGGCCAGCTTCCCCATTGCACCGAAAATGCCGCAGGTGAGGACAAGAGGCAAATGCTGAGCGGACGCATTGGTGGATGCTCTTGTTCTTTCCAGTGTGACCCAGGGGCTGACTCCTCCGGCTGTGGGACCCCTCCGCAGGGTACCAGGGTGCGAGCAAACCCTCCAGCCGTGGATCCAGGGTCCCGGCGTGCAAGCAGGGTTCACGTTTCTGTGTGACAGTGGGGCTGCTCTCGGCAGCACCCCCCCGCCCCCCCCAAGGCGGGTGAGGACCCCGCATGGGCTCAGCCCGGCCCGGGTTGCGCGGGCGGGTGCTGCCCCCTGCTGCCCGGCCCCGCCGCCGCCGCCCTCCGACCATTTGCCGCCGGGGCTCGGTCGCCGGCTCCGGCTCCAAAATGGCTGATGCCCAACGGGTGGGGAGAGGGAGCGAGCCCTCGCCCACGGGAGGGACGGGGGGAAACGACAGGCAGCTCTCCGGCGGCAGCAGAACCCTCAAGCCAAAGCGCTCCCCTACGGGTTTAATATGAAACATTTTGTGGAGAAACCCTTGTTTTCCTCAGGGATTGTACGTTGGGAATCCAGAGGCAGGAAGACAGGACCACATCAGCAGGACGGGCTGCAGGGACTGCCCATGGCAATTAAGAGTTCCCAGGGTTGCACCATTCAAGGAGGATGGAGCTGTTTGCAAATAGCCAGGGAGAGGCCCCTTGGGCCAGGCTGGGAGAGGACCTCTCAGCAGGACAGAGGCAGTTGCCAGTGCCCTGCAGGTACCGTGCCCAGAGAGGCTGGTGCTGGCAGATACACAGCCCCGCAGCCAGCGCTGCCCGAGTTAACTGAGAACAGCAGCTGCCCCCGTCTTTTCTGTGCTTTCCACAGCCCTGTGCTGCAGTCACTCAAGAGCAGCCTTGCCCCCTAACAGCTGCCACTGCAGGCCCCCAGCCAAGTGCCTGGCTGGAAAAAAAAAAAAAAAAAAAAAAAAAAAAAAAAAAAAAAAAAAGCCAGTACCTACCCCACAAGGACTGGGCCAGGACTCAGCACCTTCATTCCCACACAGGTGGAAGCACTCACTCACCTTATCCAGGCTGAAAACCGTACAAAAGCACAGGTACGGCCAAGGCAGCAAGATACTGCTTCACACTTTGGGACAATTGAAGAGGAGACAATTTGGAATGAAGCACAAGAGGTAATGCAGATAAGAGTGTGACTGAGCTGCATAGCCTTGGTACAAGATCCAATTTACTCTTTTTTTTTTTTTAAAAAGAAGTATATAAAAACAATTGGCTAGCATGCAACATCACATACACGTTAAAAGTTGTGGCTACAGCCATTGTATTCCTCTTCCCTCCTCCATGCTAGAAAAGCACGGCACACAGACATCGTTGTGAGATGACAGAGGCTACAGCACAAGCTATGCTTGTGACATTAATGACCTTAGAGAGAAGGCTCAAGACACCATTTCTCACAGCCCTGCTTCAGTTAGTGGCACAGAAGTAACACGAACCAGTTTAGGTCCTTTAATCTGTCCAAGACAGGGTGCTGAAGCACAAATGATAAAACATTCCGCATTTTTACAGCAAAAATGCTACAGAAGTTTATAGGAAAAAAAAAAAATATTTTTGTACATGGGTAAAACATTATAAATTCAAGACAACTCACAGACAAAGGGTAAATTCCCACATCTATCGCTCATTTTTTAAAAAGTTCTTTTGAATAAGCAAGCAGTCAAAGTGGCTTGCTCTCTCTTCCTTGAAATGAAAATTGCATCTTCCAAGTGGCTCACAGTACTGCTTCGCATCTTGGAATGTCCTCCGAAGGCTCCGCCAAGATAAAAGGAGAATAAAAACCCCCGGAGTCCTTTCAGATAGTCTCAGAGAGCAGGAGAAGGAAAAGAAAAGGGGAAGTTTATTCAAACTTGATCTTCTTCCCTTGCGGCTTATGATCTCCACCTCCTCCTCTGCCTCCTCGGAAGCCACCTCCTCGACCTAGAAAGAAAATTACATCAAGAAGCACAGTTACAGGGCAGATACCACTGCTCTTCCAAACCCACCCTCATCTGCATCAAGCACTCTTGATGCAAAGACTCTGTGGCAGCACCACACCATAATCCCCAGAACAGCTTTGGGTTAATTTTTGAGCACGTCCCCTTAGAACAGCAGCATTTGCCTCTTCTTACCTCCAAATCCTCTGCCACCACCTCTGCCACCAAATCCACCTCTTCCGCCTCGGCCTCCTCCTCTGCCACCACGACCACCAAATCCACCGCCACGCTGAAATTCACCCTTTGGCTTGGCAAAATCAAGGATCACTTTGTTTCCATCTATCTCTCCATCCTCCATGGCTTCTTTAGCTGCTTTGGCATCTTCTGGGGAGCTGAAGTCCACAAACCCAAACCTAGGAAACGGGTTAAGAGACAGAGAGTCAAGACTCCACGAGCTGTAGCACCACCTGCAGGTAACTCAACAGCAATCCCTTCGGAAACATCACCTGCACCTCAGCAACCACACAGGGAGCAGGACTGTGTTACTTGTAGACCAGCAGTGGCTAATCACAATCGATGGAGCCCCATTGTGAGCGTGCCAGGACTGGACAGTTCATCTCCTTCTCGTGCGAATCCGTAGGCTGCCACAGATTTGTTGGCAGGAAGGAGCTCATTGAGAAGTGAGCATAAGCTGCCCTCTATGAACAGACCCAAAGCTGTAAGCTTGTTGCCTGGCTCCATGCAATTCACTAGCTGCAAGGAAACACCCCCGCACTGCCCAAATCAGTGTGAGTGAGAGGTTTTGTAGAACTGAACTAATCCCAGGTGATGTTTAACGTACCCTTTAGATGATCCAGTGTCTCTGTCTGTGACTATCCTAGCACTTATAGAGCCTTCAAATGATTCTCTTAGCGTCTCCTCTGTGGTGTCCTCAGAAAGGCCTCTGACAAACAACGTTTTGCTTTGTTCTAAGGAAAGAGAATACATTCAGAGATCATTATGTCTGAGGAAGGCAACCATCAGTTTCTTAACAATCACATCCAGCTTGCATTACAGGCTCCCAGGGCTAAGGGGTTTGTTTTGAAGTAACAGCTCAGGCACTTAGAGAAGTCCTTGAGAACTTTTTCAGGACTGTAGTTAGAACCTGATGTCAAAGTATCTCCATCAGCCAACTGGTATTGCCAAAAATATTTTTTCCCTTTAAAAAAAAAATAAAATAGATGCTTGCATCTTATCAACAGGGATACTAACTGGACAGACACTGCTGGATCAGCACTTGACTATCTAGAGGACTTCGGTAACAGTTTCATCAGCATTTCAGATAATCAGTCATCATATCCAGCACACTCGCTTACAATGCAAGTCTTTCACTCCAGGGGCAAGTTTTTTTCAATTTCAAAAGCAGCCTTAAGTTTGCATGAATGGTGCACTCCTGCCACAGCTGTCTCAACACCAAGTGATCAAAACCAGAACACTTACGATTAAATCCTCCTCTTGCATTCGTATTCCCTTTCTGCCATGCTGGTGAACTGAATTCCAGTCTGATTGCTCTGCCTTCAATCTCTGTGTTGTTACAGGAATTCAATGCCTCTTTGGCATCCTCAGCTGTGGGAAATTCTACGAACGCATACCTATTTGGAGAGGAAGATTTTGGTCAGCCTGGAAGCACAAGAGATCTGTGGAAGTTAAAGTAATTTGCAATGCCAACTCAGGAGAAAGGCACAACATACCCTTTAGGCCTGCCCTGGTTGTTCTGTGGCATCTTGATGGAAGAAGCTTTCTTAAACAGTTCTTGGAGAGTCTCTTCTGAAGCAGCATACGACAGGTTGTTGACAATTAGGGTCTTGGACTCGCCACCTCCTATGGAGAAAAACTTAGTCTTCTAAGTGCAAGTTTGGAGAATGAGGGTGCTCTCTTCCTCTAGGCACAAGACCCTCTCTAGGTGAGAGCAGTTGTTGCCCCCTCCTCACACCTCCCAGTGAGGCACAAGGCTAAGTGCCACACTCTTTTGGTCGCCTAGACTAGCTGTCCCCCTTTGTGTGAAACATGCAGTGGAGACGTGTGCTCTGCATCCTATACATTTCAAGTTAGGCAAAAGGTCTCTTCCTGATATCTTACAGTTTTCCTCAAGTGTTTCAAGTTGCTCTATCCCTAGCAAACTTCTGAAACAACTGGAATTAAGTCTTAAGCGTCATTGGTAT
Source organism: Tetrax tetrax (assembly GCA_009806455.1). Classification (NCBI taxonomy): domain Eukaryota; kingdom Metazoa; phylum Chordata; class Aves; order Otidiformes; family Otididae; genus Tetrax; species Tetrax tetrax. Next base: position 441,686 of record WHYT01016544.1, read on the forward strand.
CCATGTTATAGATTATTGGTCTGGAAAAGTACCTTTCTGATGTTCTTGATGGCTCTTCTCACCAGTGAAGTCAATTACCATGGCACGACCATCAATCTCTGTGCCCTGCTTCTCCTCCAGAGCTTTGTTTGCATCAGCTTCTGTTTTAAATTCAATATAGGCCATCCTACAGCACAGAAAGGAACATAAGCAAATGCCTCCTTCCAGGAATGATTAAGTTCACAGAGGGGAAGGATGTGGAAGAAAAATGCTTCAAAAATTAGCATTTTCAGTACATCTAATGCAGCAGGTTCCTTAAGGGAGCTTAAGGACACATGAGCTTATCAACATATGCCAAGAGTCTGAGGAACAGCAAACATACAACAGTCCTCTCTGCTACATACCCTTTGCTGTTCCCCTCCTTGTTCATCATTATTCGGATTTCTAGTGCGTTTTCAAACACCTCTCTCATTTCTTCTTCAGTTAAGCGGTAGGGCAAATTCTTCACAAAGAGTGTTCTAGCATCTCTCTCTGCAAAGACAGAAAAAGTTACTTTTAAATTACCAGCTAAAAATCCCTCCTCATCTACAATGCCAGTTCAGTGAGAACCACAGTGAGTTGATCCAGCAGAAAATAAACCACAGTAAGCATTCACATTTTCAGAAGCTGAGAAAGCAACTATTCTGGAAGGCAACTATGCTGCCATTGTACTTCTCTTAAGGGCATCGAGTTCATAAAACAGGTCTTAAAGCTTCAGAAAGAGCCACGTTTCCTTCTTAGTCCCCTGCCCCCATATATGCACTACTACTTGGGATCACGTTTCCAGATATTCCAGTTCAAACTTACATTATCTGTAGTTAGCATTTGATACCGCTTATGATACAAAGGCAGATCTTCCTGGTTTGGGCTTAAAAGAGCAGAAGAGTGGCCATCGTAACACTGCAAGCCTGCTCCAAGGCCTGATCACAACAACTTTTCTTTCTGCACAGGTACTCAGAGTTATGGGCCATACCTTTCTTGTTTTCTTTCATTGTTTCCTTGCTTCTTGCTTTTTCCAGTTTGACTTCTAAACCCATTAACTTCTTTCCATTCAGCTGGAGAGCTTTATCCAGATCTTCAGCACATGAAAAGTCTACGTAGCCGAATCGCCTGAAAGAAGGGTAACCTGACTATTTAAGGTGATCTATCTCTAGCAGCAGAGAACACAAACAGAAACCCACAACCAGAGAGGTCCCCAACGGTCAAGTTAAGAGTGTGAATAAAACAAATGCTAACTGGCCCACATAACTAAAACAATAGTAGAGAACAACAGCTCTCCTTTAGGGAGATGCTGTCTGAAAAACCTGCAGGCCAGGCAGGTATTACAGCCCCAGTCAGTCCCGCATCTCTTCCAGCTTCCATACGCTATCAGGCAACCATCCCAGCATCCACACAGTTACACCTCTCCAAACAAATTACTGCCAACTAAAGGCAATAAGCAGCTAAGTTCTACTGATGAACTCACTTGGAAGCACCAATTCTGACATCTAGAACTTCAATATTCTTCTTCCCAAAGAATTCTTTGATGCCAGTCCTCAGTTCTTCATATTCCTTGGTGTTGACCAAATTTCCCACAAAGAGGGAGAAAGCTGAAGTGGGTCCTTTAAACAAAAAGATAATAACATTTTCATTTTGTTTTTAAAGGCAGTTAAAAGAACTGGAACCCAGACTCCAGACAGCGTTAGCACATCAGTTTCTGTTCAAAAGTGACATCATACTTCAGTATTAAGTCCCTTATAATCATCATTTGTGCTGGAAAAAAACCCCACTCATCAGCATCCTGTCCCACCACAGTTATGTACCTCACCCAACAGTCCCCTAACAGTGTCAAACAAGTACTGTTTGGTGATCCCACACCACCTACCATCTGTTTTCTTTTTCTTGGCCTCTGGTGCACTTTTATTGGCCATTTCTTTCTTTCTCTTTCCAGGTGCTTCCTTGACAGGTTCTGCAACAGAAAACAAACACCACCACTAAAATAAAAGTACAAACCAACCTTTCCTATACTGGATCAATACAGGAGCATTAATCTTTACACCAGTCACACAAGACCTCATCTTGTCACTGCAGCAACTGTTCCACAGCTCAAAAGACTACAACAGGACAAAAATTTTGCCCAACTATCTTTCCTGTTATTAGAGAGTTGCGGTCTCAGAAATATTTAAACTCACTTTCATCCTCACTTTCCTCCTCAGCATCCTCTTCATCCTCCTCCTCTTCGTCTTCATCATCATCATCTTCATCATCATCTTCCTCCTCTTCAGATTCTACCTTAGCTTTCACTGGTGCAGCCTTTGCTGGAGTAGGTTTCTTCACCTGAACAGGGGTTGTGTCCATGGCTTCATCTTCAGATTCTGAAACAAGTTGAGCACAAGATTTCAGAAACGATTAAGTCACCTTTGAGAATAAGCAAATAGTGTTTTTCATGCCTCCTTAAGTTTGCGTGTTCTCAGAAAAGGAGATTATTATTATATTTGTAGCGTTTAGAAAAGCTGCCTCTCCCTCCAGTTTTACTGTATTAAATTTTCACCTCTTCCCCAAGAGTAAAAAGAAGTTTTACTAGCAACAGGGAAACAAACATCCACTCAGCCACGTCTAATGGACACTAGGAGTCAGCTAAAATCAGCTGGACAATAAATAGAGACACACACATCATTCCCACTAATCCATCAAGTTACCATTCTCTAGCTCCCTTTAAGTGTTGCGATTTTTTTTTTTTAGAAGAGTCAAAGTTTTCCTAAATCCCACATACCTTCATCATCTTCGTCCTCCTCCTCGTCATCATCATCATCCTCCTCTTCTTCTTCAGATTCTTGCTTTGCTGGCACAACTGCAGGCTTTTTGGCTGGTACTGCTGCAGGCTTTTTGGCTGCAGGCTTCACAGGAATTGCTGGTTCCTCTTCCTCATCTGCACCAACAGAACAGTAAGTGTTTACCCACACCACTCAACCTTCAAACTTTACTTGTGAAGTACTTTACTTCACAAGACTTTGGCAGAGTTTAGGAAAGAACAATCAGGAAACTAGAAGATGGTTCACATGCTGTGTGTAATGCAGCTGTAGCCCAAGTTCTCCTCCAAACTTTGCCAATTCCCTACCTTTCCTTCCTCACCACCTTTTAATCAATGAACTCCCTCTTGCAAGTATTAAATCATATTAAACTTTCAATTTCAAAGGTACTCAAATCCAGCAACTTGACCAGACCAGCTTTAGTCAACTTATACAAGGATGAAAACGTAGGTCAACAATAACTTACCAGAATCTTCTTCCTCTTCTTCCTCATCCTCATCATCGTCTTCCTCATCATCTTCATCTTCCTCCTCGCTCTCTTCCTTCTTGGCATTCTTTCCATTTTTCGCTCCTTTGGTCAGGACAGCAGCCTTTTTAGGTGATGGGGCAACAGCCTTTTTAGCTGGAGTAGCCACAGCCTTCTTGGCGGGTGTAACTGCCTTTTTCGCAGGAGTAACGGCCTTCTTTGCAGGGGTAGCAGCCTTCTTGGCTGGTGTAACAGCTGCTTTTTGTTTCTTCTGAGGGACCATCTGAAATACACACTAGTGTTAAGACTCTTACGCTGGCTCTTTAAACTACTATTACTTCAATGTCAGGCAAATATTTAGCAACTGCAATCTAAAGCATATCCTTCTGACAGACTTAATGTCCTTAATTGCCTATTCTGTTAGATTAATAAAGCTCAGAAACAGCTTTTTCATGCTTTGAATAGATTCCTTACAGAACATTAAAGCACCTCCGAACTCCCCCGTCCTGAAGCAAGACTAGTGACCTCTCTAGTAACATTCAGTATCTCAAGATTTTTAGTCTTGCACATTATTTCTGTGTGATAAATCACTTATTGCTGACATTCTGCTGGACTAATTAATCATCCACTTGCTCATCAGTACTAGGAACAGCTTTAAGGTCCCCAGCAGTCCTTCCAAAGCCTGGAAGTACAGACTCAGCAGCTAAGATGGTTTTCCCCACCTTGCTTTCCTCTTACGAAATCCAGTTTGTTCTTTAGCCGCAGTCAACTGACAGACACTGATTGTTTATGAATGTTGATTCTGTCAGATACTGTGCGGCCCTCAACCTCATTATATATTACATATAAACACGCGCATCCCTTCGATTTCACTCCTAGCTCGATTACCTCTTCTCCACTGCTTTCCTCTAGCTCGGAGGACTCCTCTTCCTCGCTTTCCTCCACCTTTTTGGGGGGAGGGGCCATTTTTTTCTGTTTCATCTGATTTTTGGGAGTCTGAAAAATCAGAGAGAGCGAGCTGTTAGGCGCCGTTCAGCGCTGTGCCCCGCGGCGAGGCGGCACGTTAACGCTCCGGTGCACGCTGCGAGCGCCCGGACATTGTCCCAACCACGTGGCCGCCCCGCCTGCCCCCGCGGCGCCCCACGGGCCGGGGCCGCCCCGCC
>WHYT01016545.1:0-11815 GCA_009806455.1 Tetrax tetrax
CCCCCCATTTAACCAGGAAACTAAGAGTTTAAAAAGACTCATTAGTAGGACGAAAGGCCATGCAATGAAAACAATGACTCTATGAAAACAATTTACCCTTACATAAAGAAAATGTAAGTAGTTGAACAAAAATTAAACTCCCAGCTGGAACAATCTGGAAGAACTTACTTTAGTATAAGTTTTGTAATATTATTCCTTTCACCTTCCAAGTCATTTGGATTTTTGAAAGTACTTACTGTTAGTACAATGCTAACTTTTAAAAATCAAAATTATTTCTGTGCCAGAGCCACAAGCTTGCCAATGATTTCTGAATCAAGTCCAAGAGTTAATCCTAACTTTAATATTTCTAATGAATTAATCTTGGCTGTAACAATTGTAAACTGCAAAGAATGATATTGCTGTGGAGTTCATCTGCATGTAAATAAATCCATTTTTACATCAGAAGTGTCCTTAAAACTGATGTCTAAAAGTTGCTAGTGCTTTAAATTGTGTCTAAGTAGAAATCATTCTAAAAGAACCGTTTAATTCTTTAAGTAAACTTAAACCTCAAACCATATTTCAGAAGAAGAAATACCTCAGAACACTTACCATTTCACAAAAGCCCATTTTAATCCATTTTTGGACAGTACATTTAAGAGAACTTTGAGTTAAAACAGAACATATACTGGATACAAAATTCAGTGGAGCTCTGTTAGCTCTGAAAACTTCTGTTTACCTTTCTGTACTGCAGCAGTAAAGCCAAGCTGGTGGTGAACTGGCAAAGTCAATCCACAGAAAGACAGGTTATTTTTCCTTGGGCACTGAATGCAAAGCAACCAACCAGAGAGCATCGTCAGTGCCTCCTCTCATAGCTTCAAAGCTTGTGTGTTCCCTAGCTCTTATTTGGTCTCCATAGATGTATCGTAAGGACACATGAGAGAATGTCAAACAACCTTGCAGATAGTGTAGAAGACTTTTTTTCAAATTCATGCAATCTGTAGTCTTTGGACATGTAGAATCTGGATTACAGCAGTAAGTCTGATGGATAAAACGACATAATTTTACCAAGTGACTCTCCCCATGCAACGCAGTTGGACTATAAGCTCACCTAAGTTCATTTGAACAGATCAAAATATATTTAAACTTTTTATAGTGTGAATGCTGCTGCTGCAATACATAACACCAATTTTAAATTAACACTGTCCTAAAAATTTCTGAATATTTTTTTTGGTCAATGTTTTAAAATGCATTAATACCCTTTACAGAGTAAGTTTATGTATTTTTATTTTGATTGGAAACCAAACCAAATTTTAAAATGTCAAAGACTGTCAATTATGGAATATGCATACATACGCAGGACTAGAAAAGAGATGCAGGCATGCTTTAGAGCACAGAGAAAATAAAAATAAAAAGGTTTGTCAAAGGCATGAGTGGTTACTCTAAAACTGCTAAAATGACTTGTTTATTTAAAAAACAAATAAAATGGAAGTAATCTTTGTGAATTACATGTGAAAACTGGAGGAATGATTGTATTATAAAGATACTCTAAACACAATTTACAGTGCAATGCAATCAATTGAATCTGTTTATTGACTTTAGTGGATATTGGATAGAGCTTTTTGTCAATGAAGTAGCAGAAATTTGTCATGACTGGTAAGAGCCAAAATAGCAAGCCATTATAATAAAACTCTTTAAAAGGAAAAAAAAAGTAATTGCTGATTTATTCAGATTCTTTATGAGTAACTGAAATTTTCTTCAGTGACTATCTGATAAATGTATAAAACCATTAAGCTAATAAAAATCCTACATACTGAATGCAGAATAATAATTACAGCCAGATGCATTAAATTAATTAAATCTCTTTGGAATCAATTTATGTTATAATGACTCTAGTCACGTGATTAGAATCTCTTAAAACAATATTTTATCAAACTATCTGCAGCAGAGCTATGCAAGTGCTTCATCTTCAATTTTATTCTGAAAAGTTAAGACAAAGAGGAATTTTTCACATGGTTAGTTTGTTTTCTGTGCTTTGAGTCAGATCTTCTTCTGTACATTGTTTTACTGCTGCACTTTCCCAAGTACCTTTTGTCCTGGAATGCCTGAATATGGAGGCAGTGGAGATGTGAGATATACTGGATAATGCTGTGTCGTGTCACTGTGGGCTTTCTGCATGACAGAAGATCTTTAAAATCTTTTAAAGGGCACACTGGCCCAAAAGAAATTAATGGCAAATCCCCCCTGGATTCCAACAGGGCTAAAAAAACTACTTAGGTTTTTTTTTTCTGCCAGGTAGGAGTCTTTCACACAACCCATGACTGATGGCAAAGGAACTCACTTTTGGCTGAGAGTCTGGCCCCATGTTTGTATTAATGCCATAACACTTTAATCTATTTTTAGAAAATGAATTGTTTTATTAGTTAATATATTCTGATTCTATGATTCTTTAACCTTTTGCAGTGAAGCAATTGTAGGAGGGGTAACTAGACAGACGTACAGGAGAGGAATTTCTTAGAAACATAATATTGGTAAACATTCTTTGTCTGGGATTTTTTGGTTCAATACTATTTATTTGAAATTTTATGTTTTAGGTCATGCAGCCTATTTCACTAGAGCCTTGATTTCACTCCTGTAATTGTTGAGGAATGTTTGCTTCTCTTATGAATACGTGGCTATGTACATTGTATAGTGTATCCATGCACATGCATAAATGGGTATGTCAGGATATGGAAGAAAAGGATATTCTTTTAGCCAGGTTAGAAAAGTCAAAGTATGTAATTCAGGAGATCAACTTCTTACAGAAGCACATAATCTAAGCTAATGTTTCATGCTCATCTTAAATCCTCAGGCAATATGTAAGGTAGTACACTTTGAATCATTTGAAGTGTGAAAATAGTGATCCTTTGCTGCAGTGAATATCTCCTTTTTTCCAGTTTAGAGAAGCACAGGAATGCAGGATGCTCTGAATCATCTAGTCCTGTCCACCGCAAGTCGTTCTCATAATCTTTCCTTCTTATCTTGTGTAAAAAGTCTTATTTTGCTTATGGACCAATTGCTAAAATTGATTATGGACCAATCTACTCTCCTGACATATACAGACCAAAGAGAATGCCTCTCTGCATATGGTTTTTGTGCTGTTGACTCCCTGTAGTCTCTTGTGGTGGTAATCAGTTATAGCATATTTTACAAAGATGTCCCTTCATAGTGATATTTGATCAATATTTGTTCTGGAATCCACTTTATTCCTGTGTGTACTGGGAGACAGTCAGCAACATCAAAGTTGAATTTTCAGTCTCGTGTTAGATGTATTGAGCCCTTTCCAATCAGGATTCTTAAAGCTGTAAAATCAAGGCAAGTTTCTAAGGAAGGGTTTTTCAAAAATTGTACATAGGTTTATCAATATGCACTTAGAATATATTGGCTGAAAGAATTGCACTCCATGGTCTTTTTACAGACTCCCTGAAGAAAGGCAGTTTTATTTAGCAAAAGCTCTAGAAATGCTTAACTGAGCCCTGCTTGCCAAGCCATTTTATCCACTCGAGTAGAGCAATTGAGCACAAATAGAAATTCCAAAGCTCTTCCAAGAGAAAGGACAGGGGAGGCAGGAAGAGATCATATGTGGAGGGCTGACATGGTATTTTTAATATACACAAGAGCAATGCATGGCTATTTTGAGAGACCTTTCTGTAAATCTCTGTTTGTCATGAAGGAAAAAATGCCAAATAATGTCCACAGCAGGTAGGAGCAAATCTGATAACGAGAAATGCCGATATAAAAATTGCATGGCTTTTGTTGAATTTCTGCTGCACATGATATTAAAAGTAATTTACTCACATTTTTCATTACATAATGATAATGATTTTATCTGTAGACCATAATTAATATATGATGGGAAGACTCCTGTGGTTAAAATGCATTATAAGCTATCAGAGATGGAAACATACACAGCATGCGTTTCACTTTTGGTTTTTTTGTTGTTGTTTTTTTCTAAGTCCAAGCAGAGATTCTGCTTTTTAGCTACATTTTCTCAGTGTTTCAAAATTGCCATAGCTGGTAATACTGTAGTGCGAAGAATAATTCTTCATAAACACAAAGCACATGGCTTTGATGAGAGAGTAGACTTTGCATTTATAGAGTCGGAGTCCTTTTAAACAAGTGACTGCAAACAGAGGAGTTTGCATGCTAAAGCAGAAGGATACTTTGTTTTTATCACTTTGTAAAAGCACAGTTAGAATAAAATGCTATTCTTCTTGTACTAACAGATATCCTGTATTAAGTAAGTCTTATCTTTCACTGTCACCTCATGAAGCAGTTGCACACGTACTTTAAAAGTACTCGTTCCTAAGGTAACTTTTATTTCCTACTAGCATTTGATTTATTTGACATTTTTGATCCTGTGGTTATTTAATAGTAACATTTTAATTTGGTATCACTTAGTAAAAGTACCTTGTCTGGCTATCTCTTTATAACTGAGCTAGGTAGGTTGCCTTTTGCTCCTCATAATTTCTTAGTGCTGCACATGGATTTCTGTCAGTACATTTGCTTCTCACTTCACCAGCTGTCAGAAATGATCAGCTCACCGTCTCACATTTATTCAGGTGCAAACAGAAGCTGCACTTTGCCATACGAATACCATGGGATGAGTCTACAGAGTTTTAGACCTTTTAAGCAAAGTAGTATAAACAGAGCAAGACACATAAGCAAACACCGTGTTCAGTCAAAATCTAAATAAATTCCAGTTCACTAATACACAATTTTGGTAGATGTTCCTGGAAGTATTCAGAAGAAAATCCCATACAGACAACTGGTTTTGTTATCAAGTGAGTCAAAAGTATGCAAATACACAAAGTGATTGCTGAGCTTTTAGGAACACATATATGGTATTGTAAATTTTTTCTAAACAGATACCAGAAACTAGTTCTCATCATCACGTGTTCTTTTAAAAGATGGATGCACACTGCATGAATACTGAACTGTTTGTGTATTTCATTACCGTTGCTTAATACAAAAGGCAAACTGCTATTTACTAATGTAAATACTAAATTCAGGACACTTATTAGTCTTGATACATTTTTATTCTGTGAATGCTGCAGAGCCCAAGAGAATTAGCATCCCCGTTTTACCGAAGAGGGTATGAGAAAGAGAGGTCATGGCTTCAGTCCTGGACCTCTGTGAGATACTGTCGTCAGGCCAAAATGTTTCTTGGTTGAGCATCAAAGGCCTAAGTTTAGAGGAAGTACATAAGATCTCAAGGGAATCATCCCACTTATCTACATTTTCAAGGTCATATTTACATTAACTTAGAAAAACTGCAGAGACTTATTACTCTTACGCTTTTTATTAGGGTAAGGAACAAAAATACAACAACTATATTGGTAAGGCTGAATGGCCATACATTATACAAATCTACTAAGAATTAACCAATGCACTTGTTTTGCTTTGCTTGCATGCATGGCTTTTGCTTTATCTGTTAAACTGTCTTTACCTCAACCCAGGAGTTTTCTCATTTTTACCCTTCTCTTTCTTTCCCCCATTCCACTGAGGCGGAGTTGAGTGAGCAGCTGTGTGGTGCTTAGTTGCCAGCTGGAGTTAAACCATGACAGTAACTAGAAAATGACTTTACTTAACTATACAGAACTTAAAATTTATCACAAAAATTTTATGTCCATTATCATCTGCTCTCCCTCTTTTCCCATAGCCTGTCATTCTTTTACCCAATACTGCTAAGCCGTGCTGCCAAGAATACCTTTTCTACCACCTAACAGCTTCATTTGACCTCTCCTGCTTTTGCTGGTGGAAGCTTTAAGGTGTTTTAGATACAGCCTCCAGGCCAGGAAAGGTTGAAAGAAAGTAACTGGTGCTAGAATCGCACACATTTCTGACTAAAATATTGTGGTTTATAATAAATACGTAAGGAAAACTTCCTTGACTTTTCTTTTCTTTTTTTTTTTTTTTTTTTTTTTTTTTTTTTTTTTTTTTTTGTAAGAGCACACTGCTGAAGACTGTACAGATATAAAGAAATTACTCTTACTTAAAATTTTTTACAAGTTTTATTCCATCATTTGGAAAATCAAAATTTTTTCTTCCCCTTGCTCTGTTCATATGAAGGCTAAAAGTGTGGTTGTTTTGAAGAGATTTGAGACTATTCATTATCCTTATCAGCAGAGTACAGCAAGATGTGGATTTTAAGAGGTATAGAAGTACTTTGAGCATTGGATGCCTTTCTTAAAGGCATCACCTCTATAGCTTCCGGTCAAAATGGTGATAAAAGAAGCATTAGCCAAAATTGACCACTCTGTAAACATATCTTCCTCCTCTCTGGGAAATGAAACCTCTTGCTATGTTCTAGACTTATCACAATATACCAGTACTAAATACCAGTACGTTGAGATCACTATTGCCAGCATTTTCTCTGGATGCTCTACCATATGTCAGAGCTGTTGGACAAGCTCTGGTTTGTTCCCTAAACAGCCAGCTTTTTGTTACTTAGCTGGTATTTAAATATCTACATGCTGTATTTAAATACCATACAATGATTTCTTGGCTCATTAGACTTGTTTGTAATAATGGCGTATTACTTAGATATCAGACAAATTTAAATTATTTTTTAATGAATTGGACTCTCATATGTTTCAGAGAAGCTGTGGATGAAATGAAAATCTGCAACACCAAAACAGTGTTTTCCTTTTTTAAAAGCTCCATGTACTTAGACATACCACTAAGAAGTGGTTTCTCTCTTGACTTGCCAATGATACAAAAAAAATCCATATCTGAGTCTGGAATCTATCAGCAGATTATCTTCCCAGGCCAGTTTGCCCCAAAATCCCTCTGAAGCCTCTCGAAACATTGGTTATGGCAGCTGGAGAGACAGCACTGTAAGGCTGCGCAGCAGATAAGGAAAGATTGGGAGCTCAGATAAATTGGCCCGGGGATTTTGAGATCTCTGTTGTCCCTGGTGCCATTACTGACACTGTGCATAAGACTAATAAAATAGATTATTATCTTATATTGTTTGTAAAGTTATTCATTTTGTGATTGCTAACTTCTGACTAATATGTTAAATTTATGATGTTAACTCTTTTACAGTGCTTTCTGAGAGAATCAAAAATGTTACTGTGAGTATTAGCTTTTCTACCAGCTCCTTAAAATCTCAACACAGGTATTTGACAAGACTTTGTTCACCGATATATAATATTTTGAGCGTTCCTGTATCACATGAGATGCTTTTGGAGCAGAATAACTTAAAAGAAACAGATGGTTACATTCACACTTAGCACTGGAATAATAGTGGGAGATGTACAGGGGAAAACATTTCAATGACTGTGTTCTGAATTTGCAGAAATTCAGGCTCAGAACAAAATCTTTTTTTTTTTTTTTTTTTAATTAATTTATTTTACTTGATTTTGTCCTAAGAGTCTCTATTGTGCTTTTAACAAAGTAATTTTCAACAGGATAAATTACCATTTCTGAGCTTGACCATGATTTTATTCAAAGTTATCCCAGCCTGCGAGCTGCTTAAATTTACAGGAGTCAAGATTCAGGGGGCGGGGAAAGCCCACAGAGTGAACTGTGTAAGTTCTGAAGTTCTGGGCATCTTTAGGTCTGGCAAAAATGAGGAAAACACCTTAGTAAAAATACTGGTCTGATTTTGTAATAAGGCAGTGAAATACAATCTCTGGTTGGCCTTCTGTCTTTTCAGAATTCCATCTTGATGTCCCTGAAAATGTGATCGGTTATTGGAAGTAATCTTCTCTAACCAAAAACAACATTGCAGGGTCTGCTAGAAAAAAGGTATTGCAAACTTGAGAAAGTTCAGTGCTTGAACCACCATGCAAAACTGTAAAGAGAAGGATTCAGAACAATGAACTGGCTCTGTGGATCATTATTAGTTATCACTTGTTTCACAGCTAAGTGCATTAAATAATAGATTTGGGGAAGATAAAGGTTTTTGTACTTAGTTTAAGACAAAAATGAGGAAAGGATTGACCTATTCAAGAAACAGAACACACTGAAGATGTGGTCATCATTACATTAGCTATGATTTATGTAAATTTGGAGGATTATCTATCTCAAAATGGTACCTACTCATTTACATAAGTGTTCAACTCTGTCTTTAATTTTCAATTTTTCTTAGCCTTTCAATTGTTCAGCTGACAGGATGGAAACTTTTATTTGTTCCACCCAAACTTTCCTGTCTGCCCCCTCACAAGGTAAAAAGAAGATTTTGTCAAGGTCAAACCATCCGTTAAATTCTGCAGACCACCTGAAGCTAGAGCCTGTGTGTAGTTCCATTACTCACGCTTGCCCCATAGCAGGGTAATTGAGATCTCATTAGTGCTCCTTAGGAGAACGACTTCCAAACTGGAACCACTCCAAAAAACAGGGTAACCTAATTGATAACAGTCAGCCATAGTTGTCTGTGAGTCAGTGAGTTTGGTCCTGAGATGGAAGTAAAGTGCCCAACTATTCCTTTTTCCAGCCTAAACCCACAGAGGTATTTGTGGAACAGATCACATAAACATAATGAATTTGGGGCCTAAATGAAAAAGTGATACACTTAAAGTTCCTTCTAATGACTTGAATGTAAATATGGTTGATTATATAAGTTTAGATTTATGCTATTGTCCAATTCATTAGTAAAACCCCATAGTAATAACGTGATTTAGTAATCCTTTAACTTTGAAGCCTTTATTTAAACAGAAAGAGAAGAAATAACAGGTAGCCATTTCCCCACAATGTTCTTGTTTTACTGAAATAAATTAGCTCACTAAGGAAGTTTAGAAGACCATCAATTTTAGGATGCGGCCATGTCTACATCTTCTACTTGGTGAAGGGAGGGCTTCTGAGCAGCTCTGGCAGAGCTCACCCTGTACACAGAGAATTTGCTGGTGGGATGGAGGCTGTCGGATATGGCGTCGGACGGGCATGTGGCCTGGCCACGCAGTGACGCACGGAAAAGCAGACGCGCAGGGCTGTCCCAGCTCTCCCGCGGGAAGCACAGGTGGTTTGGGGCTGCTTATTTGTTTCTCCTACACGAACAGGGAAACAAAAACATATTGCTTTCATTTGAGTTTTTCTTTGCGTAGTCATTTTCCACTTAGCAAACAAAATTGCAGTGACATTTTCATGCAGTATTATACTGTAAAAGATTTGCCTTTCTCAGCCTGTTCATGAGCCTTTTTCTACTTTCTGTGACACATAGCATAAAAAAAAAGTTGTTAAAATTCAAACAAATAACATTTTACATTTGCACTACAAATCTGTACTAACTTTCAGGTACTGTACACCAGAGCCAGCATTTGAAATGCAAATTTAAAGTGATTTGGATTATTTTTTTAAAAAAAATTCCAGTTATTTATTCTTTTTAGTAATTCACATAATATTTTTAAACAATCTTCTTCTAATTCTTGTAGCTCCTACTCTGAGTCACCCGACATGTTGACAGTTAATACAGTTCATATCAATATATTTTATGATCACTAAAACATATAGACTTCCATCTGATTCACAGAGGCACACTCAGAACTATTTGTTAGTTACCCTTTGTATTTAAGTCACAGCCAGAACAATGAAGTGCAGAGAACAATGTGGAAAATGTGTTTTAGTCCTCCGGAAAGCTGAGCCTGAATATATTAATCAGAGTCTCTAAATAAAATGGGCAAATTTTGCATCATAGTCTTGGAACTGTATTTTCTTTTTCCTAGCACAGAATCAGTATTACAAAAACATAGTAAGAAAAAAAAAAATAATATGCATGTCTTCGTATATGTGAGTGTCTATGCATATGATAAAGTGTTTTTCTCACAATTTCTTCAGCATTATTACCATTATTTTTGTGTGTGTGTGATCTGATCACACAAAACATAGGTCTTCACTACCAGTTTTGAGAAGGAAGACTGACTTGCATGCATAAAGAAACTTGGTGGCACTTGTATCTGATTTTGCAAATGAGGAAAGCCTGCAACAATTTAAATGGTGGTGGAGCGAAAAGGAAGGTGAATGCAATGCTGGCAAAGTCAAGACTGTTTACGTTAACATGCTAACATTTGTAAAAACCTTTTGAATCTGCGTGAGAAAACAGTGTACAAAGAAAAATGTGGTAAGCACTGTGCACTTTTCTCCTTTCAGTTCCCAAGAAGACACTGCCTTTCTTCTGTTGACTGCTCCATCTGGGACATGAGTTGCTCCAGAGACCAACAGTGGTTTGAGATGACAGTAAGTCTGAAGAGGGTGAACAATTTCATAGGATGCCATGGGGAAAAAAAAAAAAAGGTTATGGTTAAAGGTTTGAATGATGCTGAAGTCCTGAAGAAGACTGAAATGTCAGACTTCGGTTAATTCACTTTACACTCTTGTAACCAGCCCAATCTGCTAAAGATGACTTCTAATAGTAACTTTCCCCTCCATTTAACTGTTCATAATGTGGGCTATTTGGGACAAAGCTTTATTCATATGTTCATGTACAGTCTTGGATATTGATTAAAGTAACAGCCTGAGGGACAATTATTATGTAAATAATAAACAATATTCAAAGGAAGCATTGCCACAACAGCTTTGTATGGAAAGCACTCACTTCGTGATGAGTGGCAGTATAGTGGTAGTATAAAATAAATTATGATGAGTGGTTTAACAAGACAAATCAAAGTTAATAACATACATAATAAAAGTGAACATAATTTAGGAGAGTTGGTGTGTTTCAGAGGGTCACACACAGCTGGATTTTATTTATTTATGCAAGAGTTATTGCTACATACAATGCTAATTAATAATCACTTGAAGTAATAGGATTAAAACTTGACAAAAATCAGACCAAGTGAGTTTTAAGCCATATTAGCAGTGGCATTTCCCCCTCAGATTTCTGACTAATGAGGGAGAAGGGTAGCATGGATTTTTAATTGCTTACATGCATGTGTAATTATATTTGCAGTCTTGAAGAGAATGAGAAGGAGCCATTGGACAGCAGGTCATTCAAAAAAGGGGGAAAGATTAAAAAAGTAAGAGAGGCAGAGGATGTTAGCTGTGGCTGTTGACCTTGGCATTAGGTCTTATTACTGACTTCATCAAGAGTGAGAGAAGCTGTTATTAAACCATGATCCACAAAATCTCTTAGGCCTGTTGCGATAGGACAAGGGGTAATGGTTTAAAACTAGAAGTAAGTAGATTTAAACAATATAAGGAAGACATTTCTTACAATGAGGCTGGTGGAACACGGGAACAGGTTGCCCAGAGAGGTGGTGGATGCCCCATCCCTGGAAACATTCAAGGCCGGGTTGGATGGGGCTCTGAGCAACCTGATCTGGTTGGAGATGTCCCTGCTTCTTGCAGGGCGGTTGGACTAGATGGCCTTTAAAGGTCCCTTCCAACCCAAAGTGTTCCATGATTCTATATGTATAATTTTAATGAGAGATACCTTAAACACTTTAGGCATGTGTGTCCAATTTAAACATCTGTTTAGCTCAATCCAATTGCCTGCAATCTATTTCACCGGAATTTGAAATTATAGCGAAAGAAAGTAAAATACAACAAGACATATTGGTTTTTTTTAATGAAGTAAAGGATCAAGTTAATGTATGTGTTTGAAAGAATTGTGTTTGAGGACTTAAAAAAAAAAAGTAAAAGTTAATTGTTTATCAGTGTTAATTTATTTTCAAGTTGCTGAAAGTGGAAATAAAGATAAGCAAGTATACAAGGAAGAAAAAGAGGAAGAGAAAGCAATTTTCCGCCTACATTCATCTATGTATTATTGTACAGGAAACCTTTGCTTTCAAATATTCCACTTGTAGCTATATTTTGAAAGATTTCAAGCTTTTTTTTTTTTTTTTTTAAAACCATTAAT
>WHYT01016545.1:23892-54728 GCA_009806455.1 Tetrax tetrax
CTTTTTTTTTTTTTTTTTTCTCTAACACCATTAATAGAATCTATACAGACAAAACTGAAAAATAATCAAGCTGATGTAGCCAGAAGTAGTGAATGTATTTCTGGTAGTTCTATATTTCTGACTGATTTTGATGTGACTCTGACTGAAACTGTTGGATTCCTCACATCCGTTGCGACAAGGTGATGGCCAGTGCTTGTCATGACAATCAGACAGAGAAGCAGCAATACAAAAATGGATCTGGAATGAGACACTGGCCAGTGGTAGTTTTGAGAGAAAAATAATAATAAAAAAAAAATCTTCATCCACTAACTTGAATCCTTAAGTTTTTTGATTGTGGGTTTTTTTTTTTTTTTTTTTAAATGAAAAGAATTTATCAAAGCTTTTAGTTTGTCTGAGTATTTGGGTGAGGGGAGAGGATAGTTTTGCTTGGTGAAGAAGAAAAGAATTTCAGATTATTTTCTCCATTTTTTTTTGTAGTGAATCAGAGATATATTTGTTATCAAAATCTAACATTTTTTACATAAAGCCTCTTCTCAGTCACAGCTTCTTCTAATGTATCAAGAAGGCTTTAGCAAGAATCATTTTCCATCTGGTCTAATGTCCCTCTTTCAACATCAAGATTCCCATTTTCAGTTTGGTTTGAACTTTCAGCTCTGTTATTTATTGTTTCTTCACAGTCCCTTGGAGCTTTTGCAAAATGTATTTTCAACACAGAAGTTAAAAACAAAGCTTTTGTTTAGGAAAGAAGGAAGTTATTTAGAGAAAGATTAAATGAAGGAAAATTAGTTCAGGCATGTGATGTTTAATAGGAGACCATGCAGGTGTGGCTAAAGTTAAGAAGGACAAATTTGAACATTGTCCCCCAAACTTGACATGTTTACATTTAGGTCAAAATTGCACTGAATGTATTTTTAAATAGTCACACTAGAATTATAAGGAAAAAAAGAAGAACATATATGATTGGATACTTTTGGAGAAAAAACAATAAAACCTTTTCCTCACTCACTAGACACAACTTTGGCCAAACTCCTGCAATTACTTTTGCGACATGTCTGATTCTGATTGCTGCCTTTTAAAGAAGGAACTGAGTTAGACAGATGCAGCTAATGTTTAGGACAGACAGTTACTGTAAAAAAAAAAAAAAATGCTCAGAGCCAATGCATGAGAGAAATCTTGGAATCGGAAACCTCTGTCTCATTGTTCTACATGGAGAAATTACTACAGGTGATTTCCAGTAAAAGCACTGAGGAAACTTATATGATGTGGTAGGTGAGGAATATGTTCAAAACAAGATGGAAATTACATATGCTTAGCCAATGAACATCAAAATCTTTATTCAAACAGCAATTGCTATGAAAGCCATGATCATATTTGGAGAGTAAAGCATCTTGAATGTACCTTTCTATAACTACCCATAATAGTCTGCTTTTCACTGGCATTTATTTTGACATTTTATCCTGAATATTTCATTTTAAAAGTATTTATCTTCTTTACAGCAAAATTAAAACGCATCACAAGTTCCTGGGGGTATTTTGTCACCATTTTCCTCCTAATTTTTGTGACATGTTATCTTTTCACTATAATATTATTTTTAAAGGCATGATTTAGCATATAGCTTTTATGATACCAAAAGTTCGTGAATCTCCCTGTGGACTCAGCAGCACATAGGACAAACTAGCAAGGCACTCTGTAATGTTATGAAATGGAATTTGTATAAAGATGTTGTCATAGTTATAAACAAATGGTGATGACTTTTATTTATATTCTATGAGTATACACACAATAATTAGTACTTTTGGCAAAAATGTTTGAGAACTTGAAAATCTAGAGACATGTCAGTCTTCCTTTCATTTAATATTTACAAGTTGGTCCTCTGTTAGATAAGCCAGACACTTTTCTACTTCTTCTAGTTGAGAAATCAGCAATTATCCACCTTCACTAAACTATTAGAGAGAAATATGGCTTGTTAAGTTTTAATTTATGTGAACATTTTGCATAGCTGTAGGAGATATGACTAGGATTCATCAAAAGAAACTATCAGACAACATGTTCAATACAAGGATCTAATTCTTCATGTAATGAGCAATTAAGCTGTAGAAGTTTTTGTTCAGAATGCTGCAAGCGTTAAGAGCCAACACCGGTTTGACACCAACCTGACAATTTCATGAAGGGAAAAATGCAGTTGAGAGTCATTAAACACAAGAGAAGTACTTTCAAGTGTCTCAGGGAAGTCCCCTGAACTGCAGCTTTTCAGGCGATAGGAGAATATTTGGTGGCTGTATTCCCCTTGTCTTGTCATCATGTTCTTCCCTAGGTAATCATGAGTAACAACTGTCAATGACAAGACACAAACTAGCAAAAAAGAGTGTTCTGTGGTTGTAAATAAGCTAAAAGTTGCATTCATGCCTCAGGAGAAAGCAATAATTTCTTGAAGAATAAGTAAATATCCAAAAGTTGAACAGTATTATCTAGAAACACTTCTAGAATAACTTTAGCTTACTAAGTTATTTTATTTTCTAGATTAAAAAATATGTAGTACTTAAAATTCAGTATGAATTCTATGTTGCTCAGTTAGATTGATAATGTAAGTCAATGGTGTATTTTTTTCAGTTTCCCTCCTGGATCTATGCCCCAAGAACATCAGTAGCAAATAGACATGGGAATTTAAAATTTCATTTCTCAGAAATGGAACTTTTGAAATTCACTTGCTATGAAAATTAATGTTAATGAATATTTTTGATAATGCAAAAGAGCCTATTTAAGAATGAGTCATTTCTATTCAGCAATTAGTGCAGCAATTAATGAAAGTAGAAAGTTCCTACAAGGATACTGGAAACCATGAAACACTTATTCTACTAAATTAATCTGACCTGTTAAATGGAAGATTCTGTTAGAAATCCATTTTAATCCAGTACTAACACTGTGTGAACACTTCTGATGACAATTTGATAATATGCCATGGGGTTATCATTACTTTGTAAGTCTTGCAAAGTGTAAGATACGTTTTCTTTCACTTTTGTAAGGAGAAACTTGTAGAAGTCCTTAATTAACGGTGACACGATTTTTGTTATTCAAGGTAAAGGCATGCTTTGTTCCTCTCTTCTGGAGAGGATGTGACTTACGAGCCTCCCAAAAATACTGATTTTTTTTTTTTTTTTTTTTCCTATTTCTGCTCCTATGAATATGAAGTCTATGGCTGGTTATCTTTAAATTTGAATCCAGCCACAGATTTTCAACATTATTAAGAGAGCCAGGAGAATGAAACAGCCAGAGGAGTAAATGCAAAGTCTGAGTCTGAAAGCTTGCTTTTAACTTTAATACACACATGAGGACAAACCCAGGTCTCATTGGTGTAGCTCTCTCACAGGGTCCCGAAGATCTCTAGGGTTTCTTGGTGATGTATGGTTTATTTGTTTCATTTAATAGAAATATCTTTAATTTTCTCTGCTCTGGTGTCTTCCACTTCCCATGAGAGATTTTTTTTTTTTTTTTTTAGTTTGTAATCTGCGCATGCCCAGCAATACTTCTGGGGAGATAAGCCCAAGCAAACGCAAGAACGAGGAGTTGTGGGGCCTGCCACAACAGATGCACCCATCTGGAGATGCCCTTGGGATGGTGGCAGTTTTCTGCTAACTCCCTCGCACTCAACCTGGAGGAAGGCTGATGCTGTCGACATGGGGCCAGGAGGGCACCTGGGGGTGAGTGTGACACCAGGAAAAATGCTATGAGCAGATTTTCTCATATAGTTATTTAATTTAGATTATTAATGAGGCTTTTATTTTCAATTAGGACTATTAGCTGCTTTAAACAAAAATTAGTGAGTTCTTGGTTCCATACATTTGGGATTTCCCCTTTTGCACATGGCAGGATATCAAAAGTTAGAAGTCCAACAGTAGGTACTCAATATTGATCCTCTTTCACAGATGGGAAAACAGTAAAATTATATTTGAATTCATACAGAAATTTTATACTAAATCTAGAGATAGAGATTGCTACTGGTTACTTCACTCTATCTGATTTATTTGTATTTCTGTATAGGTTGTATTTAAGTATACAGTCATAAAACATAGGATGAAGTAAGAATAATACTTTTAAATAATAAAATGAAACATATTATCCTTGATCTCTTTGGGATTTTTTAAGAAAAAGATTAAAGCAATCAATATTTTTACTGGAAGGGTAGAATGACAGAAATTGTAAAGCAGAGATCAAATGTTAACACAGTTCTTCTTCATCACAATATTCAATACCATTCAGCAGAAAGATATATGAGGGACCTGAATGGGAAAACAAGACTAATAATTACAAACATTCACAATACCTCTGCACAATTGGAAAAAATGTATGATAGGCTGCTTATAGTATGAATTTTTCATTCCACAAAGAGTTGTGACCGGTGCTAAGCAAAGCACCAAACAGGAGTTTAGCAGTATAGAAAATTTCTACTCCCAACGTGTACGCAAAATACTGTTTTTCTTGTTTAATGCAAACAGACCAGCACATACCGAGATATCTCCACACACAGAAGAGGAGAGGAAGGGAACAAAAGTTACATCCAATTTCACAGCATAAAAACCACTTATGCTCTGGAGAGGCATGGAAGATGGGTCTAGTTCTGTCGCTCAAATCACAGGGCTGAAAACCAGGGCTGTCCCCCACACCGACCTTCACTGGGATGCCGATGTACGTAGCAGATGGCCACTATCAGCATGTGCTGTGCAGTTCTGACACTTCACAATAAGCGCAGGTGCCAAATGCCAACCCTTTGTGCTAGTTCTGGGCAGATTTGGCCTCTGGGAATGATCCTTATTTTCTCCAGTCAGAAGAGTCAGCACCTGTAGTTTCAGCTGAGTTATCATCAGAGACTTGGTGTGAACCAACCTTCTTCTTTGTTCATTAGGGGAATTTCAACTGAGCATTAAAATGTCACCATTCTCAAAAAAGTGAACTGAACTCTACTCTTTCCAGCCTCAGAGCTCTTAAACACAATTGTCCAAAATGTTTAGTTGCATTTTACCTGAAATAAGATATTACTATGATCCATGAATGTTCTAGCAGAACTGGTGATAATTTGAAGAATTAATTCAATATTTTAACTTCACAGGACATTTAGTATTATCACAAGCTGCTTTTTCAACACACATTGATAATTTTTTTCACAACGTGCAAGATAATCACATCAGAATTAATAATGTAATTGTCGTCAGTGATGTTCCCATCACTACAAAAAAGGCTTTCCTTTACACGAAGGAAACACAACTTTTCTTTTCTGTACATTTCTATTTTATCATAGTTGTCTTTTATTTTTCACTGATTTCAATTTTTAGTTCTTGTCTTGAAAAACTTGTAAATGATAAGAATTTTGGTTACATTCATTACTCCCTCTAGAACTACTTAAGCACAAAAATTTAGTGGTAGTTCTGAATTCCTTTTAAAATATAGTAAGATCCAAAATTAACTTTAATTTCAGTATGCTTAATCACACATGTGATTATTATCAGGAAAGGTAAAAGTCAATAACTACTTTGATAGATGTCTTTGTAAGAGTTTTGGTTAAAATACTACGAAAAATCCCTTTTTTCTCTTTGAAATAGAAGCTTTCAAACAGTTATGTTTCCCAGCACTCTCTTCATCCCAAATTGCATTTAAAACACATTCAAATATTTTAGCCAACTCTAGTTCCAGTCCAATGATGTGCTCTACTTATATGCATAAATGTTTGCAGAATTAGGACCTTGTTATGAATTATGCATACAAAATATATTTGCTTTCTTCATTTTTTTTCTTTCTTTTCCCAGAAATATATGTATCTATAGCTCAAATGTATAAGGAAAAGGAATAGTAAGTGTTTGACACAGCTCCTGAAATAAATGAGTTGTTCACACTCAAATGACAGACAAACAGGTTCATTCCATGCATTCCTGCCATTTCTCGTGCTTCTTAGGAATATCTATTTACAAACCTGTTCTCTCACTAATTAAAGGTAATGAAGTCTGAATGCCCTGATTGCATGCTGATTACTGAGCCCTTACCCCATGGCTCTTGTTCCTGGATGGCCTTCAAATACCTGTTATACCCCAAGTTAAGAAGGGAGCCTTCTGGCACGTGTAAATGAATAGATTAGGAGTTCTAAAGCAACTTAAAAGACAATTTCTCCAAACAGATTTCCAAAAGTGTTACTTGGTCCTTAAATCAGGTTTAAGAATCATCAGGGACACAATTTCTGTGAAAGATATAGGAAGACTATGATGTAGCAACTGATCTATTAGTAATAATACTTTTTTGTTCGTGTGAATTAATTAAAATCAGAGCTTACCAAGAAAACTTGTGTCCTGCCCTTCTTGTAACTGTCTCCTTTTCCTCCACTGTTCATGCTGTATTGTCACTTAAACACCTTTCTTCCTGTACATGTACCTCCAGGAGCAGTATTTACTGCTCTACTGACATGCATAAAGTAATTTGCATTACTTAGGTCCTTCCTTTTATGATCTGTAACACTATGGGCAAAATCAGGCCGCAGGTGCTAAAGTCTTTGATCAGTGTTATCATGGTAATAATAATAATGATTGTTCTCCAAGATCTAAGAAAGAAAACCAAGTTTCAGGTTTTTGTGGCGGCTGGATTAGCAGTATTTACCTTAGGAAAGTAGAATATACAGGACATGTAGCTGGGTAGTAATTCAGCTGTGTCTCACACTGGATGTTCTCTAAAACCCAGTATATTTACCCTGTACCTTGCATTCCAGAAAAAGTCAGAAGCTTGCCTGCTAATGAAAGTATAGCGCTGCTTACTTCAGATGTATAATTCTCAAATCAATCTCTCACCCAGGGAGTATCGAGGTCTCACTTGGATTCAGTATTGCACACCTGTGTCCTGTGGATGGGCGTCAGGGTTGCAGTGCTGCAAAAGGACCCAAACCCAGTCACTGCTAGAGGATGCTCCACACATCACTGCCGCCTTGGGTATGTGCTTCAGGTAAAGCTTTAACTGTCCTGTTTCCTCTCCAGTCCAACTGGTTTCTGGTGAGTAAGTTGATGTACGCAGAGCTAGCCTCTTCTATAAAGCAGTCTGAGATGTCATCTCATGTGATATTCATCTCTGGTCCAAAAGGAGAAAGCATTTCAGGTTCCAGCCTCCTGAAAGACAGTAGATGCTATTTCTAGTGATTTGAAAGGAAAACTTTGGCTCACTTTATGGACGAGTTAACAACAACTGAGGTATTTACAATTCATTTTCTCTTTCTCTCATACTAAATACGAGGGTCACTTTGAGTTTCTGGCCACTCGTACTAAATATAAGGGTCACTGTGTGTTTCTGGCCAATGCACTCAAATGGAACAGCCATCATAGTGAAAGTCACGCTCCATGATTTGCCAAATCTGGGCAAAGGCAAACTTACTGTATAATGTGCACCCTTGACAGAGGTAAGCCAGAGTTTCCTCCTCCTCTGGTTTTGGCTGAACTTTTTAGTATGCCAATGATGTTTACATCATCTGAAAGAAACAGAAAATAATCAGCCACTACATAGATGATTAATAGTGATAGTCTATAAAGAAATTTTATAAAATGTCCAGCTTGCCTCTCCTTTCACTTCTAGTATTTTACTGTTAGTATTTCTGGAAACTTAAATTTATGTCTATAAAGGATTGGAGAATTCTTGCAGATGTCGATATCATTCATTTTTATAGTTTGCTGTGCTCTTGTCGTCACTATGTTGACTCTCTCCATCATAAGTAGAACATCTATTCTTGCCTTCATTCTGATCGCATGTGCCTACTCTTTCTTTTTCCTTCTGCACTAATAGACAGCCCCAGTTTCCTCAGTCATCCCTCATTCTAGGTAGTAGCCTGCCAGGACTTTGTCAGGGCTGGAGTTACAGTGTATGGTAGCTTAAAGATTCTGGAGCTGAACATCTGGATTTTACCCCGGCTATTCTAGTAGTTAAAATCCTCTTTTGAACATCTGCAGTTCTTCCTTCTGTGACTTAATTAGAAATTAATTTTGCATAACATTTCGCATCTTTTAAAATCTTTTCTCTGCCTCTAAATAACAGTTTGAAAATATTTTTTTCTTTTTTTTCCACAAATGCCCTTTTGAGGTGAAACTATTCTTGTTCAGAAATCTGGTTTAAGAGAAGAATGACCAATTGCACCAACAGCTAAATCTTTGCAATGTTGTCTTTTCAGAGAATGTTCTGTGGAGTCAGAAATGGGTGCACTATTTAATTCCTCCCACCTTCTCTAGTATCTGTACTGTCCATTGACATGGGTCACGGGGACTACAAGTAAGAGTTTTGAGGAGAAAAATTGAAAGCAGCAGATGAAAGGAATTTTATTTTTGCTCTCGTGTGAAGGAGGAAAGTTTCTACTTGGAGGAAGTTGGCTGTAAGTTGATACAGACAATATAATCTGGGTTGGCAGGGCTTCACCTTCTATTAAATTATATAACATTTAACTATATATTGGAACAGGCCTTAGTTCTTCTGTACTAAAATGATAAGTATGTCTACAATCTATGAAATGTTTTAGAAGAAGAAATAATAATAATAAATGTATTTTTTCCCCAACAACAAAATGGTGATGTCCGGTGGGATATGTTCTTCTCAAGGATGTTTAAAGTCTCTGCCAGATGCTTTGTTCCTTTAACATTTGCAAAGTTGTTGCTTCTATTCTCATGAGTCCTGTTTTGTTTAAGGCTGGAAAGGGGAAATGTTTGTGCAAATTCATTTGCATAAAAAATACTGAGCCAATCACAAAGTAATCTAAGAACAAATACCCAATACTTCAGAACACATATTTAGGCATTTTCTGGATTAGTGTATATGAAATGACAACCAAAACCATATTCTTCTATCTAAGGTCATATCCTAGCATTTAAGAGGTTACACAGTTTTGTTAGGAAGTTTGGGAATTTTATTTTTTCCAATTCATTGTTGACTGAATTAGAAGGTCACTCTCTACCTATGATTTTGCTTAATTTAATGTAAAGTGAACATGAAACAATACCTTAGTTCCAAGTAACCTTAAGTGTGATGTTGTAAGACAATCTGAGGAAGCAGCTTCCCTAGATGATACGAAGTGTTACAGCTGGTTCAGTAAAACTAATAAGCTTACAAAATAAATGACACTTGATTATAGATGAGTATAACTAGTTTAGAGATAAGGAGATATAATATGCAGAGCAATCTGATAGAGCTATCTAGAAGTAGATGGCAGACTCCTTTGAGCCTGAGGAGGAGAGGGAGGAAGCAGACAGCTCTGTGGCCGGTCTTGGTCCCATCTCCACAATATGCCTCTTCTGACAGAGCATAAAGTAACTCAAGAGTAAGATAAAAATTGATTTTTTCTATCTTCAGAATAGCTGTCTTCTCCTGAGGTGAGGTATTCTACTCTAAGGACACAAACGAATATCTTGAGAGTTCCTCTTCTTCATTTTTATTCCTAAGCACTTTAACCACAGAATCATTCTTCCTTCCTCTTTCTTGATTGTTATGTTCACAAGCTAGGGTTGTATGGAGGGTTTCCATGCGGATTTAAGCTGCATGGGGCTCAGAACTTGTGTGTTCTCCGTGTCTGGGAAGTCCAGAAGGAAAAGACAGAGAAAGTTTGCTCCATTCAAAGGGTCCTGAGCAAGAGCAGCTTTAAAGGAAGTAAAATGGTGTGTAGTTGAAACAACCAAATTTTTGAAGGCAATTTGGCATCTGGAGTTCAAACAAAATGCCAAGGTGTTGTAGTTTAGCCTCAGCTGGGGCCAGACTATGCACTAAATAGAACCAGAACACAAGGCAGAGGCAGAGTCAGATGCTTATTACCACTGATTTCAATATGGGGTTAAGTGCTTTTCAAAACTAAATTTCATTAAGTGCTTGTTTGCATCATCTTAAAATAAAAAGAAAAGGAAAAAAAAAAAAAAAAAAAAGGAAAACCAGACTAAGACTTCATGTCAAATCCAAAAGTTGTCTCCTTGCAGTAATTTTTGTTGATATCACCTTAACAAAGCTGGGCTGGAAGTGGTTCAGTCCAGCTTGCTGAAGCTAATTACCAAGAACAAGCACCAGCTGTCGCCATTCTTTTAATGCCTCCTCGTAGCTGGGCTCCCTTCACTCTTCTGACTCGGACCTCAGAGAGTGTCTCCTCAGCTGCCCCAGGCTCTTGCCAGTGGCCTCGGTGACTCTCTCTCTCTTTGCATTATGGTGATGTCTGCTGAGCCCCAGCCTTCCTCCATGACTTGAAAACTGCGTAGCAAGGGTTTCTTGATGGATATGAGGCTTGCACCTGGCAAAGGCAGAGGTAACCCTTGTTACTGAGCTTTCTGGGAGAGGAAGGAGGTTACTTCAGTCTATCAGGTAAGCTGCTCTTCATTGTAATTGTAGGTAAAGTGTAAATTACCAGATATAGGTGACTTTTATTTAATAAGTAGCATAAAAATGTGACAAGATTTTCTGAGGTGATGGGCACTCTAAGTGCTCCTGAGCTTAAGAATAGGTAAAACTAAAGGCTGCTGGTTTAGGATACTCTAACTACGGATTTAGGAGGTAGATGTAGACTAGATATTAGGAAACAATTTTTTACAAAAATGTTGGTGGAACACTGGAGCAGATTGCCCAGAGAGGTGGTGGATGCCCCATCCCTGGAAATATTCAAGGCCAGATTGTACAGGGCTCTGAGCAACCTGAGCTGGTTGGAGATGTCCCTGCTCCGTGCAGGGGAGTTGGGTTAGATGGCCTTTGAAGGTCCCTTCGAACCCAAACCATTCTGTGATTCTATGATTTCCTATTTTAGACAACTTTCAGCATCTTGGTCAAAAGTTATATTTCAACAAGTGAGTTAAAATAATTTTGAATGCTTTAATTCACTTATTAAAACAAATGTGTTGTATCTCTGGTATTACTGTATGCTTAAAAATGCTGTATCATTGTGAGTCCTTATGTTATTATCAGGCTTACTAAATGGCATGGCTAGCATTGAAAAGAAATTGTGGTGAAACAAGGTCTATAGTCGTCTTTTGAAAGGTGTGGCACTGGATCAGAGTTCATCTATTAAATCCTTTACTCTGAATGATCAGTTAATACACAGGGTTTCAGCATCATGCTTTGTCCTCAGAAAGTAATGTACGGCCTTGACCTATGAATATTTCACTGAACTTTCTGTTTTCATGGCTTACTACTGAAACTTATAATGGAGATATCTTTCTTCTTTGTTATTAAGGTTTTGCTGGCAGAAGCATGTCTTATTGTGCTTCCATTTTTTAAGACTGAGAAATTAGCCTTTCTAATATGCTTCTAAGTTCAAATTTAAATTACTACTTTGTTCCATAGATTATGTTCATTAAAACCTTTGGGGAAAAAATATGTTCATGTTCTGCTGCTTGAACCTCGGCTGCAGAAATTTCTTCTACTAAGTATCCATTATTATGATGGACCTCTGCAAGAATCTGTTGATTGACTCAATTTTCTGGATTCAGCCTTGGAAGTATATTCTTCTGTGTCCTGGCTTATGTTTAGACTTACCTCAGTAGTCATTGTAGCATGTGTTATTCCTTAGTTCCTTTTTCTAAAAACATGGTGTGTGGAGCATCTGTTCATCTCATGCTAGAAGGTACTGAATTTTACTAGTGAGTAGAGTTTACATATGCCTCTAAAGCTGTGAAGATAATAATATTTCAGTGTTAGAAGAACATTTCTCCTTTCTGTAATTGCAAGTCTATTAGATGTAGATTTATTATACATTTAAGTATGAATCTCATATTGGCAAAGTGATACAGAAATGTGGAAAGTTATGTTGGTTCACAAGCATACGAGATCATAATTGTGATTCATACCAGCAAAATGACCAGTGCTTAATTCAGAAGGGATTTAACCAAAACCAGATCTGTCTCAACTGCTCACCTGGCACAGATTTAGCTCCTTACTCCCTATATGCTAAGCAAGAGCCAATACGTTAGTATGAGCTGGCATATTGGAATGTGTAGTGATGTTAATTCTCAGATGGAAAGAGTGGCCCTTTGAAGGTTGACTTCATAGTGCGCATTTAGACCAAGAAGAGAAGTAATTTACTTTTTCTCTTACTCCCTGTGCTTTCTTAAGCAGTTGCTTTAAAGTTATTAACAACGAATGACAGAGCAGTTGAGATTGGAAAAGATATCTGGAGATCATTTGGTCCACCCCTGCTCAACTAGGGCCACCCAGAGCAGGTTTCCTGAGGCCCTGAATATCTCCAAGGATGGAGATTCCACAGACTCCCTGGGCAACCTGTGCCAGTGCTCTGACGCCCTTACAGCAGAAGAAAAAAAAAAAAGTGTTTCCTTATGTTCAGAGGGAGCCTCCTTGTTTCAGTTTGTGCCCATTGCCTCTGGTTCTGTCACTGGGCACCATTGCAAAGAGCCCAGCTCTGTCTTTGGTACACCCTCGCTTCAAGTATTTGTGTGTGTTGATGAGATCTCTCTTGGAATAGGCAGCAAATTTAAAGAAAATTTGGGTAAAGCTGTGATGGTGTTCAGATAATAATTCCTGCGCAAGAAGAATTTTTTAAAAAGGAAAAAAAAAAGAAAAAGAATACCAGTTTGTAATTAAACCCTCCTTCAACTAAAGTTGCATTTCATTTACTAGCTTCTCAGGAACCATTTGTTACATTTTCACCCTGAGAAAATGCCTCGGTATTATTACCTTTCCAAAGTGGGATGGCTTTTAAATCCACTAAGGACTTTAAAGACTGATTACTTTTGTAGCTAGTATTTTTTATACAATATTATTTCTTTCTGTCAATTTTATCACAAGACAAATTTTGCTAACCTGATTACTCATAGGAAATGAATAAAACAGTTTACAAATTCCACTGAAGAGAACGCATTTTATAAATATATTTTACATTATTTACAGTCTTTCAATTCTTAGAACTCAAAAATGAACTACTTTGTCTACAGCAGCTATTATGAGCGTGAATGATTGAAATGCTGTGATGATTTGCAACCACAATATTAGCAAACATAACTAATCATTACTCAAAGTAAAACTTGATTTTCTGGAATGTTAGTTATTCGTCTGAACCCTAGCTGGAATGTACAGACTGTGATTTTCCTCCCAAATAATTTGTTTGTGCTCAGTATAAACTGCAGATGAGGAGCCTCTGTCAGCATCCATGATGAGTCAAAACATAAATCTGAAATCAGGAGATGGTATGCCAGACAGATGACCTGCATGTTTGTATTCTCATTCTAAACGTGTTTGAGTGCAGTGACTTCTCCTTGTGGGCAAGGCTGTGATATATCTTCCTTGCACAGAATTTATAGAGGAGGTAAATCTATGGCTTGAGTTTTCTTCTCTAGGGTTTGCACTGATTGCATGCTTGTATGTAAATGGTTGCTCAATGTGAACTTGGGTGGTTGTCAAATACTTGACTTAAAAGGAAGAAATAATACTGTGTGTCCACTTCAAATTGCCATCTTAATTTTGAGCATCTGGAGTCCTTTTAACTAAACTAAAACCTCTGACATGCACCTTGCTTAAAACTAAGAAAAAAACCAACTCTTAAAGCGTGATTCTTCCTCTGAATTTCACCACTTTTTTCCTCAAAGACATGACTACTGTCTTGGTGTTCCTATTTTGCCTGGCAAGCATCTACTAGTTGTAGAGGAGCATAGATCACCTAATTCAACTGTTCAAAAGGGATATCTGGCATCACTCCCAGGGTGTGCAAGGTGAGGGAAAAGAGGCCCAAGAAAGTACATTCAGAAAAGCCAGGAAGATGGATTTTGTACCACCCAAGCTGCTGACTCAGCCTCTTGGATGCTTAAAATGTGGGTGTAGCACCTGCTAGAATTCAAGACACAGTGCTTAAAAAGACTGTCACAGGTCTTTTACCCTTTAAAGAGCAGTGATTGTGTTGGATGGACATGAAAAAGCTAATACTAGCTGAAAGTGGTTCTAATCAACGTTTTTTAAAACTGAAGTTGCTTACTCGGCCAGCTAATGAAATACCAGTAACATCCTGAAATAATGAAATATTTTATTAGCCAAAGCTCAGCAGAATTGCCTCAGTGCTATTAAAAATATTTATAAAATGAATTTGAAGGGTATCGTGGCTCATTAATGTCATTGCTTCTGACATATTATCAGGACACCATACTACAATCTAATGTTACTTAGCAAATCAGCTAATACCAGGACTAGAAAACTTCCTCTTAGAAGGATTTGTACAAAATTATTTAGGTGAATTGGCTTCAGAGAATAAGAAAAAGACTGTTTACTCTAGAAATGTATAATCCTTTTTATTTTCTGCATATACTAACACTTCCTAAATAGGAAGAGGAAAAATCTATTAAATGTAGCAAGGAGGAGTATATAGAAACATCAATTCTATTGGTCTGATGACCAAGGACATTTTAAGCATCAAATGGAAATTTATGCGTACTTATTGAGCTTTACTTCCAAAAAAATTTCATTATATTGTGCTCACCATAGTATAAGATACTATTCACCTTGCAGATTTTCTGCATAATTTCCTTGTGTAGTGTGTGATTATACTTCAGGAAAATAATACATAGGGAAAAATACAGTGTTCTATGGGCAAGCAGATGCTGGAGCAGTTTTCTCCTTTTTATTTGTTTTCTTTCATTTTCCACTATTTGTCTTGCAGTTTCCTGGCACATCCTCAGAATCTGCACCTCCAGTTGCACAGGGATGTCCTGTTTCAGAATAAAAAACCAGCTCTACTTCTTGTTATTACTGTGCTGGGGTAGCTTTCTGCTGAGCATGAGCACCAAAACGAACTGGCACAGGGCAGGGGACACACTACGTTGTTGAGGATGGGAGCAATACACTTAACTTGTAAAAGAAAAACAACAATATATTTTATTGATCTAAACAGTGATTTAACGAAGTTTGATAGTAAATGGTAAATGCGACTGCAATTTGTCAAGATTTGATGGCAAGGTACACTGGATTATTTACTGCATAGAGGACAGGGTCAGACAACTTTCAGGGAGACCTTGCCATTGAGTCATGAGATTCAGAAAGGATCTCCTTGCTTTCCAAACTCCTTCTCAGAGAGGAGTCTAGGTGTGCCTGGATCCAGTCCTAGTCCCAAGCTTGACCAACTGTTTGTATCTAAAGGATTATATGTGCACAATCAATCCTTTGTATCACTTAGCTAAGATTTAAAAATTTAGCATGCTATTAGTCACTTACTGAGGATTTGACACAATAAGGATTCTCTCAACCTGCAGGAGTGACCTTGGGAGGCGTCCCTACTTAAGGGGAGATCCCAACATGCAGCCTGCTGCCATGCAGGAGAGCTCAAAGGGCTCCTGGGCTGCTCGCTATTTATGGAGTAAGATAATTGACTCATAGTTATCTTTGCATACCAGCTGTAGATGTTAGTTTCTTCCAAATTTGGCTTGAGTGGGACATCGACCAGCACTGTGGTTAGGACAGTGCATCACCATCCCTTGGTTATTGTGTTGTTATCTGTCTCCCCCAAATCCACTTTGAGTCAGATGCCACCAGTACCATCAGGACCAGACGCATCGATCACTCACGGTTATCACTGGAGCAGGGTTAGGGAAAAAGTGAAGAGGTTGTAGAGGGCTGGGGTTGGGGAGGACATGGTCACACACGTGCAGGGGAGGGAGCTCAGGGCGGTTGTGGGGAGGTTTTGGCGCTGAGGGTGGGTTGTCACCAGCAGAGGTGCGCCCTCGGTACATGACCTGGTGGAATCTCTGAACACCTCTCTGGAGATTTCTTAATCAGGGCTAACATGGCACAGAGATTGCGCTCCAGATAATGTACCTTCTGGAATAAATTTGGGCTTCATTTTGCTGCTGCTGTTAATGTAGAACATTTTTTCCCAGGAGGAATATTTCACTTCAGCAGGATTATTAGTTTGAAGGAGTGTTGCTTCACACAAGCAGTCCTGCTTAAATAAGCTGTGTTTGACAGCAAAGGCTACGGTGTGCTCCTGTGTTTCCTGAGACTGCACAAGGATAGATCTGTCTGGGCTATTTCCAGTTCTCTCTGTCAGATTAATTTCAAGGAGTCAGGAGCATTAACAACTCCTTCACTTGAAGAACACTGGCAAGGATTTCTGTCTCTCCCTCTCTTCCATGCCTTTAATCATAGCCTAGGCCCTGGGAGAAGACTGTAGACCCCCGATGCTGCCTTAATGTGCCAAACTGATGGCATCCTTGAATTACATGTGCAATTACCTGTGCAGAGACAAGGGACAACTGCATTGGATAACAGAATGTTCATCTGTGCTGACATCTCCTGTACTTTATGGAGGAAAGGGATGTTTTCACCAAAGGTAGAGACTTCATGGAGGTATGCAGGGAAGGGCAGAGAGGCGGGAGCAAAGCTCCGTCACAGATTGCAGGAACTTGCTGAGTGAGGCATGAAGCTCTTAAACACAGGAATTAATCAATTTCTAAGTTTTCACACCCACAAAAAAGAAAAAATGTTGGCTGTATATCAGTATGCTTGCTGCGTCTCCTGGAGATGAGAGCTCTGCTAGAAACTCATCCAAAGAATATATAATTTTTCCCATTGTTTTGGACTCTTGTGTGCCTGTACACAGACTGACCAGAAAGGTCAGCCGTAAACTGTGTATTCCACGGGAACATTAGTCATGCTGTTAAACAGTAACTTGTACTAAGAAGGAGGCTTTATTTGAATGAGGTCCATACATTAACTAAAACTGGACCATTCTTTCTGTATGTATTTAACGGTCAGAAAATCTTTTTTATGTCAGATGTTATATAAATTACCAAGTAAGAACTCTCTTGTTTTGCTCAAAGTTGTTTTGCTGACTCCCTCCTATCCAAGGTGTTCCCATGCTGATAGCATCTTGTTCTCTTAAGTGAATTTCTTGTAAAAAGATTATGTCAGCTTTTTCTGTTTCAACATTTTTTTGTGGTTATAACTTTAAGCCTTTTACATTCCCCATTACAAATTCAATTATTTGATTTGCCATCATTCACCTCTGTAATATTTGACCATTTGTTATGCTAGACAATGTCATTGCCAGGATTTAACATAACTGTAAAAAGACTAGCATATTCTAAAGCTATTTGTTGGTTTTCAGATAAGTTAATATATCAATACAACCGTGAGAAACTGACTAGAACACCGAGCATGTTTTGACACTTTATCTTTAGCCCACTTTCTCATTAACAGATTCTGTTGGTTTCTTATATTGCCAATGAATTACTTATCAATAGCATTAATAGAATTAAACTATTTGCAACAAAAAGGAGAGAAGGAAGGTGGAAGCAATAGTGATAATCAACATAGTTTGATGTGTCATAAGCAAGAAAGACTAGCAGGGTGAAAATTTTTATTTCCTTTCATGGTATGCAGATGTGGCTAAACTGGTACAAAAAAAAAAAAAAAAAAGTGGATGTTCGAGGGTTTTTTTGGCCTTGAAAAATTCCATTACTGACCAGTCACCATATCCAAATTTCCCTGGCTGATGGAATCTGACAAGACTGCAGCCTATGGGAATATGGCTGCAGGCCAGTAATTTTTTTTTATTTTTTTATTTTTTTTGTTCTTGTCAGGCATACTCAAAAGGGTAAGGCCATCTGCTTTCCAGCAATTAGATACTCCCCTTTCAATTGTAATATACTGTGAGTCAGATAATTTATTCATCCCAAGGTAAACATATACACTTGCAGTGTGGTGGAAATGAAGAGAACTAAGCCTGGCAGAGGAATAAACAGCTCCGCTGTCCCTTGTCCAGTCCACGCAGGTCCCCAGCAGCTCTTCCCACCCCTCTTCTCCTGCTTTGACACATAAAAGAAAACTGTCATTGCCCAGTTACTCGAGGATCTCTGAAGGTCTGTGGTTATTTGATTTAAGTGTTCTCAGTAGTCCGTGAAGATCTAGGTAGATAGTGGGGTTTAGGGTGGTAGCGTGTGTGGCATAGGTGAAAGGAATACAGAGCAGGTATGGCACAATTGATTTGCAAGGAAGTAGAGCATCAAGGAAACTAAATTAAATAACAGAAATGTGGACAATTAAAGTGAATAGAGGAGACTTTTGTAGTGAATGGTGTCACTCAGCAAATAAGATTTGGTGCCGTTGTAGCAAAAAGCCACAGGTTTTGCGTTAAACAAAGGCAGGGTCTCGATGTGGTGCACCCCAGTGGGTGCCAGGGGATGGAAAGATGCCAGTCCATGTTGCAGACCTCCCCTGGACACTGGGAGGAGGAAGCACACAGATAAGCCCATGCAAACCCACGAGTGAGGAGGCAGGGACCCACCACAAGACCGGGTTCGCATGGAGAAGCCCTTGGGATGGTAGCGGTTTGCTGTCACCCTCCGACCCACATCTTCCTGGAGGAAGGCTGATGGCATCAACCTTGGAGCCAGGAGGGCATCTGGAGGGTGAGCGTGACACCAGGCAAAAGTGATAGCTATTAGTAGGTTTTCTCATATAATGATTTACCTTGTCATTAATGAGGCTTTTCTTTACCAATTAGGATGTGAGGCATTGATAGTATTGTAACTGGGCTAGTAATTGCTGCTTGTTGTGTTTTGATTAGACTGCTAAAACATGAATTGGGCAAACAGCAAATTCTTGACTCTGTGTTTATGATATGCTTCTCATAATGAGGTTTTGAGTGCAACCAGTGGAAGATCTTCCTGCTTTGCTGGGAGTTAATTCCATATGAGAATGAAAGCTTTGACTGACTTTGAACAACTTAGTGTAGAAATAACCAGATTTAAACGTCCCAGGCTATCAACAGTCTAAGGAAAAAAAAAATCTTATGAATATTAATGAAGCCTCCAGAAATAAGCTGAGGCTGTCCTCTTAACTGTTTTTCAATACAAATGATAATTATAAAATTGTTAAAGAATGAGAGGTTAATTAAAAATTTCTCTGGAAGAAAACTCTGGTTCCAAGCTCTTTCTTCAAAATTTGGACAAAATCTGATTCGAACCCGATCAGAAGTCTCTTGACAATATACTTTGTAATAGCAAAATAAAAGAAAATGTCATAGCTTGTCTGTTTCGAATGTTGGAGAGACTCAGAAAAATTTATCTCACTTAAATTAAAAACGTGAGAATTTTGTCCTGCATTTGAGAGTTTGTCCTAGGTATAGTGCATGGCTTTCAAGAACACACATTGATCAAATTTCACTTCTTGGAACTGGTTTTAGAAAATATGTATCCAAGATTATATATATACACACACAACTGTTCCTAGAAATCAATCTTAAGTTATCACTCACATGCATATGGTATGAGATGTTGAAGAAGCGAGTCAGGGACTAAAAATATCACAGGACATTGATCAGAATTAAGAAGATCAGTTCCAACAGAGCGAGTCATAGAAATTAGAGTGCTCCTGGGAGAAATTAGAAATACTTGGTGATTGCAGGTGTCGATATGCTGGACCCTGTGCTTGTGTAGATTAGCACTGAAATCAATAAAGCTCTTACAGTTTGTCACAGTTTTTGGTGGTGTTAAATTAGTGTAATATTTATAACAGTGCTTTCTACTGTTCTGTGTCTCAGAAACGCGTAGATGGTCAGAAGGGATTTGTGTGCTACAGAAAGGCATCACGAAATATTGGGCATGACATGGAGGATACTAATAGTGAGGACAACACGGTTATAGCTGTACGTACTTGATCTGGAAGTACTTCAGTAGCATACTGTCCCATTAACAAACTGAACCTTTAAAAGAGGAGACAGTGTATGGAGCCTTATTGCAGCATTTTCCATCTGCTGAGAAGTTAGATGTTGACATTAATTCCATAGGCTCATGATTTAGCACTCTCTCACACCTGATGTTTTGTACGCACCCCCTGGCAACCATCAATTGCAGTGGAGACTGGAATTTGTCTTGCTTTAGGTGAAACAAAGTGATACTTACTGAAATATTAAACAGGAGAACAGATTGCAAAACCCCAGGCTAGACATCATGAGGAGCTTCAGAGACATCTTCAGGGCACTTTTTTTTCTACTTCACTTCATAAGTAGGATAAGGTAAACACCTACACTTTATGAGCAAACATTGCTTTATATAAACCCATAGGCAGAAGATATTTACTTACTTACAAAAGAACCCCAAACCTGATAGAAATGTGATGTATATTACCTCTAACTTAATGGAAATGTGAGGATTCATTTTCATTTTATGGAATGAACTTGCTTCCCACAAATGCTTTGAAAACACACTCTTTGCTTTAAAAAAAAACTTCGGTGTAGCTGAATTGAGGTTGCAACCCTAAAATGTTTCCTAACACTAATCTCACGTATTACCAGGGTGATAATAACTTTCTTCAGCTGAGAGTGGTGTAAAGTGAACAGTGAATAGGATTGCTGATCTTTCATTTTTGTTCTTTCAGTCACCTTTTCTGAACATACATGCCATTAAAATTTTTGGCTTAGGAAGAACAAAGATTTGTTAACTCAAAGTGGTATTTGCCAAAGACAAAAACTGGGGAAAAAACAAAGTTATACAGTGAGGGTACCCACAGATCAATATGCTAATATTAAATTATTTTATTAAATGGGGGGGAAAACTCGTAAGACTAAGGAGTATTTCAGAGAAGGACACTCATCATGAGTGATATTCACAGCCTTGTCTGCAGATGAGTCGGGATCTGCAGAGCCTGTGAATGAGATGCAACTCCAGCACATTGACTGGAGAATGCCGAAGCTGAACATCTAGAAGGGACATTTGCTTAAATTTGTTTCTCTCTGAGTTACACTTTGGGTCTGAAACAGGTATCACTGGAAGACTTAAGATTTTCTTGCTGAAGCTCTTCTGTGCGTGCCAATTCACTGATGGCTGAGAGGGGCAATCTGGGTGCTCCTTTCCTTTTAATATGGTGCAGGCAGATCGGATAATTCTCAGCAAGAATCCCAATCTCTGAGAGTCAGGAACGTAATCTGATTTTTTTTTTTTTTTTTTTGTTATTAATATTATTTTTAAATTCAATTTCTGGAGTGTTGTTTCTATGGTACAATGGAGATTCAAGGTGTCTCAGGAAAGGTGCCTCCAAGCCTGGCTTTTGGGGCAATCTTATTGCAGAGTTGTAACAGCAGCTATAGCTGGGGCTGAGACTTCTGGCACTACCTGTTCCCACTATGTTTTTAGATGGCTGCAGTTTCTCTGGTATTGGTCTGGTTTAGATGCCACCTCTGGGAGCCATGCACAGGGTTCTGTATGTGCCGGTGAAACCGCATTTTCAGTTTGGCACAACAAGCCCTATTATTGATTCCTTTTTATTCTACTCAAGTAGGATTTTTGCAGGTCAGCTGTTTTGTACATCTCTATCTCGCCATTTTTTACTCCCCTCAGCAAGAATTGTTTTTAGAGTCCCAAATCATCTGAAACAGGAGATGGTCTCAGGCAGCCATACCAACTGGGCTGCTGCCCACCTTTGGGATGGTTTCTGATCTGATTTAAATGTCATGATTCAGCCTTTCTCTCTGCAGCAGCCACTGTGTAAAGTATGAAAGTCAGATGCTGTAAACTGAAAAAAGTTTAGATCCAGGCACAAACAGGCAGGATCTCAACTCTACATTTCTGTTCCCCTTGAATTCCCTCTGACCTCAACAGGAACCGAAAGAGCTCGGAACAACACAATGTTGACCTTACAATGAACAATATGCCTCCAACACTGCCGTAAGTGTTTACAGAAGTATCTCCTTCAGATGGCTTCAATCATTTATGAAGTGAACTTGATTATTCCAGAAGATAAAATATCTAAGTGAGATTTCTAACTTTTAATTGGAATGAATTGCATTGTGATCTGCTTAATATTTTAGATTTAGGTTCACATTTTCAGGATAAGACTTTCTTAAAAAGTCGTGCCAAGTATACTTACAATTCTTCGTCTATAGCTGGCAATCCAGAAATCAGCCAACAGTGAGGTGTACAGTACCATAAAAGACAGATATAAGGAAGCAGATTCTTCTCATTCTGTTATCCACCTTGTCTGCTACAGTCGTATTTAGTTATATGCATGTAGTAGTTCAACACATATGTACACATATCTTGAAATACACATGTATTTCATGGACAGGCCTTCAAGCAACTGGTCTAGTAGAAGGTGTCCTTGCCCAAGGCAGGGTGGTTGGAACTGGATGATCTTTAAGATCCCTTCCAACCCAAAGCATTCTATAATTCTGTGATACTTCCTTTTCTCCATTCAAGTCCTAATAGGAACCACTAATTTTTACATTTTATGATACATTTTTCTGTGTATATTTGTGTTTTGCAAATAACATAAGCTGTTAAATGAAGCCCAAATTCAAGCAAGAGTTGTCAAGGCTTGTTATTTATTTTAATAACTACTTCTATGCCTATTTCTAGAAAAAAAAAATCAGTCTTGATAAGTTCTTTATTCATCTATATTAAATACAATGGTTCAGAATATTTGCTAAGACTTAAGTTTAAAACCACTCAATTTTGGGCTTTGTTTACAGGACTTGTGTTCCCTGTGCATTTGGGAAAGGGTAAGGGAGAGATGGAGACCCATGCCGCTCACATTCAAGTCACTGCTCACACCAGTGAAACTGCGCACCTTGATTAACGTGCAGAAGGCTTTGTGTTTGTGTAAATGTGAAAGTTAGGGTATTTCCCCAAAGAATGGAGGGAAGCCCTAGCTATTGACTGCTTAACTTGAAATGTCAGCTATCGGGAGCTAAACAGAAAGTGCTTCAGCTGCTGTATTAACAGCTGCCATTTCAGTCAACTCCCTCTATCTGTTTGTATTCTACAGAGTTCAATCATAAAAATATTTTTTTTCCCCCTGATGTTTATCTTTTTCATATTTTGAAAAAATCATAAGCCTATTCTGTGTATTTCAGCGTTGATTTAAAAAAAATTGCATGGATACTGTCGTGCAGCTAATTGGCTGTGTGTTTGTACCTTTATAATCTTAAGTAACTTTAGTAATTATCGTCAGTCATAAATGACAGTTTTCTTTATTTTCTAAGGTGAATGTAAAAAATTTTAAAATTATATCTTATTAAAAAAATTATAAATAGAAGCAGTTGAGATTAATAAATATAAATGTGTTCAGTTGTTAATTTAAAATGTCTAAGCTTTGGCATTTGTATCATGCTTGTCAAAAATAACAAAGTGTATGAGATGTCAGGATGAGGTATTACTTAATTGTTTCACATAATTAACTTAGTTTTGTTCTCAACCTTCTATTTTTTTAGTGGCTTCTGCTTCAGATTTAAGAAATGTTGGTGCTAAAATTCCATCTTTTTCACCTCTCCCAATCACTTCAGTAAAATATTTTCTCGTCCTACAACCACACTAATGCCATCCTGCTCTCGTGATTGCACCAGCCGTATCACTACAGCAACATATTCAGTTAAGTTTTTCCAAATTCAAAAATTTGAAATTCTTTAGCTCAATTTTGCATTTTGCCACCGATGTTTATTTCTATACTGAACTCAAAAGCATTTTTCAGTGTGGTTTGGTCTTTACCATCTCCTGTTTTCCAAGTAGCTTCATGGAATAGTTTAGAAGCAGGGTGCTACACAATGAGGCTGAGATTATTAGAATCCATTTAAAAATACTGTTAACTTCTTGTGATGTGGCTTAGCTTTTTAAATGAAGATTTTGTAACTGCTTCATGAAGAAACTAAGCTGAGCCTTAAAAAATGTATTGTGTATCAGTCATTCAGTGACAATATTTATTCACCTATGATTGGTACAATGCTGTTGACACAGAAATGTCTTGTCTGCAGTGACATATACAAACATGTAAAAAATTCTGTATGTAGTGAGTCAGTCTGGAAAAAAAAAGAATCATTCCCAGACAAACAATGAATGTTCTTGAAACATATATAAAAATATTTACTTTGCTCAGCTATGGGAAATGGATTTTAGGTCATGTCATCTGAAGCAATAGCTTCAAAGGCAGCAAAGCCTCTCTGGAAGTATAAAGGACATATTCAACTTTGATGGGATGTAAAACAATATTATAGACTCCTTGGGTAGTAAGAGCTATGGGTAAGGACTGTTGTTTTCTGTCTTCCCCTTCTTCCCTCTTCCTTTGGTATATTGTTTACTGTGGAATACAAGAAGTAACGGTGATTTCTGTTCTTGTTTCTGCAATCTCAGTTATTCAGGGATGTTTCTTTGCGTTGTTCTTAAGAGTAGCGCGTACTTCTTTCCAGTTATTCCTATCATGCTTTCTTTAAATCTCTTCAGGAGGTCAAGTGATGTAAAAGGACTATTGGGCTCCAGGGCTGGTGTAAGATTTCAGTCTGCCATTCAGGGCATGGAGGGTACAGGAGGGACTGTTAAGATATTGGGTAATCAGTACACAGCTGCTGGATGTTACTGAAATTGTAACCAGCCTTTGGGGAGTATAAAGGACTTTCCCAGAGTTTGGGACAGCTGGAATTGGGAAAGGATGCCAAAATTAGTGGCACAGTGCTTGAGCTTTTTCTGCATTAATGTGACTCCTTGTGCTTCTTATTGTTTCTGAGGGAAGTGATGTGGCATACTTGTATCTATGTTTCAGTATTCACTTTACGCTGTTTCTGTGACCCCTCAGACGAATGTGCGAAGGTGCTCTAAGGCCACTGGTGCCTCTGGGGGGAGATCTCATCTATTCACCCTCTCCACTGGCTATGTGTTGGCGACTAGCTTTTCTAGAGGCTCCAGGAAACTCTACTGTTGACACCCCTTTGTGGTGCAAAATTAGGGTCATTTTCTCTCACACAACAAGATAGATACGTTGGGATTTTGGTAATTCTGAGAATTAATGACTAGAATCTGTGAACTGTCCTGAGCGTTTAACTGGCTGCATGCTCCAAGCAAAAATTCTTGTAAAATATTAAGGAAGTGCAAGATATTGAGTATTTCATATTTTTATTATGATGAGTACTTTATTTCTGTTGTCATTATTACTGAGAAACTATGTGGTTCCTGCACTCTACCCCTCTGTAATCACAAGTGCCTGGAGGGCACCTCTTTTGTGTTACAAAGCAGAGATCCTTCTCTTCATTGATAGCACATTTCCTTGTCAGCAGAGTTGTTTTTAAAAACAATGCAGTGAAAGAGAGAATAACAACACTGAGATGTTTGTAAGATCTCTCTGGAAATCTGTGGAATTTGTTTGTTTAGGACCTCCATCATTGTTCTTGCATTTTGCTCCAGACTGAGCATCATGAAGCCTCATGTCTGAGAAAATAATCAGTATCTTATCTAAATTAAAATCTAAATTAAATCTATGTGTCTTGTGATTCGACCTTTTCTTTTCTGTGTCTGTTTTATTGTTGGACTGAATTCACTCTTGTTTCAAAGAAGGTGCAGAAATGCTAAAATCTCCAAAAGAATCGGTCAGAACAAAGCTGTCCTATTCAAAGGAAGAATGAGAAGAAATAGGAAGAGCAGGCTCGGGTATCGCATTAGCCAAGTGTCATCTTTTTCCTTCCTTTTTGCTAGAAACATGACATGATGGGAATGCGGGGTAGTAGTACTGCTGTAGGTTTTGAACTGGCTAAGTGAAATAGGTAGATGCTGCCCATGTTTGCCAAGGTATTTAATTTAAATATTTCTATATAATTGTAGTGATCACCTGGGAAACTAAACATAATATTCCTCTTTATCTGGCATCTGACTTTCAAAATGGCTAAGTGAAAGGCAGTCTGAATATAAAGTATTTCTGAAAAAAAAAAAAAAAAAAGGATGGTAAATACCATCTGTCTTCCAAACTATACACTTAATCTAACAAATGAAATGTCAAGACAAACGTTGGCAGTATTTCTTAGCTCAAAACTAAAAATGCTGTGAATATTGACAGGACTCTGACCAGGTCTGCAGATCAGTTAGACTGTCCCCATCCTCACAAGTCAGAAACGGCCGGCACATTCCCTCCTTCATGCTGGTCTGGGACCCATACCCTAGGAGCTAGTGTTCCATGGGGCAGGCGTGGAGGTGCCCTTCAGGCAGCCATGCCCTCTCAGGATGCATATTGTGTTTTTGGGAATTCAACATTACCTGCTTTTCTCTGTCTATCCTTGTGTAAAGGACCTTGTCTATCATAGAATGGTTAGAGTTGGAAGGGACCTTCAAAGGTCATCTAGTCCAACCCCCTTGCAAAGAGCAGGGACATCTCCAAGCAGATCAGGCTGCTCAGAGCCTCATCCAACCTGGCTTTGAATGTTTCCAGGGATGGGGCATCCACCACCTCTCTGGGCAACCTGTTCCAGTGGTCTACAACTCGTATTGTAAAAAAATTTTTCCTAATATCCAATCTAAATCTCACTCCTTCTATTTTAAAACCATTACCCCTCGTCCTATCACAACAGGCCCTACTGAACAGCCTCTCCCCATCTTTCTTGAGGGCCCCCTTTAGGTACTGGAAGACCGCTATCAGGTCTCCCCGGAGCCTCCTCTTCTCCAGGCTGAACAGCCCCAACGCTCTCAGCCTGTCCTCATATGAAAGGTGCTCCAGCCCTCTGATCATCTTCGTGACTCTCCTCTGGACCTTCTCCAACTGGTCCATGTCACTCTTATGTTGGAGGCTCCAGAACTGGACACAGTACTCCAGGTGGGGTCTCACGAGGGCAGAGTAGAGGGGCAGAATCACCTCCCTCGACCTGCTGGCCACGCTCCTCTTGATGCAGCCCAGGACGCGGTTGGCCTTCTTGAGCCGCAAGGGCGCATTGCCCGCTCATGTTGAGCCTCTCGTCCACCAGCACTCCCAAGTCCTTCTCCTCAGGGCTGCTCTCAATCCATTCTCCGCCCAGCCTGTATTTGTGCCTGGGATTGCCATGACCCAGGTGCAGGACCTTGCACTTGGCCTGGTTGAACTTCATGAGGTTGGCACGGGCCTACCTCTCCAGCCTGTCCAGGTCCCTCTGAATGGCATCCCTCCCTTCCAGCGTGTAGACGGCACCACACAGCTTGGTGTCATCGGCGAACTTGCTGAGGGTGCATGCTATCCTACGGTCCATGTTGCCGACAAAGATGTTGAACAAGGCCAGGCCCAACTTGGACCCCTGAGGGACGCCACTGGTGACTGGTCTCCACTTGGACATTGAGCTATTGACCACCACTCTCTGAGTGCAGCCATCCAGCCAACTCCTTATCCA
This sequence comes from Tetrax tetrax, assembly GCA_009806455.1. NCBI lineage: Eukaryota > Metazoa > Chordata > Aves > Otidiformes > Otididae > Tetrax > Tetrax tetrax. The sequence continues at coordinate 50,966 of WHYT01016545.1, forward strand.
CCGAGTGGTCCATCCATCGAACCCATGCCTCTCTAGTTTAGAGAGAAGGATGTTGTGCGGGACAGTGTCAAAAGCTTTGCACAAATCCAGGTAGATGATATCCATTGCTTGTCCCTTGTCCACTGATGCTGTTACCCCGTCATAGAAGGACACCAAATTGGTCAGGCACGATCTGCCCTTGGTGAAGCTGTGTTGGCTGTCACCAATCACCTCCTTGCTCTCCGTGTGCCTCAGCATGGTTTCCAGGAGAATCTGCTCCATGACTTTGCCAGGCACAGAGGTGAGGCTGACCGGCCTGTAGTTGCCCGGGTCCTCCTTAACCCCCATTTTTAAAAAGGGGAACATGTTCCCTCTCTTCCAGTTATCGGGGACCTCACCAGACTGCCAAGATTTCTCAAATATGATGGCCAGTGGCTTGGCAACTTCCTCCGACAGTTCCCTCAGGACGCGCGGATGGATTTCTTCAGGTCCCATGGACTTGTGCACCTTGTGTATCTCCTTCGGAAAGTGTTATGAAAAATCCACGCTGTTTTAGTGCCTAGCAAGGAATATATTTGCATTCAGTTTACAGTCAGCAGTAGGTTATGGTAAAGATTATTTAACACTACCAGAAGCAGAATGCTGTAATATATCTAATTAAAAACAAAGTGTACCAGCTTCAGCTGGTTCAAAGGCAGAAAATATTTTAATATTCTGTATATCACACTATATAATGCAAAACTATACTGTTGCTCCTAACTCTGTTTTGATCGATTGTTGTTCCTATTGGAAACAAATGTTCAAGAGCTCTGGAAAGTCTATTGTGTTGAGTTGGGGTTTTTTTGTTCTCTGGACTGGATGGAAGAAATTTAGTAATTGTTCTTTGGAGTACAGCATAAAACCTATAGTCAGTAATTGAGCATTGGCTTGTAACTTTTTAACAGTCTTTTTCGTGTTGTGTTGATGTATAAATACAACTCATATTTTCAAATTTATAGTGAGCCTGTAGGGAGAAAAAAAAAAAGCCTTTTGGAATACACTGTGGTATTTAAAACAGAACACGAAGTAGGTGTAAGAGTTTCAGGGAAAACAAATACAATAGGCCACATTCTTCAGGTGCGTTGCTGTACTGGGTCTGACTGGAATAAAGTTAACTTTCTTCATAGTAGCTGGTATGGTGCTGTGTTTTGGATTTGTGTAAAACAGTGCTAGTAACATACCAATGCTTTGGCTACTGCTGAATAGTGCTTGCACAGCATCAAGGATTGTTTTTTGTCTCACCCTGTGCCCTCCAGCATGTAGGCTGGGTTGGGCAAGAAACTGGGACAGCTGTCCTGAATTGGCCGGAGGGATATTCCATACCAGATCACATCACCCTCAGCAATACAACTGGGAGGGGTTGGTGGTGCTTAGGAACCGTCTAAGCATAGATCTGCTTGTGGGAGATGGTAACTGACATCACTTTTTTCCCTTTCCTTTGTATACTAAACTGCCTTTTATCTTGACCTATGAGTTTTCTTGTTTTTTTGCTATTACATTCTTCTTTTCCTAGGTATAATAACAGTGCATAGTCCCTTAAGAAGAATTATGATGGAAGAACCTAATTGGAATTTTCCAGGAGCTTGTTACCCACAATCAAATGTTAAATATACACGTTTGAAGATCAACAGCCTGAATCACTGGTAAGTTTATTTGCTGTTTGCATAAAATAACATTGCAATTATACTTCCAATTTTCATGTACTTTCACTGAAAAATATTGATTTGGCTATTAGGTGTTTGGACTTTAGAAAAAAAATAAAGAAAGAACATCACCACCAAAACACAATAAAGCAATTTCAAAGACAAAATACACCAAAGTCTTGAGGTTCAACAGTAAGAAATGAAAAAAGCAGTTTCTATATGATTCAACCATTCAGAAAATCCAGATAAAATTTAGCTAGAAAATGAGAAAAAACACATGACGTATCTACTGAAAAGCCAACAAAGTGTCATTAGTAAGCATTCTTTTCTTTTATTTTGGGGTTATAAAACATCTAAGGGATAGTGGGAAAGCAGTGACCTTAGATACACAGAGACCAGTTTTGTGCTTTATCTCTTCTCCTATCATTCATTGAGTATTGCCCATTGCTGGAGTAACTGCATTCACTAATTACTTAACTACTGCGTTGTGCACCCAGATCAACACTATTTGGCTCGAAGAACAGAGAGGGAAAGATTTCTAAGAGATCTTCTGAGTCAGACCTAGAAATCATAGATATTAAACTCTGTCTTGAATTGACTTTGGAAAACAAAGTTGCCCCTTTCTTTGAAATTCAGCAATTATTGTTTCAGTGATAGGCAGGACTTATGGAAGCAATGATGCCTCAACTAGAGACTCATCTTTCAACTGTTACAGAATCTAGATTTTGAAACAATTATTTTTCAAAGAAACATCTGTACTGTCCTAAAAGCTGTCCCTAGATTTTAAGTATTGGTAGTTGTCCCATCCCTGGCTTTTTTTGTCATCGCAAGAGGGAGCTGCTCAAAGAATTACCTTTTGTGAATGAAGAAAATGCTCAGGTTAACATCCTGTGATTTTGTCTGACTTGTCTAGCTAAGTCTATCCAGTGCCTAAAATAAGTTTACAGTTGTTCAAGTCCAAATTCACTTTAACTTTCTAAAGTGATAAAACCTCATAGCCTGTAAGAACGAACTGTAGTGCACTTGGCAAACCGCACAGTTGGAAGAGCAAGCACCGAGTTCCCTCTTCTTGACATCGTCAGAGCTACACGCCATGGCTAAGAATTGCATCAGGTTTTCTTTCTACATGCCAATGAAAGTGTTCTTTAGGAGCATCTCTTGTTACACAAACACAACACCCCACAACTGCAAAGTCTAAGCCGCTGTAATATTGATGTGAACAAGAATAAAGGCAGAAGTGTTTGCAGAACGCATAGTTGATTTGAACCTGTTGCCTGGCTTAGTAGAACTCCTTATATATCACTGCTCACAGGTGAGTGAGAGGTGCAGCCTCACTAACAGCCTCATGGAATTGCTGTTCTCCCAGGCTTTTCTTAGAGATAGGCCTTTCCTCCTCTGAGATATGGCTGCCACTCTGAAAGAATATCCTGGTTGTGAACAGATCTTTATTTTCAGGGATGATACTCTATTATTCTTTTTACAGCCATAATATCTAGTCTTGATATCCCTTTTCATTCACATTTGCTAAAAGAACATCCTTACGAAAATTCCTTTGATGTTTGGTTTGTCTACTGTGGTTGAAAGTCATTTCATTACAATGGGAACAACCCATAACTTACTGAATATTTCCACTTCCAATGTTACTGGCATATTAGCGTTAGAACTGGTTAATAACATAGGTGAAATTATAGGAATGGGCAGTGTAGCTGCTAGCTCTGGATGACACAATTCTAAAAACTTCAAGATAAGTTCCCAAAAATCCTTTCTATGTCAATCAGTATGAGAAGTATGAGATATGGACAGCATGACATACTCAAAGAAAACTGACTAGAAAGAGTTACTGTATGTTCTTTGGTAAATTTAAGGTACCAGTGTTTCACTTTTTACATTCTGCAGAAATACTTATCTGCTACAGGTCCATCTTAGGTAACAAATTAATGCCTTTTGAGCTGCAGAGCTGGAACGACTGTTGGTTTTGCTGACTAACGTACAATACCAAGCCCTATTTTTAGCATGAGCTACACTTTCAAAGCCACTTTTGAGCTGTTCTTTTAAGTGCATCACATAATAACTGCTTTTTTTTTTTTTTTTTTTTTTTTTTC
>WHYT01016545.1:65690-77871 GCA_009806455.1 Tetrax tetrax
TTTTTTTTTTTTTTTTCTTTCCTAGGATGTGAGCAGTCTGCTCTCCAACCCTATTGTTCTTTTCTGTTTGTTCCTTCTATATCACTGTGTCGGTCGGTAACAATGCTTTTCATGTTTGTTTCCTAAAATATCTGGTGTCACCTTTATTTTGTGAGCAGTAGATGTCTGTCTCTTCTTCCTGGCTAAATTTCTAGTGGAACTATCAGGAATATTTTGTAATTTAAAAAAGCCTTTCAGATATTTCTGTGTCTCTGAGCAATGCCTAATGCAAAATCCCGTTATGAAATTTAGCATGCTCTTTGAGCTCGAGTTATACCAGTGGAATTGGCCAAGTTCCCTCCAGCCATACGCACTTCTATTATGCAGAGTGACACCAGCTAAAAAAAACATGTGGAGGGTCTTCTAAATAAGAATTAAATATTCTTGCATCATCTTGAGAGATGTTTCAAATTATTCCCTCTGGAACAATGCAGATTCCTATTGCTATTCCTGCAGCTAAATATAAACAAGCCAGAGATGTGTGTGTGTGTTTATTCAGTTCTCCAAAATGTATATAATAATATATGTATAGTATACCAATCCTGAATCAACTTCAGAGGCATGTTTTTACGTGTATGCCTTATGGGATATATGTGAGACATTTTTGTGTGTGCCATGCTTTGTAGTGTTGGTCAGTAAAAGTCTCTGAGGCATGGGCAATTTGTCTGACTGGCACAAAGATGGTCAGTAACTGGTTATGGATGCAATCATTGCATGACAAGATTGGAAATCCACTGATTTATAGACAGGATACTTTGCTTTGGAGACATAAATCTTAACGTTTCAATCACTATCCCACCAGAGCTTACTCAAGACTGGCAAGAGGTCGCTTTAAAAACTACAAAATGTCATCAACAGCCTGGAAATCTGGATTTTAAAGTGCTGCCTTGAACAAGACGATTACACCAGGAACCTCAGCACCTACTCTGTGTCCTTGGGTGGCCTTTAATGACTTCACAGATTTCCTCATATCAAGAAGAAAACAATTGTTTGCCTCTGCTTCTCCAAGAGGTAAGTGAGACATGGTAACAGCAAACAGGTTATTATCTATAGATATCAGTGAGTTGGAGCCGAGACCACCAAAGAACAGAATTCACTTGCAAAGCAGAAAGGGATCATGTATGTGCTTGGCAGCATGGCGTGCTCTACTTTCTTGAGGGCAAAGCAGGCTTTCTCAGGCTCTTAAAATGAGCTGCCTTTGTGGCAAGAAGATAATTTTTCTCACATCTTCTGCTCATGTTGGTGAAAAGTTACTTTTATGAGCTGAAATTAGTCAGGCCAAGTGGAGGAATTAATTACAAGCTGGGTCTGAGCATGCATATATTTTTTTAATACCTGGCAAATCAAATTTTCATTGTTTCAAATTGTGTTTAGAGATGATGTATTCAGTAAAAAACAAAGGAAATGTAAACTTCTCCACTAACTGGTGTGGTGTAATGTAATGTAGGCTGCACAACATCTGAAGAGCACCACATATATCACAACACAATGCCCATGTAGGGTGCTCAGCTGCATTTTGCAATGTTGCCTCTTTGAAGTGTCCTGCTCTTTCATTAGCAGCTGTATCACACTTGAGAAGAACTAATGATAAAAAGACTTCCTGGCAAGCGGCTTCTGCTGTTAAATGGGGAATGTGATGTGTTTGGCATGTATAATTTAGCTAATCTGTACAAGAAACACATTAGTTAATCAGCTGTAGATTTGCTTATTGCGTGATAGAGATGGCAATCCATTAATCAATTTATAGACATAAATACGTTATTGTTCAAGAAAAAAGCAAGGATTTAAACACCCTTGAATCAATAAATATAATTAAAACAATGGTGTGTTGCAGTCATTTATTTGATTGTCCTACAGCTGCCTGATGCATGGTGAGATTACTGAAGCATGGAACCAAACAGCCAACACTACATTCAGTTTTGTTTATTGAAATAATGAAAGGGTATTAATGATAAAGTACAAAAGTGTGTAATAGAAAGTAATGTACTGTGAAATAAATTTATGTTTGGAAATCAAGGAGAATACAATAAAAGTTAAAGCATTGAATATATCTGGAAACCATTTTGTATTGTTTTAATAGAAGAATGGTTGTGATAGACAGGCTTTGAAAAATGATAGCTCTGTGTTATAGACATATGAGTAAGAGGAAATCAAATTACTTTGTGAAAAAGCAGATACTATCCTTAAATTTTCTTGCCAGTCCTAGAACTGGAAGAAAGGAATGGAAGTGACCACCTGCTATGTACTTACTGACTTGGGTTTGCATTTTCATTTAATCTATTTCTGTATTTGGTGTTTTAGGAAGCCCATGACAGTGATTGTTAAACTCTACTCAGGGGACACACAGAAATATCTATAATGGATATGATTCCAGTATGAGAATATTAATGAACTATCATTTTTAAAAAGTCCTGAAATGAATGCACGTATCTTGTGCTTCTAAATTGTTCAAGAACACTTATCAGAAGTGAACAAATAATTTATCTTTCAAAGATAAAAATAAGACATTTTTTAAATCTTACTTGCTTAAAACTAATAGAAATGTAACAATACTAACTTATTGGCCGATGAGACAACTGGTGTTTGCTTAATGATAGTACAATAAAAATATTCTTTCTTTTTACCATTTAATGTTTCAGCAAAATGATAGATAAATTGCAACTACACTACTGAATATGCCATGTGTTCTAATAAACTGTTGTCAAGTTTGAAATTATTAGCAAAGCCTCTTTGTGTTCCTTTACGTAGTACAGAGGTTGCCTACCAGGCCTTGCAAGAAACCGCTTCCTCTTTCTGACTCTCTAAATACTGAGCACTTGAGCACTTATGTGCTATGAAAAACTGAATATTTATCTCTTTTGAAAAGCAACCAAACACCTTCTAGTAAGCCTGAAGTATTGTTCATTACTTTTCAGAAATTCATAATAATAATATTTGCTTTAAAAGCTATATGGAACACTAAATGAAGGTCTATATTTTTAAAAGCATACTTCTCTAGTATCAGTCTCTTGATTTCATGCCCAAATCCAAGCACTTTAGACTATTTTAAACTTCATTTATCAAAATAGATTTCTCACATTCATCCCAGTGATAGAATATGGTCTTAAGAAATAGAAAACTAAATCCATGAAACTCTTCCCACTTTCAGAGAAATAACGCTTCCAAAAATTGCATTTGGTTCTATTTTCAGTTCAGTTGTCATACTGATGGCAATAATTGTAATACATTCATTGGAATATGACGAAGCTGTTAAAAAGGCTACAAACATCATATATGGCTGTTGCTTGGAGACTGTGCAAGTGACATCACCCTCGTATTTTCCATAGATTATATAGTTGCATTGTTTTTTCCCAAAATGACTGCTTAGTTTTGAATTCACTGGAGTTTATAAGTGAGGAAAATGGCATCTGATTTGTGTTTAAAAAAAAAAAAAATATCCTAACAAAGATGTAGTATGCATAAGCATCATTTGCAGTCTTCGTGTTTGCAGCACTTGCAAGTTGTAAATGTTTCAGGTAAGAAAAACCGCAAAGCTTGTATATTCAGTGATCATATTATCCTCAAAAAGAAGAATATGGATTTTTTTTTTGCATGGATCTTTGCAAAAGATTGCAGGTAAAGTGATATTTATTAGACCTGAAACCAATTATTTAATTTTCAAAAGACTTTTGTATTTTCTTTACTGTATTTCTTTTCTAAACCACCTTCTAGAGACAAGGAACAAACGAGAGATTAAGTCATTGGCCTGGACTTGGGAGACCTCAGCACTACCCTATGAATGCCTCCTGTATAGCACTGGAAATACGACTTCTTTTCTCTGGCTTGTTTTCAGATCATTCGCTATGAAGTCAACTTATGTCATGACAGCCATGTTCTCTAAAGTCAAAGGAGTGAGAAGAAATCTAAACCATCTATTATCTAAGAACGTCTGGCAACCTATGCGGTCAATAGACTGTCGTTGTTCACGGTGAGTCATACACTAATTCGTATGACAATATCAATTTTTCTAACAGGGGAACAACAGTCAGGTCTTACGAAGATTATTTAAGGAGCAAATTGAACAAGGCCATAGCAGCATTAGAACATTGTGAGTAAAACCAGAGGCAATACGTTTTCTGCACACAAGTCATGGAAACAGGTAGTATAGATGGAGAAAACAATATATATGAAATGAATGCAGAAATATAAAATAATGGGTTGTGCATACTTTGATCTTACTGGGGCATTTATCCATCAAAGGTTTCTATGCACCAAAGAAAATAACAATATTTACATCATCATCATTCTTTCCTGAGGCTTTTTCCACTAGAAAATAATACTGGGAATAAGGCACACGTCTCTCTATCTTCCACGAGGGCAGTGATTGTGAATCTGTATTGGAAGCAGCCACTTTTGTATGGCACAATGGGGAGAAATAGGCTCCTTTGTGGAGTGGGGGCAGTTTGGACCTTGAAAGTAATGTGTTTCTGAATCTGCCAGTACAAGAGTTGGGTATTTTAAAAGTCAAGAGTTTCTTTTAGAAAAAATAAGCAGAAAAAAAAACCCTTTCATTGTTCACATTTGCATAACTTTTTATTTTGTTCTGCTGGTTTTGTTAGAGTAAAAACAAACATAGACAGCGACGTCTGCTCTCTAAAGAAATTTTAATCCAAAATAAAACCAGAACAGCAAACAAAGGGAAACAAAAGAAGTGTGTAGGCTTTGAGAAGATAGCTAGCTTATACTGCACATTAGATGAGCATTGTTATGGTTTCTAACTACACTTAATGTAATTTTTATAGTTTTATATCAATAAAGAAGGCACATTGACAAAATATTGTAAGTAATACATATAAACTTGAGATGCTCAGCTGCTGCAGGATAATTACTTAATAAATACTCAAAGAGAACAAAAGAACAACTAGAAACACAAAGAGGAGAATTGCAGACTCCAGTCTCAACGGTTCAGTGGAGCTGTTTTCTCTTTGGGTATCAGAAATCTGTTTTCTCACAGGTTTAGATCTGTACTTCACCAGTCATTGATTTCCAATTTCAAGGCTTCTCAGTATTTTCAACAGTGCAGCCTCCCAAGCAACGTCAAGCTTTCTGCCATCTAACCATCATCTTCAGTGTCCTTTTTCAGTAACAGTCAGGGGCCAGTTCTACTATAACTCCTTGACACTTGATCATGACTTGCATATTCCCATTTTCCATTCACTAACTCAGCAACGAATGAGGTAAAAAGCTGATGACATGAAACAACTGCGTTGTCTAATTCTGCCCCTTTGACTTGCATGTTCTCCAAGTACTGATTTTGGCTGTACAGCTTTACTGATTTTTGACATGAATTGCATGGCCTCATTGAGGAATGGTGTGATAGGTTTAAGTGTAAAATAATTGAGTTTATGTTTTGAATGTGAAATGAATACTGGGGAAATGGAAAGCACGGCGTGGCTCTGAGCTGAAGGCCACCTTTCTGTCAGGGCCACAACTGATGGTCCCGTCAGTAGGATAGCAGAGAGATAGTCTTCAGCAGCTTCTCAGCTGCTATTCTCGGTCCAATTTAATTAAAAGCTTATCTCTTAATACAATACCAAGCTTCTGTATGACAAAGAAGTGTTTCCCACCATGTAAGCTTTCACAGCATTGCACTGAGCAAGACGTTGACTTGTCTCTGTAGCACAGGAGAGGAAATTACCCTTTTACCTTTGCTTTTCGTGCCACTGGAAGAATGCAGGTTTTGAGAGAGTTTTTGTTTTCTTTCCTACATGCTTTCCAAGATAACCAGACCATGAAAATCTGAGAAATAACTTGCAATGAGGCTTATTAAACTTGCATAAATCTGATTTTTATGGAGCCTGTGCCGTGACTTTCACTTATTGAAAGTAACAGTAAGAAGCTAATGTGAACTTGCAAGCAGATTAGCAGGCTCTCACTGCAGTATGTTTTAGATTTTATGTCCAAGGAAGACTCTGGCACTCAAGTTGCTTAAGTGCTCTGATTGTAGCTTTCATTTTCAAGAAGTAGGAAAATAGCATGTAGAGCTCCAAGGAGCTTCAAAATGTGTCTAATTATTCACTAGAAGAGTAGCTAAATTTTTTTGGAGGAGGTTAATAAAAGGAAAACCCACACACTGCTACTGTATGTTTCCAGTAGGTTGCAATGCTAACCACTAACATCATTTGAGAACTGCCTAAAAGGCAAGGAATACTTTCAGATTGCAATTTGACAGCGTCAAATTTTTAAAATTGCATGTGGAAGAAAACTGGAACATATTTTAAAAGTATTTAAAAAATTAATTTACTTCTCTGTATTTATAGCTTCTACCTTTAGATAGATCTATTTTCCACAAAGGTCATACATATGTCGTGAAAGTAGTTTATGACTGTATATCGTGGTACATTTTACATGTTTTTTTCACAAGAGCTTTTTCACATTATTCCTAGGCTTTTTATGATATATATGCTGTGTATTGCTACCGAGTTTCTTTTTTTATTATTAGATTTTCTCATCTTCCTTTTGTTTAAAAAGGAATGCAAACTTTTCTCACTTGCCTGTGTAGCTAACATACGACTTTAATATGAAATTACAAGAAAGAGAACTAATATGCTGTGCTAGTATTCAGACTGTACAAAAATATTTTTAAAAATATTTTTACAACAGCATAAATGGTACTCTTTTGTAAAAGAAGACATTTCCGTGGAGTAGTTGTGCACACATTACACATATACCGCTACTGTGGGAAAAATACAGTTAAAAAATACTGTACATAATGAGCCACGGTGTTGGTTACCTTATGTTGAAGAGCTAAGGAGAGTAGAGAGAAGTGATGTATAGCTCTTCTCTGATTTCCCCGTAAACCTACTTGTTGACACAAGTGGAAATAATGACAGTGACTGCAGCATCTGTATTGCCAAACATGTTGGAGGAAGGTAAGGTGTTCCGCGTTTTCTGTAGCCTCTTGAGAGCTTTTACTCCTCTTGTCCTTGAATAAAACACCATCTTCTTATTATCATGAAACATGTAGGTATCAAAGGAGTCATAAAAAGCCCTTCCCTTGAAACTCTATTTGATAACTCTGAAAACACCACCCCACTTATAGGAGAAAACACCAAGGGAAATAGTCTTGGATTGATGTCCTCTAAAAAAAATACTTCAAAAAATAATATTCAGTCTTTAAAATTATTAGGAAAGCTAAACATTTCCCACAGCTGTCAAAGACTTGTTAAAATTTACTTGTTCTTATTCAACGGAAAGGCTGACCTGTTCTCATAAGAGTTGTCAGATGTGAACAAGAGATGGCTGAGATAGATCTCAGGCCAAAATTCCTGTTGAGGGAACGAGTTAAAAATATATCATGGCACATGACAAACATACAAGACCGAAGTATCATTGCAGTCTAGTCAACGAGTTTGTATCAAGAATTTACTTTGCAGTTTGGGGGTTTCCTTCAGGGAAAGGAGCGGCTTTCTGAAGTCAAGGGGACGTGGTTTCTATTGGGAGTCTGCAGGAGCAAACAGCCTCCTGCCCATCTTGGCACCTCTGTTATGTGATGTACCTGCCAGTTCTGGGGATGAAATAAGTGAAGAAAATATCAGCTGTGTTTTGTAACACGGACTTTCAGTTTCCCAGGGAAAGGGTAGATTTTCACAGTGTTCTCTAAAATATCGGTTCTATTAACAAACAAAATATTGGCAAAATCCAGTTCATTAGTGTGCTTATTCCTTACATCTCGCAGACAAGTGGAGCTTCTGTTCCAGCCTGAGGAGTTTGATGAAATGACTTTCTAATCCTGCAGCCTATTTTATATTCACGGAGGTGATTTACGAGAAACGAGGGGAGAATCTGCATAGAGCTTTAGGAACAGCTCAGATGCAAACTGAAGTTTCTGTACAGTAAGAAACATTTGTGATATCCTGACACTGATCTTGAAACCTACAAATGCTGATGTGTTCACATCCTGAGATTTAATTTGGGCTATTCCAGAGAAAGGAGCCAGACATTAAAAGTTAATCTAGTCAGAAGCTGGTTTTTCCCCACTACTGGCCCCAAGCCTAAGCTGACCTTATTTCAGTGCCATTTCTACTAAATATTCTGAGGGCAAAGAGCAGCCTTTTTCTCAGCAAATGAGAAGCAGTCTTATCATTATGAAAATATTTGTGACAGCTCAAAGTAATCGGCATTTTTTGTTACTTGCAGCTTGAATTTGTCACGATGCACACAGCTATAGAGGACGTAACTAGTGAGAAGGAATGTCTCAGACTCACCTGGAAAGGAGGGCTGGTAAACATGGAAGAACAGAAACACTCATGAGAGATATCTAAAAGAGTGACGGAACTTCTCCGTATGTAAAACATATCTAAGTTTGTGATCAAAGTACAATATTTTTGGCCACAAAATCAGCTCCTTCTGCTTAATATTTCCCGTGACTCCCAAATTCTTTATCACTGCTTTTCAAAGTAGTCATTCTTTTAGTATGTATGTATTACTGGCATTTTTTTTCTTGTTAAACTAAATGATTGTCCCCAAAGACTGTCTGATCTGTGTCTTTTCCTACATTTTTGGTGCTTACCAGTCCCTCAGTGGTAAGTGTATCCAGCCTATGTCATCTGCAAATCTTCAGTAATATTTTAATGTTGTCTTCCAAGTAATCAGTAAATACTTAGAATAATCTCTGAATAAATTGCTTTGTGGAGGACACTACTGGTATCACAGGGGTTTGCCTGCCTGTATGTAGGTGTCTGGCCCCTCTGATGACCCATGCAGGGTACCTGAGATTCCTGCATGGCTACTGGCAGCTACAACGCAGGACCTGCTGGAAATCTGCACCCTTGTAGGATGATAGAGCCAGGTGTCTGAATCCCTCCCAGAGCAACTTGAGAGGAGATCCACTACAGGACAGAAATCCTGCTGGTGCATCGTGACACCTATTTGTCCTTATGCAGGTCCTCCGCTACCTAGCTCTGCATCTCACATCAAAACCCTAACTTGTGACTTTCACAAGGCCAAGTGATCCAGATCCCCAACAGCGAGTCTTCACATGCAAAAGTCTGTCTTCCATTGCCACTATATGACGTGGGAATAATTTTTTGTACTTTTTTTCTATACTCTTCTGTCAACTTTAAATATAATAGTATGTTATGGACGTAATATATAAAGGTTGTTGTTTTTAAAGTGAATTTCATTATTGGTTTTTAGTTCTTTATCTTTTACTGAACTCTCCATCTTACCCCTTGTTTCTAAATGACATTCTCAATATTAAACATGGAAAGTTTCATACACTGTGTGATGCTGCTGAACATAATGATATGATTCAGGTGCAAATTGAGGCTCAAAATGAGGCATAGTGCTCCCAGCATGTTTAAGTAGTTCTATGTCATTATTCAGCCTCGGTGCACAGTCAAAAGTGTCTAAATGTGACTATAGGTAGAAAAAAGAAAATACATGTAAAAGATTGTTGAAAAAAAAAAGGCATTTTGAAGCCAAAAGTATGTTCATGTGGGCATCTCTGGCTGTATATGCATATGTGCACGCAACAGCTGTATATTATAATCATAGTCTATTGCTTGTGAAACTAAAGCCAAATGAAAAAGTATTTTTCCCAATTCATGTTAATTTTGCATGTTATATTTTTCCTTTCTGTGTTATTTGCGTGCTGTCACTGGTTTCAGTGGCTTGCTGGTTTTTGCACCCTCCCATAGTGGTATTTCACAGCTGATTTCTAGCATTGCTGAGTATAGTTTGGATCATAACATATACCCTCAGAAAGAAATTCTGGTTATTGAGGTTAGAAGTAAAATCACAGAATCTTTGCTATTTCTACTAATTCTCATGATTATGCATTTCTATTTGTAACTAAAAACCTAACTTTTATGTTTGCTAATTTCTTCTGCTGAAATTCTTAGTAAAATACAGGAAAATAAGTCCTTACTCAGGAGAATATCTTCTGGCAATATTACATACATTTTATTCCCAATCTAGATACAGCATTATTCCTTTCTGTGAGAAATAATAAAGTTTGGACAAGACCGCTTACTGCTTAAAACTGTGGAAAAGGAACATGCAAAAAGAAAAAAATTAAACTGGTACCTACAGCAATTTTTATTTTTTCTTGTGGAAAGTCATGAACCTTTGCTACATTTGCTTATTCAACTGCTTGGTAGAATAAGAACACATGTGGGTATGAGTGTAATAATTCACTTTGCAACACAAAAAATGTGATTTATTCTACTAACAAGCTAACATGCACAATATATTATATTGGTGCACTATAGCTACATGAATACACTACTATAAGAGAGAATTTTTAAAATCTTGTTGTAATAACCTCCAGATGGAAATGGTTATCCCATAATTGCATTTGGGAAAGGAAATCAAATGCTGTCTCAGATTTTTAAAATATTACTTTAAAAGATTACTTAGTACTATAAGAGAGAATTTAAAAATTTTTGTTGTAATAACTTCCATACGGAAATGGTTATCCTGTAATTACATTCAGGAGAGGAAATCAAATGCTGTCTCAGATTTTTAAAAGATTAAATTTGTCGGCTATTGACATTATAATAAGAGGGGGGAATTTCAGGTACACTATCTGCATACTAGAGATAGGGAGATTTGTCTTCCTTTTTTTTTTTCTTAGATTATAAAAACTGGGAAAAGGGGAGATTCTAGGAAGCCTTTAAATTTACAGTATCTTTTTTTTTTTTTTTTTTTCCTTCCCTTGCCTCCCACATGGATACAGATCATAAAATCTGTGACCAGGAAGGTCAATGTGTTTAAATATAATCCAAATCCATATCCAGGCCTACAGAAAATCTGTTCTGCCAAAATTATCTGTACACTGTGCTGCAAAACAATGCTCTTGGGTTGCTTTTCAGACAGTTTCACACACACATAAAGATGCATAGATGTATTAGAAAACATTATACTAACTTTTTAATACATATTGCATAAAGTAGAGAGAGGGATAATGAGTAAAAATTACACGTTGAGTTTCTTAGCTCTTATGTTATAAGAGCATGTCTTATGTTTGTCGTAGCAACAGCTAACACAAACGAAAAATGAATTTTCTTTCTCATCTCCAGTTTTTATTGAGTTTCATCTTCCCGTTTGCTGCCATGGGCTATTATTCTGTACACCTGCACTCAGCCAGGAATTTAATGAAAAAGAATCAATCTCTGAAAAGAAAGTTATCACCAGCCAATAACGTTGGGCCACTTTCATGGGTCCTGCAGTGTTTCATCCAATTGCCGAAATGCCTTACCACTGAAAACTGAAGATAGTCTCTCAGCTGCTCTTTCTGGTAAGTACAAAATCCCTATATGCTACCTAGGTAATCTAGAGTATGACATTAATACTGTGGGATTCATTAGGGCAGAATGAAAACAATATTAATTTGTGTATCCAGAACACATTGTCTAAAAATTGATGGACAGGAATACCAGAAAAACATTATTTCTGAGAAAATGGATGAGTGCTTCATTATTCTGTGTGCATTGTCTTTTTGTGTGTGTGTGTGTGTGTGTGTGTGTTCAAAGCTGCTCATGCTCTGTTTGTGATTTTGCCAGTTTAAAATTCAAGTATTGCAGAAATCTATTGATTAGCAGGAAACTTGCAAGGCATTCACTGAGAATACTTATGTTCTAGGCTTTTTGACCACGTGTACAAGTATTCTGTTTGAAACTAGATGAGCATTGCTGTTGGAATCAGTTTCCTAATGTTGACATTCACAACTATCTGTTTTAAATGATCACTCTGTAAGCCACTTTCCACATTAAATTCATTTATTTCAGCAAATATTTCTGCTACTAAACTAATTTGCTTGAAAGCAAATACAGAGGTGCTATGGACATTTTCAGAGTAAATATAATCAGTTTTTGACTGCACGGGGAAAGAATGTCTACCCTTTTGTGTAGAAGCAATATGTAAAATATAACGTCATTACTGGAGATGTATTATTTACAAGTTCATCTCACAGTAGGTCTGGAAACAACAAGTCTGCTGAGTCATCGATTCAACTGTTGCCATTGATGTGTTCGGATACGCTAGAACAATTGACTTGATCTTGGCTCTAAACGAATCAAACCTGAACAGTGATTTAGCATATGTTAACAGCCCTGGCACAGAGTGCTTGCGGTCAGGATGGCAGAACTGATTGTTACTT
>WHYT01016545.1:78281-113949 GCA_009806455.1 Tetrax tetrax
TTTTTTTTTTTTTTTTTTTTTTTTTTTTCTCAGAAGGTTATTTAAGAAAAGAAAAGAACAGCAAAGAGCAGATGCATGTTGTGCACTTTCAGATTCGTTTATTGCTCGCTCCTCCTCACTGCTTGTGTCTTCTGCCTTACTGGGGCTCCTAATCTGGGTCAGTATTAGAACCATTCATTTGTTTTCAGAAATAAACTGTATCATTCTTACTGGATGATAAATCAGGAAGTGAAGTTAATCAGGCATCCTCAAGGGAAGACATTAATATGGCAGTTTCAGATATTACCTATCTTTGGTCACATACATTAAAAGCCTACCCTAGACACACTAATTATTGAAAACCCAAATTTTGCATGTGAATACATGTTTCCCATAGCACATTTAGTCAACCAGTCTTCACTTTTTGGTTGTAGGACAAAAAATCTTACCTTGTTGTCAGTGTTGCAAGCCCTTACTTGTTGAAGGATCAGCAGTAGGTGAGAAAACAGCATCCCAGGCTTTCTTGAATACTCTAAACCTGAAAATGTTTCCAAGAGAGAGCAAACAGAACAACTGCAGAAGTACCATGCTCTGTTTAAGTAAGACAGCAGATACTGTCTTGTTCACATACTTGTCTCTGAGCTTGTTTTCTTTTCTGAGGCTACTTAGTAATTCCTTCAGCTTAATGAGTTACCATTTGGCAACCACTAAGCAACTTTGATTAAGTGATGTGACGCTCTTATAAAGAATCTGCAGTAATCGTGCTCAGAGCTGGCTGCTGGCTCTCTGGCGCAATAGCAGATACTGACTTCAAATAAAAACACATGCTTGGTTACTGATAAGAAACTCCACATTGTTTCTGTGTTGGTTGTACTGTACGTAAACCAACGTTAGGGTGGGATCGCTTGCTGTCATCACATGAAATTAGTCTAACATGTGAGATCCAGTCCAGAATTCAGAAAGGCCCTGCACAGATCGAGTACCTGGAGCAGAGTACAAAGGTTTGGTAAAATTTTGCTGAAGAATCTAGAATTATCTCCATGATGATTTTTCTTCAAATATTGTCTTACTTAATTCTGTTAATTGCCTTTGTAAAGCTTATTCAATTGTATGACTGAACCACAGACTTAGGAGCAGCAAGTTTCTCACAATAGCAATTTAAGTTAAAAAAAAAAATTCTTTCTATTGTATTCCTTTCTTTTGATATTTTTTAAAAAATGAAACAAAAATTCCTATTCTTCCAACAACTTGGGAAAGAGAGGTTCTATCCTTAAATTTGTGCAAATGCTGGAGAACTACCCCTATATAGTCTGTAGAAGAATTTCCAATCTTTTATTTTTCGGTGTCTTTTTTAAGCCTATGACTCATATTTCACTCTGCGTTCTTGAGCTTAATTTTCTGCATGCTTCCTTTCCTTATCTGCTCCTTTTTCCCACATTGCTCATCTTCTCTTCAGTGCTCTTCCCTCTGTACGCCTCTCCCATACATAATCACCCACTCTTTGCTTAAAGGTTGAATATCCTCTCAAAAGACAACTGTGTATTTCAAAAATCTTGCTGAAAGAAACTCTAAGATGGCAGAAGGGATAACACTGTTTCTCTTTTCACCCATCTACAGTTCCACAATTTATGTCCCCTTGCAATTTTTCCCTCTTTAGCAAAATCCTGTACAGTACGCTTATTTAAACGTGTAAATTTATTCACTTGTGGGGATTGACAGCAAAGGGAGATTTTTAATTCAGAATGCTTTTCCAAGCAAAAGGAAAATATGTATAAGAAATTCACTCCGTGTTTCCAGTCTAATTGAATTTTCTAATCTTTTAAATATTGAAACTATACTTCTTCATGTTTGTAATTCAGGCTTCCCTTGATAATACAGTTAAAGCAAATCTGAAGGCTTATCCTTGGGAACAAAAACTATGTTGACTTCTAAATAATGAATGTATAGTACTGAAGACTATTATGTAACAGACCCCAAAGAAGTATTATTATTTGTTTCCAGATTGTGACACTTTTCAACATTATTTATCGATTTCCTCTGATACGATTGTAATCAGATTGTCCCTTGGATAAGTTACGTTGAGAACTCAATGGAGGCAAAGTTTGTGGAACAGAAAGAGAATGGAAACTGAAAAAAAAACCTGATGGGAACAACAAACCTCCTGTCCCATTATTAATTACCATTTTTTTCCTCAGAAATCTGGGGGATCTACACATGTTCCTTAGGATTAGATGACAGAACTTCCTACAATGGCAAAGTAGTATTTGGGGAAAAAAAAAAAAACACATGCATGTCTTTGTCATATAGACCCTGATGTCTACATCTTCCCGTTGCTATCCATTTTTGTGACTGCTTCTAGATTCCATTTTAAGAAAATTTGTGACTATTAAAAACAGTCAGGTAATAATAGGGAAGCAATGCTAACATTGTAAATTTCACTCTGGATGTCTTCTAGTGGGAGAGCGTAGTCTCAGGCACATATGTCCAAAGCTCTCAGTGGTGGTCTTGTTAGTTACAGAAGATGTTCTTTGGACTCCGTCGTGTCATTGCAATGATCAGGCTCAGGTCTGCATGATATTATTATCTCTACGTTGAATTCAAGGAACCTTAAAAGTAATTTCTTTACTTATGAAACTATAGAAGATGTGGATTCAGAGCTGGTTACTAAATTACGTTCTAAGTATGCTATAACTGGGACATATTTTTAGTTTGTTGTTGTAATCTGGGAAAAATAATGATTTAAGACAAAACTCTAAGTTCTAGTGTTGAAACAGTATAATTTTGCTTGGGTTTTGCTAAAGACAAACTTTCTCAGAAAAGAAAAAATAAATAACACAAGCCTAGCCAAGGAGCACTTAATCTCCATGAAATTAATAGGAATGGCACTAAAAAGCTAAATAAATATTTTTTTAAATCCCCATCACAGAAGAAATTCCTACGTAAGTTTCGGTGCCAGACAAGCGCAAAACAATTGCACAGAATAGGTGTGCTCTGTTCTCTTGTTCAGCGATCTCTCCCGTGAAGTTGATTAATGTATATATGGGCCAATGTTTTCAGCCATGCATATAATTTTTGTATCTTACTCTTCTCAGATTGAATATTAAGCCTATGTTTTTCCTAGCAGTAAATCCTATTTATAACAGGAGAGATCAGAAACTAACTTTGCTTACGCATTTACCTGTATAACTACTTATAGATATTGCTAATTGGAATAGCAATAGGCTGATAGTATGACATTGCTGATATTTGCTAGCATTTTCTGTAATGAAGGACGACAGTCTTTTCTGGATATTTTTTTTTATACCTAGAAAGAAAAAGGTTTCTCTGGCTCCCTAGCCACACTCTTATCAGCAAGAAAGATATGGCTAAAGAATGTGTTATAATTGTTCACCTTTGTGGGAGTATGAATGACATTCATATTAGATTTCTCATGCAAAGAGATGCCAAGAAATTCTTTGTGTTCCTGGAGATTTCAGTAGTCTGCAGAGATAAGGGCCATTGATTTGATTTGTTATCTCTTGTATACTTTGAAAGCAATCATGATTCTTAGTTTTTAATATTATTTTTTCCCATGGAAAATGGATAAGGTATGTTAATAAATATGAAAAATATATAAGAAGATATATATGTGTGTATTTTAAAACTTTCAGTAGTTTTTCTTAAACTTAGTATTTCAAAAAGAGGTCATATATTCCTGGTACTTTCAGTGGGCTTCAGACTATCTTTTCTACTGCCTTATGTCAACTAAGTGAGCATTTTTTTTTAGTGAAGGTATAGCTTTCAAAAGATCTGCAATAAGATTTAATTGGTGAAAATGAATAATAACTCTTAATTTGGAAAACGTGACTAAGAGTCATGTTATTTCACTAAGAATGAATGACATATTAATAAGGCCTGTTGAGTGGAGAGATGGTACTTCTCAGTGACCTGCTCCCACGAGAGTAGCCCTTTAACATGTATGACATTTATCTCTTCTATGAAAGGATATGTTTGTTTCCTCCTGTCTTTTCAAATCCATTTAACTGGATTTTAAATCTCTTTGCTAACTCACATTGCTTGATGCTCGTCCGTACTCTAACTTTCCAGACCGGCATCAACTAAAAGAGTTTGCTAAATATCATGCTGAATATCATGAGAGCCATTTGGATAATTGTAGGTAACGTGAGGCTGAGTCAATTTTAGTTTTTCAGCCAACGCTTTTGCAAAAAATACAAGTAGCTTCATCCCCAAAACATTTGTAAATATAGCCAGAATATGCCATATACTATTCATAGACTGGAGGAGAGGACTAGTGGGGAAAGGAGAGAAAGAAAGGAAAAAAGAGCAGGGAAATATGCTTTGCACAAATGGCAGTTATATCCCCCTTCCAGAGTGTGCTTTGTGTGACAGAAGTTGAAGGGCCCGTGGCTGGCCGTACCGGTACACCTGGCTGGGCACAGAGGAGCTCCCATCCGGCCAGCACATGCCCTAGGATGCCCCAGGGACCCAGTGGTCCAGCAGAGCCTTTACCACCCACACTGCCAGCACGATGCAGTTGCTCGCTACGTACTAAGAAGAAAAAGAAAACAAGAAGAAAGTGAACATATTACAGATGACTCCAATAACGTACGTAAAATGCCCTTGGGAGATGTAAGTACATCACCTTATGCCTTATTATACTCCATTCTGCCCCCACTGCAGTAATATAAAGTTACCGTGCATCTTGGCATATGAAATCTCTACCCTCTGTTCTGTTCCTATGATTAGATTGCTGATTTGATAGCCGCATTCTGTATTTGGTTTCTTAGAGTATTTCTCTTTTGTTTTGCTATAACGTTACATTTAATGTGTCTTTCATAATAAGTACATTGTGGTTCCGAAAACCTCATCACCACTCCTAACATGGTACAATGTAATTATTCTGTTTTGTTTTGAGGGGTTTGTTTGTTTGGAGGGTTTTTTCCACCTCTGCTCATTTTTCCTGCTCCTCTGCCCCTGCCTAACAAAGATTCCCTGTAATAGAGAGCAGGCTTGGTAATAACTGCCTGTTATGTTTTTGCTTAATGTACTGTGCAAAATATGACAAGGGTGAATGTTAGTAGATGTAACAACAGCCAGAATGTTTCTTTATTCCAGCTGTTGTATCCTCTATAGGCAGTAGTTAGAAAAGATGTTAAACAAGCTAGGAGAGTAGGTTATAATTTCAAAGGTCAGAAAATTCAGCTCTACTTTTTTTTTCCTGAATAGGAAAAAGAGGGCAGTGGAATGATGTAGTATCTAAGCCTAATGTGTTTCCAAAAAAATTTCAATCATTAATGTCTTGAGTTTCCTGAATACTTATAATAAAAGTCATTCCTTCAATATACACTACAGAGAAATCTTTCTTTATCTGAGGCGTATTGAAAATTGATCATGATTGCCAGACCCTTCAGCTAGATGTTATTTCACTAAGAAGCCTTAGTTTTAATTTAATTCAATTTAAAACATTTCCAGCATCCTACTAACAAACCGTGCCATAAAAAAAGTTCAAGTCTGACATACATTTTACAAATTGCAGTCACTGTGAAAACACGGTTTAATTTATGTAATTACTACACATTTACTTTAAATGCTAATCTGTCACAACACCACATGTATTTCTTACATTTTCTGTAAGAATATGCTATGTTTCCAATCTCCATGCACAGTCCATAAAACAGTTGCTGTCACCAATACTCTTTCTAGCTTTCATTCTTATACTTGAGAAATCTCTGCATGCCAATTTTTATTGCATTGCTAATCCGAACATATTCATCTTGGATGTATTCATTACCCTAGGCTATCTTTACTATTCCAAGAAAAGATGCAGCATAGTGTATATTCATTGTTTCAGTTCTGTAACCCTATTTGTTTATTTGTAAATCAATATATTTTAAGCCTGAAATTGAGGCCTGCAATGTCAGATGGGATCAAGAATCAAATATTCCCCGGCTTCTGTTTTGACAGAAACTCCGTGTTTTCTTGCAGACCTTTGCATAAGAACTGCTCTGGAAAGGAAAGATATCCACATAGGTGAGAAACATAGAACTATATTAGAAAAAGCTGCCAAGTAGACTGACTTAAAAGTCAGCGTCAAGTGTAAATTTAATATGCAGGAGGTGACACGCTTGTTATATTTAAATTAGATGCTGCGAACCTGCTTCACAAAGTATCAAGAGCTCAGGGCAGAACAATTACAATGATCATATGCATCTAGAGTAAGGGATAGATATGCTTATTTTGTAAATGAACAAATGTGTGTAATTACATAATTGCTTTAACAATGAATGCCCTTCAGGGTATCTGCACATGAAAACTTAATTATGATACATGTTTTTCTGGAAGGAATTAGAAAAAATAAGTCCAGAGTTGCGTGCAATTGTGTGTGCTTTTCTAGGTTTTGAAAAATAAACTATTACTTTCACTGAAAGAAAGCACAAGGTTGTTTAAAATGTCAGTTTAGAAATTGATTTATATTTCTGGATTCTTTCTGTCCTACCTCTGCCATTAATAGGAGCCAGCCACAGTTCTCATTCTAAATAGCACTTTTCAGCATTGCTTTCAGTTGTGTCATTGATGCAGGATGTTTCTAGATATCTTGGTGGCAGATGATGAACGTTGCTTGGTACCAGTTTCTATTTACTGCCCATCTCTGACACATCACCTCCCCTGAGAGCTCAGGTTGCTGATCCAGCAAAGCTGCTGCCTAGAACGGGACTTACATTGAGAAAATTTGGGGCTATTCACAGACTAAAGAATTTAGTCCAGTCCTTGCTAGTAGCCAAAATTTTCCTTTGCTCCATGTGCCAATGAAAATGTGCAAAACATATTAGCTGATATGGTTGAGCCTTGCTGCTTTCTCCATTGTTGTATATATTCGGTGTACATGCAGCAGCCAAATGAACAATCCCACGTAAAATTTACGGAGTTCTTTAATAATTTACATTTTGACACTATAGAAGAAGAATACATTTCACAGTTAACGTTGTTCATACAGTTGCCTTTGGAATCTTTAAATTCCTTCTGTGCAGGGAGAAGAACCTTTATTTTTCCAATAGGACAATAAAACAACCGGCTCAAGTGGAATATTTTAGGTTATACAGCAATACTTCTGTTTGGTGCTGAATTTTAACGTTCCTTTTAAAAGTTTTCTCCTGAGACGCATCAAAGAGCTATTTCCTCTGCTCATCTCTTCAAGAAACTGAAAATGTAAGATACAAAATGTATTACCTCGCAGGAAAATTTTCTGTGAATTGCTTCGCAGTACACTTGACTCCGAGCCTCGAGTCTTGTGGTCATAACAGTTCTATTTAAAAGCTGTAGAACTATCTCTTGCCTTCTCTTCAATTTCCACACTGCCTTTCAGACATTCATAATTAACAGCAAATCTGAGATTTGACTCTATTTCTTCCTAATCCTCGCCAGAAGCTGTATGGGAGACACTCGCTTCACAATCCTGCTGATCAGAGCTGGATAAATGAGTACTTCTAGTGGGACAGCTTGTGATGATACGTTTTTGAAAAGGCTTAAAAAAGGCTTTTATTTGAGAATAAAAGACAGACAGATAGACATTAGTCTGGGAACTTGAAAAAAGACAAGCCTGTCTGCCAATCTCTAACTCTTTATGCTGCAAATGTTGAAATGTTTTCCCTTAAGCTTTGCCCAGCAGAGTTAGTATTTACAGGGCATTACATGAAATAACTTGTTATACCACAGGGAAAGCATGATAGAAGGGGCAAAAAGAAGACAACAGTATGATACAAATTTTGGGGGAAAAGCTTGCTGCTCTCCTCACAAGAAGAGAAGAGTATGTGGAGTGTAGATCAAACCTACCAAAAAAGATCGAACTGGTTTCAAGAGTCGGGTATATGTTTCTAGCTGGGGCATGCATCCAGAAAAAAAAAAAAAATCTTGACTGACAGCTGTTTCATGAATACGAAATGCTATAAAGCTGAACCTGACTTGCTCTTTGCCCTGTCACTAAAGGGGAGTAGCTCTTCCTCTCAGCATAAGCGGCACTTCTTGACTTTCAGTAGACGTGCTCCCATTTTTCCTGTGGCAGCTACTGGGGATTTGCTTTGAAGATCCCAATTAAAAATTTGAAATGCTAAATTTTTCAGTACTGGTTGAAAAGGAAGACTTACATGGAAGTTGAAAGATGGGGGAGCCTACCAGTTGCTACAGTGTCCGAGAACTTAAATAAGTGGGGGGAATATTTGGGAACCGAGCGTCTGGACTTCAGCACCTAAATTCTGCTTTGTCTTTGCCTTTAGGGTGCCTAAATCCTTCAGCTAAATGATGATAAGTGATCTTCCCTTGCTTGTAGGAGCTTCACGGTGACAAATACATTTAGAAGGAGCACAGACTCATGGACCTGTGATACAAAAGGCCAGCTAGCTGTGTCTGCAGGGAGATGTTTTGGCTGCTGCATCAATGGTTTAATTCAAAAAAGCTTTGTATCTGGTAATTGCCAGCTGCTCCTCCTGGTAATAACCAGCACAAGAGGTATTCTGACCTAGGAACAGCTTTAAAACGAGCCAGAAAACCAATGTGTAACTCACACAAAATTAAATAAGATTTTTAATTTGGTGAGTTTCAGCTATCCCTTTTTCTTAAGCTTTGAAGTATTTTACAAGGTGATACCATAGTTTAAACGGATTTTATAGTATGTATTAACAGCTATTTTGAGAAAACAAAAGATGGAGTCAATTTAGGCAGTTTTGAATTTTTTTTTTTTCTGCCGATGTTCGATTATATTTGTTTTAAAACAAAACATACTCACATAATAGGAGAAGAAATGAAACAAAAATAAAGCTTCTGTCTGTCAGCTTGTGCCTCTTGAATTTCCTTCCCCTGCAGCCTTGCTGCCGGGAAGTTGCAGGCACAGCGCGATGTCTTATCAGCCACTCTGAAACTCAGCAAACTTTTAGCAGCCTTATGTTGCTTAAAGCATTGCTTTCAAGTTGCAGTCTCAGGGCAGCACTGCAAAAAGGTGGATTTATCTTTGCTGGCTAAACCCAACATGTATTAGGAAAAGTCAGGAAAGAAGCAGAGGAAAGAGGAAGAATGGGGAGAAAAGTAGCATGCTAGGGAAGCAATAATATCTCAAATCAAAGAGTCACACCAGATATTGTCAGAACTAGTCAGAGCCCGTGGAAGGAGAGATCCTGCTTAATTTCTGCCTCTGCATCCAACCTGCTGGATTGCATTTCAGACTAACAAAGGCACTGGGGTGGGGTTTTGCGTGCAGCAGATCCAGTCATTGTGGTGAAATCAATTTCTCCCATTTGCCATACGTTCCTTGATAAGCCGTCTCCAAAAGGCAGCAACAGGCTCTTTCCGAAAGGTTAGCCTTTCCCGAGTGATTCTTGACGACCTCAGTATCCAACACATCATCCCCCTTTTTGCAGAGCTGGATGTAGTCTTGCTGATCAACAGTCCAGTCAGGAATCATAGAAGGGTTTGGGTTGGAAGGGACCTTTAAAGGTCATCTAATCCAACCCCCTCTGCGAGGAGCAGGGTCACATCCAACCAGACCTTAGAGCCTCATCCAATCTGACCTTGAATGTTTCCATGGATGAACATTGAACGTGTTCAATGCTTCTAGGAACACTGAGGTGAGTTTAGATCAAACTTTTGCAGTTAGAATCAGTAAGTCTTTCCTATCTGTTATTTCAGTGTTTGGTTACTTTTGAGAGAAGATTTAGAATAGAGGCTGAAATGGACCTTGGCACAGCGTATGTGTCTTTCCAGAACAAGGGCTGTAGGGTGGTTATTACTCTCTCTGTCATTGTGTGACTAAATCAGGCTTGATCTTTTGACATGGTTCAGTGTCCTCTCAACCTCTAATTATATCTGTTGTTCTCCCTTCAATCTGCAGCAATATGTTAATATCTTTTAGTAGCTAAAAATCCCTAATTAAGGGATTGCAAATAAACAGGGGTGGACAGTTCCAAACATACAATAGCTGCAGATAAATAGAGAGGGACAGCTCTCAACATAAGGCAATGAACGCAGCCGTAAGGCCTAAAGCATGTATTTTAACTGCCAAATGTTACGAGCAGCTTCCAACTGGCTCTCATTTGGCCTCAGCTATATGTGTGACAATCACTGTAAATATAGTTTTTGTGCCACACCATTTTAGTGCTCAATGGCTAGAATTTATGCTAGCATCGTTCACTTGTGCTACAGATTGAGACCATTCAGAGAAGAAATATTTTTTGTTTGAGAGGATGCACATTTAGTGTGGATGTTCACATTACTATTACTTTCCAGACTAACACAAAGGTAGGCACTATTAATATCTGATAACAAGTCTCAATGCTCTCTCCGCATCTTTTTAAAGATTCTTTACTAATATTCTAGAAATATTATTCAAGTATCAGATCTTCATCAAATGACTATCCAGTATTTATCAAATGAAGCTTAATAATTTGCACTTTGATGTAAAACAGCCATGGTGGTATCCCAACAGAGAAGAGCCATCTTGAGAAGAACTGAATATGTATGGCCTCTTTAATAATTTAATTCCTCGTTAAATTCTTATGTAAATTAATGGCAAGAATTGCTTCTCTGAGGCCTACTTGTAATAAAGGATGAGAGCAGTGCAGTGGTGTGGTGATCCAGTGTTTCCAAGGCCTATGCAGCTAGGGTTATTCTGGATACACCACCTTCCTGGAAAGGCAAGGGAAGTATGAAATTTGAGGTTATTGCTCTGACTATTGCTCAGGAAGAGAGACTGACAAAGGTCAGGGCCTCCCAGTTTGAGGAGGATGACCCAGCCTTCTCTCCAGGTATGAGGATCCTCCCAATGGTAACAGCAAATGCTAAACACCCTACAATGAAGAAAAAGGAATCCCTTGGAAAATATACTGGTCCTGCACCCAGTTGCCATCTCCTTTTGAACAGCCCATGTAGAAAGCTTGCCACTTTTTTTCATTCTCCTATCTAAAATAAGGACTAACTTTTCTTATGCTCTAAGCTAGACCTGATTGTTACTATCTATGTATGCTTATACTGCTAGTTAACCACAGAGTTTACATTAATTTTGGGTTAAAGAAAAGGGGTAACAATATTTTTTATATTGAACACAGAATTTTCAGAGTAACATTAACGCTTAACTGCACAAAGCAATTATGTCCCTTTATTTGAAAGGTCAATTGCTTTTTTTAAAAAAAAAAGATATTGTACTTTAAAAACATTTCTAACCAAATACAAAATTAGTAAAACATGTTCTCGAGGCTTTTCAAGGAGGATATACTACCCTGATGTCACTCAATTGAGCCTACTCTGCTGTGTAGTCTGAGTGTCATCATAACCAATCAAGAACGAAGACCAGAAAATTTAACAAGATGGTTCCAAAAAAGAAAGTGTGCTAGTTACAAGACTTTTTGCTATCAGGATTAGGAGGTTAAAGCTTCCACGGAAAAAAAGCCCGGGAGGGGGGGAGGGGGGGCGGGGAGTACTATGGTGTAGAGACTCTATCAGGGTTTTTTTAAAAGCTATTTTTAAGGAAAAGAAAAAAAAATCTTTTTATGTGAAGGATCATTTTTTCAGTGTTTTAAATGCTACAAGTGTGGTACCTGCATGCTGAGAAATGCATTAATTGCATGAAATATTCTTTATAACTGGTAATGTGTAAGGTAAATTAGTATAATAAAAGTAGATGCAATTTCTGTAATAATACTGTTGCAAATTTTAAATTCGTTCAACTAAATAGAGAATATGATTTGCATCTGTGAAAATAAGTTCAGTATTTCTCATGAGGAGAATCTGAACGTTTCATGCAATCCTGTTAATTGGAAAAGTAGAGGTTATTTTGGCTACTGTACAATGTGTTACCCCATTCTTTTCAAGTGACATAGAGAAGAACCTGGGCCTTTCCTCTTTCTTGTTAATACAAATTATTTGCTTATGGCCTTTATAATTACTATTTCCAATTTCCACCTCTCAGCTCTAAAATGTAATCTAAATTCAGGAGCCTAAAGACTGTTTCTTCCTCAGCTGTGTGTTTTTGTTCCTTCCATCATCTCAAGGCACTACCTCAATTAGCCTGAAGCAAAGGAAGGTACGGCTACAAGGTGCACATGGTGATGAAAGCTCAACCAGAAAGTGGAGGTCTGATGTTATACCTTTGCAGTCAGCTGGCTTTTTCACCATGTGGTTCAGTCATGAAGGATGGTGGATGGCATCTTATGGTAATTCAAAATATAATGCTTTCCCTGAGGAAAAGTACACTTTCCAGCTCATTGGTTCTCTTTATCTGCAAAATAAGAATGGTTTGGGCCTTATAAATTGAGAGCTTTCATGATAACTACCAGATCTGCTGAGTTAGAATGAAACTCTCACCCCAGTACAGTCAATTTTAAAATGCAGGTTTCAGTCTACTTTTGTAATTGGAAAGAAAAACAGGTTATAGACATGCAATCGTTGTCACCAACAAAATAGTACTAAGTTACCTTACTGTCAATGCTATAGAGTTGACTTTTTTTTGTTTCATTGAAGGATTATTAGATGCTAAGCATTGCTTGACAAAGAGTTTTCATGAACATAGTATTGGTGATGAATGTATTTTTGCATTTTCCTTTGAGGAGATGCCATGTATTTTTCATGTCTGGTCAGTTCAATCACATAGAGGCAGACATATTCAGACTGGATATAAGGAAAAATGTTTTACAACGAGGGTGGTGGAACACTGGCACAGGTTGCCCAGAGACGTGGTGGATGCCCCATCCCTGGAAACATTCAAGGCCAGGTTGGACGGGGCTCTGAGCAACCTGATCTGGTTGGAGATGTCCCTGCTCCTTGCAGGGGGGTTGGACCAGATGACCTTTAAAGGTCCTTTCCAATCCCAAGTATTCTATGATTCTATGCTATTTATGGTTTTCATAGTTGTTTTAACTGCTGTATAAAAGAAAGAAATCTAAATAAATGGCAGTGACTGGAGAAACCCATGAAAAAGGGTGGAAGATTATGTTTATGAAGGAACACACAACAAACAGCTTTATAGCTTGCTTATAAGTTAAAGTATTGAGTTGAGCCCCGAATGAGAGAGGTAGTAGGTGAGATTTATTGGTTGCCAAGCCAAATTTATGGTCATTTTTCCTTGCTATGTGCACATTAATTATGTTTCTGCATGTTGTTATTTGCCTGGATGTTAGTCAGTATAACTAGCTAATATCTTGGTTTAGTTCATCCTTTTGTCATAGATTTATTAACTATGTAGGAAATGTCTGGATGACCCCAGATGACTTTATTAGTGTAGTATGCTTTTTGCTTTTGCTTAACAACAAAAAGAAAAGACACAAAAATATAATTTGAATAATTGGTAATTTTCTTATAATTTTCTCTTAACATCATGGTGTTCAAGCATTTGTTTTTGGAGGCTGTTGCTGATGTGATGGCTTGGAAACATCATCTTTTATATAGAGAAGCAGAGGTTGGAAGATAAGTTTTTGAGATATAATTTCTAGCTTTTTTTTTTTTTTTATCTTGGCCAATATCAGAAACTATTTGCATTCCTATACTAACGATGTTTCTCAGTGTGGAGAGCATTTTCTTTAAGATGGACTTCTTTTTATCTAAATTGACATTAAAACCCTCAGAAGTGTTGGGATTTTGGAATAAATTCAACTGAAATACAATGACAATATCTTTTGGTCAGCTCTATACAAGACAACTCCAGTACTCATTCTGAAATAGGCATTTTGATCACCAAACAATATTTATGTTTGCATGCAAATGACACCTTGAAAGAGAGAAATAATTCCTTATTGTATGAAAATATTTAATACTTTTGGGAAACTGAATTAAATTTTCTATTTATTGAAATACATTTTAGATTACTTGAGCACCCACATAAATATTTTTCTTTCCTGATGCTATTTTAAATATATTTCTATGATATTTTCTGTCTGCATATAGTTGAAATATTATTCTTTTCAGTTTAAGGCCTTGATTAAGATCATAAGAACAACTGACAGCTGCCCTCAGCACCTCTAGTAGATGGATCTAAGGAAATATAGGCTTTGCCACACATATCTCGAAAATTATAGCATTGGTACTCTTCAAAAGGTTATGGATGTTTTCTCATACAATATTTATTATAGTCATATCCTGAAGCTGCAATCCACAGTGCCAAGTTGACCCTCACAAATAATTGTGCTGAAAGTGATGTGTGTTCCACCTCACACCAGTCACATATAATAGTGGCAGCAGGCCAAAATGTTCAAAGGGTATTTTTTTTTAACCAGATTCTGGGTTTTGTTGTTTTATGCTATCATTAACAATTCATGAAGCACTTATTGAAACTAATAGACTGATTGCAAGCTAGAAAAATGAATTGATTAAGACGAAATGTAAAATGGAATAGTGATGTGCTCATTTCCATTGTAAATAATGGAAAAATAAATCCAACAAGAGTCTGCTCTTTGGACTACAAATGAAATGAACTCACCTCCAAATCGGTCCTTGATAGTTAGCCAGAAATGACTTACAGAGGTTTTTTTTAAGCCAAAGCTAAAAAAGAAGTCATGTTTTGAATATAACTTGTGGTGCCTTGTGAGCCAGCCAATCACCTGTCATAGGTTTGAATTGGGTATATTTAGTCACAATTCTACTTTCAGTGTGTGTTACTCTACCTGGATCACCTTAACTCAGAACTTTCTCCACATAGTTGTACATCTTAAATCCACTTTATGGCAGACCTGTGGAAAAGCAAGTTGTTGTAGCGGAGGGTCCCTTTTTCCCCTCATAATGATACAGCTGGGCAGGACTGACCTGTGCTGGTAGTCTCTTGTGTGGGAAAGTGTGCAATTTTATGCATTTTTCTGTATCATAATAATGCAGACAAGACAAAATAGAGAGATTAATAGATCCTATCTCTGTTCAGTGACAACAGAGATAATTAAGGGTAGAAGAGATCTATGTAGGCAGAGCTAAAAAGTCCTGGAAGACAGCTAACAAGAAAATAATTCCTGATTACTGAAAATTTTGAGATGTATGTATTTTGAGTGTTGGTGTAACAAGAGACAATGGAATGTACAAGAGAACAAAATAATTTTGATTTATTAGCTCTTATTCGGGAAGATAAGTGTTTCCTGTGCTGAAGGTTCCTGTATTACATCAGCTCCAGCAGTGTTGAAAATTAGATACCGCATGAGTGTTTGCTGTGTAGAGCTGTCTACACAAAATCATTCCCGTTGCATTAATCTTCTGTTTGAATAGATTTTCTTCTAGAATATATTCCAAATATTTATCTTATTTATCAGTTTGTATTTGGTTTAATGATTGGGTAGAAATTTGAGGTTATGTTTTTTGCTTCATACTAAGTTGATTGCATGTAATTCTTCATATTAGGAACCTTTTCTCATATTCATTTAACATATTTCATTTGTAGAACAGTTAATTCTCAGTTAATGACAGTCACCACTATCAGTCATGCTTAATTAAAAAAAAAAACCAACAAACAAACTGTAAGGAAAATGTTTAAATATTCAAACAAATCAATAAAATTCATTCAGGATTGAATCATAACATGGCAATCCATAAGACATTTAGATTTCCATGTCTCTTGATTACTTATGTCATATACAAAACAGTTCCAAACCAGTTGTTACTTCATATTTTCTTGGTCCTACATGGATTTAATCAACACTAATTACACTATAAGTCTGTCAGTGCTGACCTATTTAAATACAACAGGATGTGTTTTCAAGGCATCAGGCCAAAATTACAAGCCATCGTAAGTTCCCCTTGACTCTTCTCTAAGATATGTGTATTTCCACAGAAGTGCCACTGGCACGAGGTCTCCAGTGAACTGGTATCTCACTACATACACACCTCAACTGGTCTGTGTGTACCGCAAACAAACTAACGACATGTTAATGTCAGTTCATGTGGTTAGTAGATATCACGTTTTGTTGTTAAATAACATTAAATATTTAAATTTCTTCACTTTATTCAAAAGCATACATATGGCCACTGAAATACAACATGGGCTGCTCTCTGTATGGATGACATATTCTAGAATTTAAAATGAAATCTGATATCTGTGGCAAATTTAATTAGCAGGCTTTTTTCTTAACTAATAGATGCTGCTTCTTTGGCACTTTCCTTACTGGATTCTAGTTCTTCTGGTGACTCACAGAAATAATTGTGGCAGCGGAGATCACCAAATAGATATGGAACACCGTGTTTGCCAAATGCAATCCTTAAAGCAAAAATAATTCCATATGTAAGTACAAAAATTGGGCATTTCTCAAATTATAAGAGAAATGCTTTGCTCCAAGGCAACTTCATAGGGTACCATCTGGCTTCACAGATCTTTAGAAGTGAGATTTTCCTTGAATAAAATATATCCAATCAACCTCTGTGAAAACTGTATAAAGTTAAAAATCCTTTATTATCACATTCATTCAGTGTTCCTTGGTAGCCTAGGTGAGCCTGGGTGCAAAACTCAGATTCTTTTCACACTAAAAAGACATGGTTCTTGATTTCAGTGCTTGACTAATCACTATGTTTTACAACTTCAGTCTCCATTTCTGTCAAGGAAATAATTTCAAATGGCAAATGACTTTTTTAATAGTTTACTTTTATTGAAGGATTTCTTTCAACTTCCACTGCACTTTTGGCTAGAATGTAAGTTTAAGAACTCAAATTTCTGCAACCCAGCTGAAGGTATTTTAAATATTCTTTTTCAGGCAGTCTGGGATGTAATGCATGCCTATTTAAGATGAATAACTGATATGAAGTATGCCTTAAATGGTGATCTTTACATTTTAAGCCATGAACCAGAGTTTTTCCTATTAATTTATTTTAAAGGCTCTGGAGCTGTAACATGAGATACTGGAAAATGGGTGACATAGTATTTCAGAGCAATTTTATGGTCAGGAATAAATAAAAATAAAGGTTCCAAATTCTTCTTCACATAGGTACCAGTTTACCCTCAGACATTTGGTTGCACATATTAAAGCAGTTGTCTATTTAAAGTGTGAGTGGATGGCAGGGTGGCTGTCACTGGATTTCTTAAGGATGAAAGTTTTGCTTTCTAAAGTAAAAGGAACAGAGGTCAAGGTGATATCTTGTCATTACATATAATACTTTGTACATTCTGATACATCAGCAGTACCAACAATGAAAATATATTTTAATCTTATATAATAAAGTGAAGGAAAACTTTTTGTGAAATTTACTTATTATTTTATCCACAGCAAAGTGTTCATGTCTGATTGAAACCATTACACTGAAACAGCACTGAAATAATACAGAAATGGAGCCACCAGGAGATCTAGCCATCTTTCATCCCTGTTGCACACATAAGAGAAGCCAGAAAGCTCCCCCAAGGCAGGCTTCCCCAGACTGGCATCTGACAAAGAGAGCAGTAGTTTGTATTTTCAGAACTTCTTTGCAAGTCTTCATATAGAGGAGATAGCCGAAATAAATATTATATAGGAAAGATGTGAAACATGAGGATTCCCAAAAACGCAAGATAAGCTGCCGTATACCAATAAGTTTAGTATCTCCACATCACCTCAGGAATTACAAAGAGAAAAAAAAAGAAAATTGACTTAATCTTAAAACAGGACTATGTTGCAGATTCTCATAGGAAAATGCCCATGATTTATGTTCTATATATTTTCTTAAAAATTAGGCATTAAAATAAGCCAGTGTCATCTGGAACAGATATTTTTAAGAAGAGATCTAGTGAAACACAGCACCTTCTGTATTTTCAATAAATTTTAAAAGAATGCCAAATATTACTACTGAAGCTTAGGTCTAATGTTATGTTTCTGTTTTCTGTTTGTTTTTTTTTCTTTCCAATTAGACTTTAAACTTCTGAGGCAAACACAAATTGCAGAAAGAGAAAGAAAACAGTGTTGCTGTTATGTTCACCTTGCTTCTGATTCCCAGTTCCAGAGAGG
Source organism: Tetrax tetrax (assembly GCA_009806455.1). Classification (NCBI taxonomy): domain Eukaryota; kingdom Metazoa; phylum Chordata; class Aves; order Otidiformes; family Otididae; genus Tetrax; species Tetrax tetrax. Next base: position 96,179 of record WHYT01016545.1, read on the forward strand.
GCCCGTTGCTTGTTCAGCGCTGGCGGTGGTTTCTATGGTAATTTGTCCTGATGCGCGGAGAGGAGGGGAATGGCACCGCTCCTGCGGGAGTAAGGCTTCTCTGTGCTTCTGCCAGTGCTGTCTCTCTCAGATAATTTAACACACAGGCAGTAATTATTACAGCAATGGCACACAATTATTACGTGTTTGACATTAGTGCTTAAGTGAGATTGTGGTAGACACGGTCCTTGGCAATTATAAGACTGTTTTTGTACAGAAGAGCCCACAACCTAAACAAATGAAGCAAAGAAGGAAGAAGGAGGACTCATATCTTAATTTTGCAGGTGGAAAACAAGAAGAGAACTTGTCATTTGCTGAAGATAACTTGTGAAGCCCACGGCAGTGGCGGTAACCCCGGTCTCCACAGTCTCCAACCAGCACTGTAATTTTAGGATCTTTCTTCCTCATTTTCAAAATTGTTTCATAGCTGCCTGCACTAACTTTCAGATTCAAAAACCTCCAGTGATGTTCCTATAGAGAAAAAAGGCTGGGGTTTTTTTCAGCTTTTTGTGTTTGATGTTTCAAAATACTAGGCAGCCTCCAGCCCATGTTCACACCCTGCTCATGCTAACCAATATCAGGATAGACTATATGCAGAGCACCTAACCAAAACCATGTAAAAAGTACTGGAGTTAGTCTTTTCCTACTAGGCCAGGATAGCCTAGCAAGTTTTCTCAGTACCAATACACAGTTTTAATTTGATTTCATCCACCAAGCTAATAAAAGAACACTCCAAGGGAAGAATTTAAGATGATTAATTACAATACTTTAAAAGATGAAAAAGAATCTGTGTGTGTCAGTCATCCTCACGGGGCGAGGAATAATGAAAATAAAATGCACACAGGAATGAGTTTTCTATTGTCAATGATAAAAGTGAAAATCGCCCCAAGGCAAAGCAAAATGACAGATGAAAGAAACCTATAGAACATCGCCTAAGGGAGCTCCGGAGGCCGGTGCTCAGTACCACACATACACATGCTAGACTGATATTTAATGAAGCTCCAGTTGACTCCATAATGAATGTTGAAGGCTCTCTGGAGCATCAAACATCATTTAACACGGCTAGAAGAAAACACTTTATTTTTGTTTGGTGGCAGGGGGGTGCGAGCATTTTCTAATGCAATTTTTCACCTCTTTCAATGAAGAAATTGAATTTGGAAAAGGGGCAAAATTCCTTTACGATGCAAAGAAAATTTATTTGTCTGTTGTATCTGTAACATTTTTATATAGGTAAAATGCAAGGGAGATGCAGTAGGGATAACCTAATGTGCAAAATTAGACTGGTTTTGAAGGCTCTATTATTTATCCTATCTAGGGACTAGTCTGACCCTTATGATATAAGGAGTAGCTGATAGATTTCTAAATCACATCTATATGGTGTGTGGTCAAATAGCTGAAGGTGAAAAAGACGTTGAAATAGAATCTCACCCATTATTTAATACGGATGCGGTAATTGTACTTTATAAATGTATCTTCTAAAGACCTTCAGGACTATACAACAAGACCAAGCCAGTAAAGAGCAGTCCAGGTTAAATATTGGTAGTGGTGCTGAAACCCATAGCACAGATAGGCAGCATTTTCTATCTGTTTTGATCTTAATCAAGCTATCTACGTGCCTTTTGTGGCTCTTTGGAGAATTTTTTTTTAAGTCAACATCACTAGCTTAGGTTTTGTCCAATTGATGGCCCAAATTATGCTAGATTTGCTTCTCCCCTCCCCCATTTCTTTCTAGCATACTAATTTCACTGCTGCTAGAATCAATTTAGGCAGAATACAGTTTAATACTGCCTCAACCAGCAATTGGTATTATTTGCATCTGTAAGGCTCAAAATGTGTCAGCCCCCTGGAGATGTAATACTAAATTCTTATATCTATTTTTTTTTTGCTACCTTGCCCAGGCATGTAGTGTGTTAAATAAAAAGGATTCTGGAAGAAAAAAATCTTATTGACCATTGGCAAGTGTCAGCCCATGTTTATTATATTGGGAAAAAATATAGAAGTATAAAGAATGGAAACGTTTGAGAGGGATAAGGCCTTACTCAGAAACACAGGTGTTGAAGTAATAGGGAGGCCCAGCCAGCACGGGTTTATGAAAGGCACTAACCTGATGTCCTTCTATGACAAGGTGACCTGCTTAGAAGATAAGGGAAAAGCTGTGAGTGTTGTCTACCTAGACCTTAATAAAGACTTTGACACCATTTTCCATAGAATTCTTCTGGAGAAACTGGCTTCTCATGGCTTCGATAAGTGTACTATTCACTAGCTAAAAAACTGTCTGGATGGCCAGACCAAAGAGTTGTGGTGAATGGAGTTAAATCCAGTTAGTGGTCAGTCACAAGTGGTGTTCCCTAGGGCTTAGTACTGGGGCCAGTTCTGTTTAATATCTATACCAATGATCTAGATGAGGGGATCGAGTGCATCCTCAGTAAGTTTGCAGATGACACCAAGTTGGGCGGGAGTGTTGATCTGCTTGAGGGTAGGAAGGCCCTGCAGAGGCATCAGGACAGGCTGGACTGATGGGCCAAGGCCAGTTGTATGAGGTTCAAGAAAGCTAAGTGATGGGTCCTGCACTTGAGTCACAACAACCCCATGCAATGCTACAGGTTTGGGGAAGAGTGACTGGAAAGCCACCTGGTAGAAAAGGACTTGGGGATATTGGTCGACAGACAGCTGAATATGAGCCAGCATATGCCCAGGTGGCTAAGAGGGCCAGTAGCATCCTCGCTTGTATCAGAAATCATGTGACCAGCAGGAGTAGGAGAATGATTGTCCCCCTGTACTTGGCACTGGTGAGGCTGCATCTTGAATTCTGTGTTCAATTTTGGGCCCTGCAATACAAGAAAGGCATTAAGGTGCTGGAGTGTGTTCAAAGAAGAGCAACGAAGATGGTGAATGGTCTAAAGAACAAATCCTATAAGGAGCATCTGAGGGAACTGAGGTTGTTTAATCTGGAGGAAAGGAGGCTCAGGGGAGACTTTATTACCCTCTGCAGTTACCTGAAGGAAGTTGTAGCAAGGTGGTTGTTAATCTCTTCTCCCAAATAACAAGTGACAGGACAAGAGGAAATGGACTCAAGCTGCAGCAGGAGAGGTTTAGATTGGATATTAGGAAAAATTATTCACCGAAAGGGTTGTTAAGCATTGGAACAGGCTGCCCAGGAGGTGGTGGAGTCACTATCCCTGGAGATATTTAAAATTTTATTCCCTTCTTCACCTTCAAGAGCTTTAACTTAATGCATCCTTTGTGCAATTAATTTACCACATATCCATAATGTTGGATCAATGGTCCTATAAAAAAAAAAGAATTGACCAACTGTGGAGGCACTGTTTAGTTTAAAATGAGAAAGGAAAACTTTGACATGGCCTCTGTCATGACCAATGACTTACATTGCTTACAACAGCAATTCTTGGTTCATGAAAACAGTGGTAGAGAAGAAACGTCATCCTTACACATTCAAATCCTGTTTGGTCATGGTGGTCCTGGGTACAGAAAAAGAAGGAAAGGGAAGGTGTACTATCTTATCTTGTATAAATTCATTTTTGTCTAATGAGAATTTTACCTGACTTGGAAGTTCAATGAAGGAGGTGCAATGGAAGTGGAAGCCAAATTTCAGCCATGAGATTGGTGCGCTAAAGAGAAGCAGGACAAAACGTGTGATACTCCTACTGAAGATGAGGGGTTCTTGGTAAAGAGTACCAACAGCCTGACAGAAACAAGGTTCTGCAGATTGCACTTTTGCAGTTGCTGTAACTTTTCTGTCAGTCCTGTGACTACCACATTAACCAAGAGGAGCAACTAGTAGTACGTGCCCAGAAACAACTTACTAAGCTGCTACTGTATTTTAATGTTGGTGAAGTGTTAGACAAGGGATAGGATTAACCTATCATTTTCCCTACCTAGATGAATTAGACACAGGTAGGAAGAGTGTCGGTAAGCATAGCTACTTGCAGTTATTTTTTGCTTCTGAGTGAATTTGAAAAAGCATATAAATCAAGGCAGCTATTTTTTATGTGTCTGTAGAACTACTTTTTCTCCCTTCACTTGTCGTTTTTTAGTTACTATTCTCACTAAATGTAGCAGCTTTATACTGCTCAGAGAATCCAGATAAAATATTATTGAATCTCCTGCCAAACCTATTAAGAGTTCTCTAAGCGGATGCCAGCTCTTGAGAGGTCAAAATTTGGGTTTTTGCTTACTTCAGCTAACAGTTTGCCTACTGCTCACGCAGAACACACAAAAGAAAGAAAATCATCCATGTTATTCTACAAGAAAATTTTTGGTGTGACTTCGGTAGAAACTATTTTTAATATTCTTCAAAAACAGGCAACTAATGCATAATAGCAGGACCACATCGCTGGGTCTCAAAGTTCGTTACACACAGGTCATCTTAAGTGCTCTATACCATCCTGAAAACCCATTAGCATTTCTAGGCATTGAACCTGGTTGAAAATGATGTAAAGTGTGCAGAAAAAAAAAAGTTACTGCTGTAATACGGATGAGCATGGCTGGGATTGCAGCAAATTTAACCTTTCTGTATAATAACCAGACATTAGATTTCCTATTTTAAACGTAAACTGTATGGGACTCCCTTCGCTTCCATCATAAGGCCAAATAGTTTACCAAATAATCATCTTTCCCACAGTAGTAGCTAGAAACCACATCATTCTGGAAACAGGAATAAATTTAACTGTGGGTAAGTTACAGCAGAGCAACAGCTCTCCAAGAATAGTTTTCAGGTGTTGGAGAAGTACATTTCCCTTTTGCCTCTGATGAGCTAACAAAGCCCCTTTCCCTTCCGTCAGGCTTTCTTCACTCTGCGTGTGGAAGTGTAAGTCCTGCTTCAGAGAGAGTACAGGATAATTGAATTAAACAGTGCCAAGCCTTCCTTGGCGTTACTACATTATTAGGTAATTTTATGCACTGTGACCAGAGAAGCATTTATGGCTTCCTTGATCATTTTAGCTATGAGTGAGGGAATTTCACTCTGTTTCTGAGTAAGCACATAGTTTACCTAAGCTAAACATAAGTGTACTAATCTAAGATGGAGAGTGAATTTTCAAAAAAATAGGTCAGAAAAAACCCAGCGTAGTGTTGCCAGTACTTCAACACGGATATTCCAGGAACAGGAAAAGGTTGCCTGTCATACATGATATACATTCAAAGGCATTTCATGTATTTTTGTTCAGACAAAACCAGCCTCCTTGAGCCTGGAAGTGCTCTGTATCAATAACCTTAATCCTTGCGCTGCCTCTGCCAGTGAAGCTGCGAGTGGGGTTTCCTGGGCGCAGCAGAGCTGAGCAGCTTCCTCGCCGCAGGCTCATGCTCAGGTAGGACCCACCCCACGAAGGCACCCGCGGCAGTTTGCAAAACACCTTCTTCTCTCCAGAGAAGTGATGCTGATCTGAGCATGAACCCTCCTGCCTGCCAACTGACCGCACGTGTCGGTGCAACACCAACACAGGGAGCAGAATTGGTGCAAATATTTGTATGAGTCTGCCAGGCAAATTCGTGTTCATGGGTAAGTTTGTTATATTAATTTCTTCTGACATACAACCATTTAATCAGATTATTATTTTTTTTTCTCTTTTTCTAGTATTCTTCTAATGTTGTATAACTTCTCCTGGAGACAGTGACTAAACTCACAAGTAAAAAACACATACTTCCCAAGAGAAGATGATAGGCAAAACCAATATATAACATTTGGAGTACTACTGGAAGGGGTTACAGCGTATCATAATGTGTAATTTATCAACTAGGATGAAGCAGTCCAGTCAGCTCTAAATTTTTCCTCTGATATATATTATGCTCCGAAGCCTTCATTTCACTTTTAAAGAACAGAGTTCATTTTAAGAAATAAAATAGATATCCAAAGTGCAGAGACTTCAGACAGACCCTCTCTTAGAGCAGGGTCAAATAATAAGCTTAAGGAACGTGGATTTCTGCATATATGTGTGAATTAGGGAAGCAAGAAAAATATTTATAACACTGGCAAACCAATATGAGATTTCAAATTACAGTGATACTCAGAAAACAGTGCTGTTATATGTTTCAGTGACTGCCTCGCAGTGAGTTGCCACATAAATTTGCTCAGTTTGTAAATGTTAGCTTTTTTGTCTTCTCTAACAGCTTCTCATTCAGACTGGGGTCATACTTTCTCCAGCAGCAGCACTAAGATTTTTTGAAGAGGATATTCAACAATCTTCACCAGTCACATCTGGATGTCCTCTGACCTTCCTGCTAGGGCAACTGCACCGCCAACAGCCCTCGTCTCCAAGGTGGAGCCAATGGACCTGGAAAACTGTATTTTGATTGAGAAGAAGCAGTGGAACAAAGCTGCCGGGTGTTGTGAAGGTAATGGGGTGGCCCTGAGAGTGCTGAGGTGTGTTGGCAGCCTCAGGGTTCATGCTCTGAGCTCCATCCTCATTTCATGGACCAGGAGGAACCTCAAGCATCTGTAGGCTGCAGAAAGTCCTGCTTTCTGAGAGGACTATGAAGGCAGCCCTAGGAGTTTGTTTTCTAATATTCTTAATTTGGTGCATATTTAGAGAGCTGAATCACTTGTATTTTAAAGCAAAATCAACCATTTACTTGATGTGGCTTTTTAATTGTATTTGAATTGCAAAATGCCCCATGATACGCTTTGTTAAGAATACTGTGCATTAGTATTAATATTGTTGTTAGCAACAATAATGATCAAAGCTTGTTTCTCAAAATAGTGATGCATACTATGTTATTCAAACATGAATATAAAACTGTACGTGTAGATACATGCTCAGACTGCAGTGCATGATATTACTTCCCCCTGACATTTCCAGAAAGACACAGGTAAAATATGAACGGTAGCTGTGAAACCCTTACGACTTGATGATGCATTGGGAAAGAATGGAAATACAAATACATTCACAAAAGTTTACATTTCAGAGTAAATGGAAATAAAGTAATTTACAATCCTTCTCATCACCTTCACAGGGTGGGAAAAGAACATACTCACACACTCACATATACATAAAAATTACTAAATATATATGAGCCATTCTAGTGAGATGTAGAACAAGAAAAGCTTCATGAGGATCAGTATTCTGGGCGAGCAATTTGATGCATATGAACAGAGAAGCTGCTCATTTTCAGGTCTCCTAAGGGAAGAGGTTTCAGATAATTATATGTCAAAAAGACCATTTAGGGTCTGTGAAAAACACTCAAAATGTCAAATGCATAGAAGCCATGCTTCACCTGTAATGAAAAAAGCAGCACATTCTGTAACCTTTCTAGAAACAGATTTGCTAAACATATTAGCTTAATTTTACAGCACTGTAAATGTCTGTTGTACTGTACTGTTGAGGAGCTGTGCTGAACAAATACCGGTGTCCTCCTACATGTCAGAATGTTGTGGGATGCTTCAGGGTTTTCTATGGAAAGAAAAAGGTCAGCAGGGCATATTCAGAGGGTGCCAGAGAGGACAGCCAAGTCAGGGGAACTATAAAGGGAGACTGGCCAGAATATCTTAATTGGAGCATTCTTACAACTTGCTACTTAGAAAACAGGTAGTCTACCAACCCATCCCACACAAAAAAAAAAAAAAAAAAAAAAAAAAAAAAAAAAAAAAAAAAAAAAAAAAAACTGTCTCTGAATTAAATACCTAAGGATTTTAGGACAGTATTATCAGAGTTTAGAGTGTCAAACTTGGAACCGCAAAAAAAAAAAAAAAAAAAAAAGGAGTGAATTTTTTACCACATTCCCATTCCCTCTTCTGTAACTCTTTTATGGAGTGGGACAATTTTAGTGGGAGGAGGCAAGTATGCAGGTGCTTCCACCCAGAACAGTCCGTGCTCTGGAGGTAGGAGAAATCAGCATGTTTGGACCTCCCTTGGCAGTGGAAGGGGCTGAGGGTGGCCTTCAGCCCATCCCAATCTCTGCTTTGAAGGCCACCAGCTACAGCCATGGTCTTCTCCATATGTCTGCTTTCTCAGCCCTTGATTTTTTCGGGTGAAAAAGCCAGAGCGGTGCCTGGTTGGCAAACTCCCAGGGCAGACAGTGGGCACAACTCAGGCACAGCAGAAGCAGAAACTTGCAGGCTTCTGCACAATGTTCTTGTCAGATAACGTATCTCAGTTTATCAATACAGCATTTTTTAACTTCGGCTGTCAGAAGTCGGCAGCAAATCAGAAATAACTTTGGCTTCATGATCGTCCCAGGACTGATCGTTCCCTCTTGCCCCAGTTCCAATTAGATATTAAATTGTCAACTTAAACTGAAGAGATTTTGTTTGACAAATATGATAAAGTGTAAGTTGCATGACATCAGAGTCCGTGAATAACTTATTACATAGGTGCTGAGGTGCTGAATCAGTGCTGAGAATCATTATGTGTTTTTCCTGGAGAAGAAACAGATGTTAACTGCCCTTCATATGTATTTATGATTTATGATTTATTTTTCATAAACTTAAATTTTACTTTTCTTAAACTCTTTCAACATGGAATGACAAATGTTCTCATGAACAGCAAGCAGCTTCTGTTTCCTGTCTCAGTGTTTATACAAATCAGAGGAGAAACAGATTTAACACGGCTTTACCTTTATTATTTTAGTCTTCAGACTTCGAGATCTCCTGTGTCAATAAGACTGTCCACCTTGCTTCAATGGCTTTCTTTCTGACTGCATGCCCATGTGATGCCAAGCCAATGTGCAACCACAGATATGCCAGTTGCTTTTGTTCTATTCACCAGTGCTGCAAAAGTCTTTAGCGTGAGGGCAAGAAAACAAAACAAACCTGTCTGACCACTCGGAAACTTTCGAGTTGTGAATATAGCTGCCAATTCTGACACAGCCAGGGAGAAAGACAACTTCAAAACGTGTTATGTCTGGCTGGGATGAGAGCCAGATTATTAACAGGATGACTTGTTTTGTGAGAGTAAGTGAAAAATCCAATACCACCTATGCTTTCAGTCCCCTCTCTCAGTGCCGATGCCTGGAGTCTTTGAACTGGTATTTGATTATTTATGAATGTATAATAACCAAATAGCGGCACTAAATTGAGAGACATTATCTTCACGGTTGACATAGAGGCTCCACAACTGCCCGTTTCTCTTTTTTTTTTTTTTTTAAATACACTTGAATGACAAGCTGCTGATAAAAAAGTAAATACTTTGTGACAAGGGAAGAAATATGACTTGAGGGTGTCAGCGTTGGAATGAATATCACAGAGGTCTTCCATCACAGCTGGTAAATGTGGAAAGGCATCTAAAACTGCAGAGCTCAATACATGGCCATTATACAGCCCACATCTGTAATCAGGGCACCCTATCTGTAGTCTTATAGCTGTGTACATGGATGAGGGCAAAATATTTCTAATATCTGAAATTTACGGCACCTAAGCCTCAGCTTTCAGACAACAATGGATTACCTTCAAATAGGATGTCTCCCTAAATCAATTTTCTTCTTATCACTCTTGGGTTATTTTCACACTGTCTATCTAACATTCTATTATTAAGCCATATTTTCTGAGTTTTGGTTTTGAATTAGTTTCATGTAGGAAATGAGAGGTTTTTTAAAAAGATTTTCATTCAAAATGAAATTCTGTAAATGGTAAGTGTATGTGTGACAGTATGAGAGCATGTGTGGAACCACAATTCAAAAATAATGCAAGATGACAGAATTTGCCTTCCGTTCACTATTTAGTTTTCATTTTATAAAACAGTACCTAATGATGCTACTTCCTTTGTATAAATATCCAAGAATTCATTTCTTTCTTTCAGTGCAAAACAATTAATTCCTAGTAATATGTAACATCTTCTATTCTACTTTTTGTCCATATCATTTCTTCCACACTGTTAAAACAGCTCCCTGCTCCCGTATCCTGAATTTTCTTCACAGTTTGTATTTGTTTTGAAAATACTTCCCTTTTGATCTGATGAATTACTTTTTAGAAGTGCTATAGCTTTTACTCCTGCATTCTTTTGCTTTGATTCTATTGTTTTAATTTTTAATGAAGATTTATTAATACTTCTAGGGTTTTTTAGAAATTGCATTTTATCTTTCACAGAATTTGAAGAGACTTATATGAGTTTGCATTATTAATGCTGTTATTATCATTATCATTATTATTAATTCTGCCTCTTTATTTTTACTGGTATATATTTTTTTCATTTGAATCATCAACTTATAAAACATTAAAAACACATTGCAATGTATGAGTAGCAAGAAACTTAGCCTAGCTTCACTGATAGCCAACGTATCTTTAGGCCCTTATGTTTTCTCTTTTTAAAGTTACATATGGAAACAAGCATCACCTGCATTTACATCTGCTCTGACAGAAAACAAATATTCCAGATGTGGAATTAAAGTTTGTAATCTTACATTGCACGCTGAAGTTTCAGAGAGTTGAGGCTGTAAGTTGCGGTAACCAAAGGAAACCCCGTGGAGTGATAATAAATACTGCCAGTGGAAACCCATTAGAAACGAAAACAGAAATATAAACAGAAATCCTGCTGACCAGTTTTTTTTTTTTTTCTTTTCACTTTCTGCCTCCCCTTGAAGTTTGGTATTGCAAAAATATGCTAAGTATAACTTTGTGCTCTATATTTGGTCCCAGGAGAGCGCTGCAAACATCTAGTTCTAAAATTACAATGACGTTTATACTACAGATTTGTCTACTCTCTATTTACATCCTATGTCCTGGAACACAGGGCTTGACAGCTGATAGAAATATAAACAGTATAGTTTAACTGCAGAAGTGATTCTTATTCATATAAATGCCTAATATTTCCCTCCTGTACCCAATCGTAATTCCCTTAACTATGTCAATAGCATCCTGTGGCAGGAAGCTTAAAAGTTCATTATACACTATGCCTGATCCTGGCCAACAATAATTAGTTTAGATTTTGAAATTAAAAGGAAGGAATAACAGAAAAAAAATCCCCCAAACAAATGCAAACAAAAAATGGATCAATATCTAATACTAGGCTTAGTAAAAGCAATTTCTTTGTGCAGGGTCTTTTCTGACTTTGCGCATCACAAGCTGGTTGATGCGTCAGTTGTGGTTTTGGTGCTCACGCAGGAAATTGACTCCACAAAAGTCAAGTACGACCTAAATATTATTAATAATTTGTTGTGGTGTTTGGCAACATATGTTTGGCAAAGAACAGGAGTAATAAGCTTTGAAGTGTATGCGTGTTTTGAGAGGGGATTTTTCACAGGTGCTGAAGCTGCATGGGTCTCAGATGTTCTTAAAGATCTAAGACAACAGAATATCTCTCCAAACCATTAAAGATTGAAAAGCAAGCGAACAGATGTTCAGTCCTTTCATTTAATATTTCAGGCAGCTGTGTAACTTTACTGTGTTCGGGCTTTTTTTTTTTTTTTTGCCACCATTTACCCCCCTCCCCCCTCTAACATTTAAAAACTAAAGTGGGTTTAAGGTCAGGCCTGATGACAGCCTGAGAGGGTTCTGCCAGCTGTGTAAATGTTTGTGACATCTGCCTCAGAAGCCAGGGCTCGTGTCTCGCCTCCGCCCGCGCTGCCGCAGCGCAGCATCTCTGCCGTTTCTCCGGGCGGCTTCCCCTGGTGAACAACTTAAGGCACAGGGGGTGGCTAAAACTTACTGGTATTTCTGTTATCCTTTCTTAACCACTTCACAGACTCTCATCAGGAACCTGGAATGGGCAAGAATATAAGTTTAAACTATTTAAAGTGTGTTAGAAACTGGGGAAGAAAAGCAAAAGCTTTTGAAGGTGTTGCTTACAATGTCTTAGGCATATTTTTCTTCTTTTGAAGAGAGCCACCGCCGCTTCGGTAACAATATGCGGCTAATTTTGCAGAGCAGTCCGTCACAATATGGCATTGTCCTTTCTTCACTCAAAATCCTCCACCTAAACAACCTCTCCAGCAGCATCTCCCCCCGAGGCCTGCAGCATGAGCAGACTACCGCAGAAATTCTGGCATCTTGTTGCTAAATCCTTAATGTTGGGCTCAGCTGTTTCTGTATTAAATTCTTAAATAAGTCTCAAGATGGCACTTTTCCACATAAAAACTTCATGGAGGAGTTGTAAGAGGAGGAAGACCTGGAGAGATTTGGCCCTTTCTTGAAACTACATGGCTAAATGCAAACCACCCCGTGTCAAGAAAGGGTCAAAAGCGTCACAGAAACAATTTGGTTAAATTGTGATCTTTTGGTCTGAAATTCATTTTTTGCTTTCTTTCCTTCAGTTCCTACTGACAGTTTGTGTAATGCCTGTATTAACAGACATTTTTCTTTCAGGGTGTTTAGCAAATTGCAGCTTAAAGTTGGGCTTTGTGCTGATCATCGTTCCTGTGTTGCACCGCAGGGTAGCTTTGTCAATGCAACACATGAATTTTTTTAGCGGAGAAACCCTTTGACCATCTTTCTATGCACCTGTACGAGTGACGTTTTACTTGCTGGGGTGCTGGAATTTGACACAGGATAGTAGAGAGAGTCGGCATTATCTGTCGTAATGTCTCATCATTCCCTATGCCTATGACCACCTGCGGTCTCGTCCTGCAAGGGAGCCATCAGAGGTGTATCATCTGCAAGGAGAAATTATCCAGAAATACTTCTACAGTGCAAAGCATCTAAGGAAGGACTTTACACAATGTTTTGGTTTGTGTTTTGTCCAACGAAGATTTCATGTACGATATGGTTACAGCTTTGTTGTCTTCTTGCTTGCTTTCCTGATGAAATTTTTTATCCAGTGTAATTGATTTGTTTTATCATGAGCTGGATCTTATCTGCCTCAAACTCACTATTTTCTGCATGAGCCCTTGTCATCACTTTCTTCAGCACAGATAAGTGGTTCACCAGAACCGATGCCATTATTACTATGTCATCAGTTATCTTCTGGATGCCTGTAAGGTTTCCGGGTAGTCTTTGTCCTTTTGTTGCAACACTTCACCAGCTGACCTTATTCCAAAAGGTAGGCAATGAAACTTCTTCCTGCCCCAGGGTGAACAGAAAGCACACAGTCAATATAATTCTTCATCAAATCTGACTTGTCAGTATCCATCCTTCCTACCAGGATCACTTTTAGCAGACCAGTTGGCTTTAACCACTCAGGATCACAAATTCCCTTTTCGTCTCATGTCATGCTGTTAGAGCACACACAGAATATATTTGTTTTGCCTATATCCTCTTGTTTCCTTAGCTGCTGCTTGTTTCCTTTGCTGCTTTCTGTCACTGCAACTGTAAATTTTACGACTGCATGACAGCGATGATTGATGAGTACAGATATAAATGTGTACTTCTTAAGGGATTCTGCTAACTCCTTGAAGACTTCTGGGTGTTTGCGATCTGTATTCAGCAATCCTTCATCCACTGGGACGTCTGCTTTGCATTAAATCTTTAATTCTATTTGAGTTACCCTGACCTTCATGGTACTTCCACGGCAAAGGGTCAAAGACCAGACTTTCTTCAGCCACCACCCTGCCAAAGTGACTTCAGTGTGTTTCCCATGATGGCATTACAGCACAGGTTCATTCAGTTTCTTTACCTGGACTGGGATAAGGCATCTGTTTTAAAAGATGAACCTCGGCTCCTGTGCTTAACTTGAACCCTCTGAGAACATTTCTTGGAGTACATTCAGCATGTGCTGTAGGGGTTGTCCTATTTTCTGATATCACACCCACAAGAACAGATTAGTCACATCTGAGTTCAGCCTGGGATTTTTGTTGGGTTTGTTTTTTTTTTTTTTTCCTCCCCCTGGGGTAAATTTGTTGTTTCCAAAGGCAAGAACAGTGGTTACAAGTGCTGCATCTGTGACAGAAAATTTGCACAGGCTGGTGGCAGGGTTCCCACCTGGGTGTGGGATGCGGAGGGGTTTCTGCTCTGGCTCAGAGGCTGCTGGTCCCCCCCCCACGCAGCGTTGCGGGCTGGTTCGTGTGGGAGCTGCTGCCAACTTCAAAACGCAGTGCAAAAACACCTGATCCCTGCTTGGGTGGCACTGCAGCTCTTCAGATTATCTCCTTCTCCATTCCCAAACCAGCCTTGCTCTGACACCGTTACCCAAGTGATATCAGTGATACCGATCACAGTTTTATCTCAAAGCATGTCACTCTCAGTACTTTCTAACTCCTAATTTCATGCTTTTTACTTCAGCTCTGTTACAAACTTTTCCGTCCGCCGTTCCTCTTGGTACTGGTGAGTCCAGAACTGGTATTCAAACACAGCATTTTGGGTTGGTTGGTTTATTTTTTCATGGATCACAGTATTTCTAAAGCATTGTTAAGGCCCCCTCTGGCCTGAGAGCATTTTCAGTTTGTTACTTTGATAACGTGATCTAAATCCCAGAATCTCCTGACCTAGTGAATTCAGAAGAAAATGGCTATTTTTCAAGTCCTATCCTATTTATATGCTTCCTGGGATTTTGTGCTTCTCCTTTCAATTCTTCGCCAACCCATTCAATGAAGCTGTGTGGAAGGGGAGGTGAATTATTGTTCCTACCCCTCTTTACCTTTTCCATGCCCTGCTTTCTAGGTTATCTGCTAAGTTTTTGCTTGCTTTCACACATTTACTGTCCCAGAAAAAATAAACAAAACAGAGCTGCTCTCTGACCAGCCTGCGGTCACTCCAGGACCTTCTGTTTCTCTGGAACGTGGACATCACCAACACTAATGTGAAGTCTGAACTAAAACTCTGTATTAAGGTAGTAAGAATGGTTCCCACAGAGGCCCCAGCCAAGCAGCCCTTTAGCTGCTATCAGACTCCGGAGACACACAATTTCCTCGCTGAGGATTATGCCTAAGTACATCTAGAGAGACCGTATCAGCATGAAAAGCTAATCCTCCTTGACCTACAGGCTATACCTCAAAGGATAACCATGTCTCTAATGCTTAACGCAGACTAAGCACCTCCTGGAAATTAACCTGCTTTAGATTAGGAATGATTTGGTACAGCACATCTACATCTAGTGATGTTACACAGCGCTGAAGTTTCCTTGGTCTGCTGTTAACAGGATTGTCATAAGCAGGAAAAAAAATCCATAAATAAATGTAAGCATGTTTCTGTGAAATAACCCTGTAAAATTGGGTTGGATTTCTTGCTGTTGGTTTTCTCCCAATATTCCAGTACTGCAGCATGTCATTAAAGGAAAAATTGACATATAACAGCTGAGGCTGGAAAGGCAACACAGGTACACATAGGAACGCACACCTGCCTTCTCTGATAGCATCACTTAAAAAGCATAAACCAAAGTAAAGAAAAACACTTAGCAAATTATAAGGAGAGAAAAAAAAAAACCAACAAAACACCAGAATGAGTACCTTACCAGTGGATCCAGGGGTGTTTTATACACATAGTCAGGGTGTTCATCACCACTAAAATGTCAGGCTGAGTTTTTTGTGACAGTGTGATTAATTAATATCAAATTAACAGCTTTTCTAATTCTAAGTTATTTATCAGAGCATTTCCCAGAGTTTGCTCTATGACACACCTGCTCGTGGTCCCAGGACTATTTCCTTACTCTGCCTCTCCCTACTCATTTTCATTTGTAGATATGTCTAAGACATAACTAAGACCCATTATCTTCTTCCCCAGTTGTAACGGATGTAAATGCCACAGATGTCATAGTTATTATATTGTTAAATAAATACAGTGTTTACAGACTAGAGCAGAAGTGTTTGTGGCCCATATTGAGAAGCAGTTGTTGCAAGGATGTAGGAAGTTTCAAAGGTTCACTTCTGAGGTGAGGCAGTGAATTCAGCATTTCTTCATATCAGTCCAAGATAGAGCATCCTGGGGCTTGTTAAATTGCACCCCCTGTCTGTAATCCATCCTGCAGTGAAGCCATTGCCACAATACTATTGACGTAATACTGCAATGATGATATCTACCAAGAACTGGATTCTCTTTAGAGGTTGGACAGCAGCAGACTGCCATTCACAGTCAGTTTTATCTTCTCTAGCAGTACCACTACACTATACATTTAAATTGCACATGTGGATATTTGCACATCTCTAGATACAGAAGTGTCACTGAGTTCTGCTCTCCCATCACCCTGACTCCAAACCCTCTACGGCTATGTTCACTCTCAGGACAAGATGCCAGAAGACAAGGTAATGCTCATATGCAACCATACACGTTTCTTCTGCACAATTCTTGTCACACAGTTGTTATCAATTGTTAAGATAAATCAAATATTTGTAATAGTGCCACCTGGTGATACCTGTTGTAATGTTATAGTATGTGATTTAAGTATACACTTCTAGAAGAAATGTGTTACTTTTTCTGATTCTTGCTTATCAGTTCATGTTCAGGAAACCTTTCAAAATATTGTTTGAATTAGGCAACATCTTCCCGCTTGTGCAATTAGCTTTGGTCTTGAGACTAATAATTTGACTATATTTCATAAGACAAATTCTTTGAAGTGATTCTAACAATTTTGTCTAAGAGTGCCAGGTATTTATAATTATGTATTAGGGCCTGTATATACATTAAAAAAAAATACACAAAGAGTCTTTTCCTACCCTGTGTAGCCCTAAATAAAAGCAAACACAGCTGAAGCCTCTGTATTTATCCCAACAGCATGGATCCCAGCTGTGTGAATGGGTCCCTCTGAATGATCCGGTTTGTTCAAGTCCTCAAAGCAAGGCTAAGTTCCACAGTTAAGAGCCAGGTCCAAGGCAGTAATGTCTTCCCAGGAAAATGGTGCAATTTTTCTTAGTCACAATAATAATAGTTTGAGACATAAAGTGGAATTGTATGGGTCTGAAAACCATGACTGTAATCTCAAGACAAATTAAGGGATAAGATTTTTGTGAGTAATTCAGTAGCTGATATTTGACCTTTTATTCAAAATAAATATAAAAGGAGCCTGTCAAAATTGTTTTCTTCCTTATGTTTAGAAAGTTCTGATTTACTTTTTCTCATTTTTATTTCGATGTTATGTGGCAATCTGGAAGAAGATGTCTCTACAATTATATTGTGAGGCAGGTGTACTTAGAATAGACTTATCTCACTTTTGATTACTACTGGGCAATAAGTGGGATAATGTATTCACAAACAGGATTGCTAGATCCAGCAAATAGATTCAGCCATGTTTGTAGCAGACTTCCTTTGCTGTTCCATGTGCTTTGGAGAAGCTACCTTTTGTTACAATAAATGCTTAGGTAAGAACTGTTTATGTAACTATGAACGTATTAGCATACCAACAGATGTGTTTATATGCAAACACGTATATACAAACACGTATGCATTTAAGAAGTGCTTTCCTTCTCTTTTTACTCTTCTCTTACTCTTTTTTTTTTTCATTTATGAGAATGAAATGAGATTTAAGTCTGTAAAGCAGCAACAAATCTGATTGTCCTTTTCATATTTGCTAGCCTAAAATCTGACCCAAAGTCTAGAATTTGAAAGAGTCATTACTTTCCACTGGATTTGAATCATTTACTGGCTGAAATATAATTTATGTCTCAATGTGACAAAAAAATACAAAACTGTTTTCAAATAATAGAGGGACATTTCTGAATGGTAGAGTTGTGAGCCCTGTTGCTACTTGAATAATTAAGAAAATCAATTTATAAAGAATGTATGGGCAATTCACAGACAGTCTGCTACCTGCAAAAAGACAGATAAGTGTAACAAAAATTAATAAAGTCACCATGCTGAATGCTGATGTTCAGTAGCAACAGCTTAAGACATTTTATGTTACATTTGAACAGACAGTTGTCTCAGTTCTATTCCTGGCATTTATAATTGCCAGTTCAGAAAAAAAAAAAAAAAAAAAAAAAAA
>WHYT01016545.1:131179-153740 GCA_009806455.1 Tetrax tetrax
TTTTTTTTTTTTTTTTTTTCCCATCCCGAGTAAAGGATGTACTCACCATGTCTGAAATTTCATCCTTTCATGGGACACCAAGACACATACTGGTAGAAGGAGATCTCTGCCAGGAAAGCAGTATTGGAGTGATGTTCCAGCATCTGCTACAGTGGCTCCCACCAACTGTCTGCGGTCAACGTGAATTAGGAGAAAGTGCTAGAGCTCCTTTATCATCCTAGGGAGGTTTACTGGAAGAGAAAGCACGTGAACCTTCTAAACCAGACAAGTCAGTATTGCTCCCATAAATCACAAGAAGTTAGGGGCCACTTCTGTTTAAGCTACACTTAAGTCACCACACAGCGTGTGGGCCCTTGTTGGTCACACACTTTTTGCCATTATGTAAGAAAATCAAAATAACCCCATATTGTACCATATTGAATAGCCACCACTAGAAGGACAGTAGTAGTGAAACAAAGCATCGTTTTGCACATGTGATAATTTTAAAGGCCCTTTTAAGCCTCTTAAAAATAAAACACCATCTGTCAAGCGTCATAGTCAGGCAGTGGAGACTCAGCGAAGGTTTCAGGGGAAAAGCGATGTATGCTCCTGGGGTGACCCCTCATCTCTTAGAGAGGCACAGAAAACTCCATGAGACAGAGAGGGGAATAAATATATATATATATATATATATATGTAAATATAAATATATCTTGCCAGATCCCTAGCCAGTTTAAATCAAGATGGCTTAATCTATGCCCTGATAATGTGAAAAAATCTGAGGATCTCATCTACTGCTGTATCATACACCCATTCTCCAACGTCCTTTGCTAATTCCTTGCTTAGAACCTGCAAAGGATTTGGCAGTTAGTTTGGTTGATGGGTAGGGGAGGGGCTGTTGGTTGATTCTTTTGGAGTGGGGGGAGGGAGGTCATCCCCCTAAGTAAAGGCTGCAAACCTGAAACTGTCTATTAGGCACTTCATAGCTTGTGTGGTTCAAAATTTTTTAACCAAGTGTGTACTGTCAAACAGTTTCAGCGTCTCCCAGAAGAGAACAATATGACTAGCTGATATGAATAATGTTTGTAAATTGAGTAATAGTGCTTCCTGAAAAACAACGTCGTCTTCTGTATGCGTCTTTTTATTACCTGCAGCTCTTTCATCAGCCAACATCTGCTCTGTGATTCACGCTCTTTCCTTTTTCCCATGCTAATAGCTGTTAACATTGAACCTGCCTGTTACAGTTCAGGCTGTAAACAGCGTGGAAATATTCAGCACCGCTGTTGTCAGGAATCTTTAATGTAGTCCCAGACTTTAAAGGGTAAGTTCAGATAAATAGGAAATCAGCCTTCCGTCATGTTTCCACCTGACATTGCTGAGGCAGCACCAATAACCCGTGCGGTGAAGTGTAAAAAGCACTGAAGCAACAGATGAAAAGTTTGCTTTGTAGTTCTGCTTAGTAAAAATAAATCATATTTTCAGGATAAATAGCAACATGTCTTCACACAGGTATTTCTTTTCAATCATTAAGTCTCAGCTCCCTATTCAAATCTTTGTTCAAATAGTTGTCTTCCTGAAAGGAAAACAGGGAAAAAGAGAAATCCCTTTCAAATGTATCACCAATCCAAACCCATCAATCCAAATGTGCCCATGCCTGTGGTACTTTGCAGGCCTCTGCTTCACCACCTGTACACTTTTTTTTTTTTTTTTTTTTTTTTTTTTTTTTTTTTTTTTTTTATTCCCCCCCACCTCATTACAGGCTCAGTTTTGCAAAGCTTAGTGCTGCACCCAACCAAGTAAGCCAGATTATTCACTGTTATCTGGACTGGCTAGCCTCTGGACAGTGACACTTGTGGGGCTGGCATGGCATTCAGAGAGATGTTTCTAAAGTGACGCATGATTTGGGCAAGCCCCCAGTGCAGTCTCAAGATGTCATTATTCTTATAGGTACCAAAAATTAAATCGGTCATCTCTAAATGATGCATTCTGGATATCTGATTGCAGGTATAACATGAGGATTTCTTTGTATCTTTGAGTCCGCAAATTTGAACTACACCTAGACCACAGTAACTCCATTGATTTGACTCAGAGGCTCATTTTGGATAAATTTGTGCAAACAAATTCAGCAGTGTGTGAATGTTTATCACCTATTGAGTTTTATTTACTAGACCAGGCTTAGATCCACTCAGTCGTTTTTCATTCGGTACTACAGATTTAAAGGGCAACATGAACCAAGTCTGTTTGCCAAGAAAAGACCTACTAGTATAGATCTTAGAGTGCAACATATGGAGCTGAAAATTGCACTAACTATACTTAAAATTGATAGGTGAAAAACCACTGCCATCTCTGTTTCACATTGCATTGTCCTGGTGGGTCACGATAATCCAGTCGCTGAGAAGTAAGTAATGCGGCACTGCCAGAGTCGGGATCCCAGGTGAAGAAATCGGTACCTACAGTCACACTCCTGTAGCACAGGCTTTGATAAATGCCATCATAGTTGTGCAGAAGGAATTGTAGGGAGCTGTTTTATTTTGTTTGTTATCTACAAGAATGTCAGTGACTCAATAGTGTAGCTAGCCTGTCTGGACAACCTGTTTATCTTGCTGAAATGATGTAGAGTCGTCCAAAGCGGGTGGTGAGTAGGACACACGCATACAAATAGCTCCCTGTTGAACTCAAGGGCTATTTGTGAACATGGGGGACTTTCTGGTAAGTCTTTAGATATCTTTATTCTGATATAACTTACTCTGGAACTTAGGATCAACAGGCTTTTCTGTAGAAGTGGATATTTTTCAGTTCTCAGCAGACACAAAGGTGATGAGGTTTTGGTTTTTGTGTGATAGAAAAATGAGTGCAGTAGGACAGATGATCTGGTTAACAGGATGCTCCTTATTTGCTAAGTATGCTCAGCATCATATTTTTCAAGCAAATATTCATTAATATTAATTACTATATACTCATCTCAAATCCTATTAAGTAGGAAAGTTTGATCTCTACTTCAAACAAGTTGCTCTAAATATTTTTCAGGCCTCACAGTTGCAATATCTCTTAACTAATTTCAAAACAGTCCTTCTTTCTCCTGCTCCAGATTCCACTATTCTTTAATGCCTTATTATTCTACCTTCCATTTTTATTTTTTCTGCATCTATTATTCCTCTCCTGTTAATCTGATACTTAAGAATACATATGCTACTGAAAAGAAATGAATATATATGTTTTCTTTTTTCATTTATCAGATGTTAAATACTGTATTGATACTAGATTTGTAGTACTTTAGATTCTATTTCTAAATTAATTAGGCACTGCACTAGGAGGTAATTCAAAACAAATTCCATTGTGCTCATTTTAGTAAAAAATACTTGACTGCTGAAGATTATATTTCATGAGCATTCAACACACTAATTCACAGAATACCTCACTACAGAATCCTAACGTGGCGTTAATCAAGTTCCTACTTCTATACAGGTACAAATGCTGCAATAAATATACACACAGGTATTTATGATATCAACAGAAGGTGTTTATATATCTATATATATATGAAAAATCTCTTTGTACCTATACATATTTACAGTACTTTTATGTATGGAATATGAGTATAGAATATTAGATACATTACATACAGAAGCAAACTCTAGATATGTACACATACATATTATAAATACCACTCACACCTTATGCATATGTATACACCTACATGTATTCATACACATTAACAGGAGTATCACTTTTCTATCCTTGTTAATTAGGATTTACAGTGATGATGTTGATAGACTCTTAAGAAATAAAGCGTGACAGGCATTGCAGTTTTGGGCAATTATACTACACCTCAGGTGGTGTTAGCTGGCACTAAGCCAGATGATTATAATCACACAAGCCCTCCAATAATCTCTCTGCAATGGTTTAGTTTGAGTGTTTTGTTGCCACTTTGAAATGCTATATATGATATATAAGAATAAAGCGAAGAAATGGTTCTGTCCAAATTTGCTGGGATGTGGTCATGGGAATGACATTAATGTCGAACAGTCAAAAAGGTTCAAATGTGTTCAGAGCTGTTTGTTTTTCAATTAATTACAGCAATATTAATAGATGCCTCTGTAGTTTATATCTCTTTCAATGTTAGCTGTGCAACAGAATAAATTGTCTAAAAACCAGATGATTTTTGTTTCTTTACAGGCAAAAGTAAACTCAGACAAGATTTGGAAGAGCTCTTTTATCAGACTGAAACATCTGTAATGTTAGCATCAAGCAAGTGCGATTTCTATATAATTTTTTTTTTCCATTTCTTAATATAATGCTTCTGAATCAAGTGTTTGCAAGCTACTTTGGAAGGCCACTGCTTTTAAAAGCACTTTAAAGTGACTTTGCAAAATATATGACTGTCCAAAACAATTTTGATGTGAGATTACATTTTTTTGTGTAATTTTTTGTAAAAATTCTGGGAAAAAGAAAAATTTCATGCATTATACAGAGCCAGTGCCACATAAAGCAAAATCTCAGCAGAGTGAGGATGGCTGTAACCCAACCTAGAGCGTCAGCCTCAAAATTCCTCACACAGGATGTTCGTCCTCACTTCCGCAGATACGTAATGACCCTGCGCATGCTCAGAAATGTCCCAGTATGGCCAGGCTTTGTGAGGAAGGATCAATCTTTCCTTCAGGCTGCAGAAATCCAGGGATATCTTCCATCCCTCCTGCATCCCTGGAAGCAGCATCTGTGGTCATATTCTTATTCGGAGACATATGCATTTCCTTTCTCATAGCATAATTTCTCTACGTATGTTAAATCTCGCCGTGCTCCTGTCGTTCCTCTTCACGGATGACAGATAACTGCACTTTCTTAGGGAAACAGTTGTATTCCAAAATCCAGGTGCAATCCTCTATATAAAACACACTGATGAAATAGTGGATTAGAACTAGGCCAACAAAGATATCAATCAAAATACTTATTAAGTGCCAATTACTTTGTTTGGTAATTAACTAATACCTAATGAATTTCCTCATAGCTGTTTCCTTTAAAGCCAATTAAATGCTTGAACAGACCTTCCATGTTTAATAAACTAATAAGAATGATTCATTTATAGCACATGCATTTTTGAATAATTACCAGGCAGCTGTTCTTATCTCCAGTATTTTTATTAAACCTTAGCAATCAGTTTTAACAATAATTCAGTATTTAAAATGCATGATCTTGAAAACTTGGTTTTATTAATTTGTGTTACTTCTTTTGAATAATTTTATTTCAGTACACACTGTTTGTGATTTGTCAATATACACAGCATTTAATTTTAGTTGCTGGTAATAAGTTACCTAGAACTTGAAATTCTATTATCCTGTGATGTAATTATTTTCTTATCTGTAAAACATTACCATTTGGTTAAGTATCAGACATTAAACAGACAAAAACTATGTTGACTCTGGATATGGGTTCATCCAGCCAAGTACTATTTTCCAACTACTGGAGAGAAAACTATGTTCCAGGTGCGCAGCTAGTTTCCACAAGAACCCTTCCATGGTGAGCATCCCTATCATCCCGTACCATCCCCTACCACCCCTTCTTTAGGACTCGGCTCCCGCACAGCTCTATGTTATGGGTCTTGGTTCCTGCATCGGAAAAGACAGTGCGCCCCTGATCTCAATCCACAGTCTTCTTTCCATGCCTGATTCAGTAGGTCTCTCTCTCTCTCTCTCTCTGCCCTTTCCTCCTTCAGCCTTTGCATTTCCAGGCTGAGCACGTCAAGCTGACCCAGCTATTCAAAGCAGAGCTTTGCAGTGTGCATCTCACCCCCCACAAAACGCACAGCAATGCCCTGTGTATACCCATTTCCACATTCACAAAGGGAGAACAATTGTACTGCCCCATCTTTTATGCGCACTTTCATCTGTATGATAGAATATTAATTTGATCCACTTACACTTTCAAATGTAAAATTATTATTATTATTATTAATGCTAAAATGAAAACAACGAGGCTTCATTTATTTCTGCTTCTTTAGGTTATTTGATTAATATGGCAATAAGAAAAAAAAAATCAATGTAAATTCATTCAATAGATGCTAAATGTATTTATCTTAGAGTTAATATTTTTTAAAAGTTAGTTTGGCAAATATACAGGTGTGCAAAGCATGAAAACACATACAAACTATTGATACGTTTTAGAGCAGATACAGGATCATCACACCAAGCAGTAGAAAAATGCATGTTTACGCTTTTCAGAATAAAAACTCTAGATTTGCTACAATCAAAAATGTACTTTTTTGTACGTCCTGCTGGTAAAAGAGAGTTTTCAGTGGATACAGTGAGGAGGACTCAAATAAGTAGGAGGAAACTAAGTCAGAAACAGGTCAGCTCAGGTTCCTATTTTATTAAAATCAAATCAATTTGTATGGTGTGTTTTTCTTCTTGCTAGATGATCAGTGCTGTGCAGTCTGTGATTTGTCCTCTGAAGGTAGGATCACTAATGGGAGCCTGTTAGGTCATTGCCAAGCTGTTCGCAGAGAGGTTCAGTGCTGGGAACTAACCTGAGCTGACACGAGAACAGCTGTGGGTCCTAGCAAGGGGATGGCAGGCACAGACTGTCTCAAGCACTGACAAAACCACAGGCTTTACAAATTTCTGATCGGACGCTGTATTAATTCTCGTGTATAGACATGTAAGATAGCAAATAGCAACACATACTGGAAAGCGCTTGCTGAGATGCAAAATGAAGGGATGACTAACAGAAGCTAGAGCTAAAAAATAATTCCAGTTATCATTATTTTTCTTCTTTTTCCCTGAGTGAACTATGTAATGATGCAGAAAGACTAATTAAGTTAATGTGCTGTCTCCAGGAATTTTCCGGTACCGCAGATGCTAAAGTTTGCCCTTCACTATACAATTTAGGATTTCAAGGATGTGTCTTAGATTATAGGAGCTATCCAGTCCTTGTTAGCATAGCAAATCTGCCATTCTTAAAAAAATGTATTTTGCCCTAAACAGTCAACTGTTTTTATGATTTATTAAATCAATGGCTGAATTAAATATGTTGTTCAGTGTAACTGTCAGGTTTTAAATGCATGTTTAATACAGCAGGAACCAAATAGGTATGGCCTGATTTCTACTGAAAATAATTCATTTTTTGCAAACTAAATTATCTCAAATGTATTTCCTTTCAGTTTTCCAACTTTAACTTCCATTCCTTCAAACAATCTTAATGTTCTTTAACTATAAATTCATGTAACTATAAAAATTATGCATAGAGTCTAAGTCAGGACTCGGCATTGTCAATGAAAAGACATAGCAACCTTCAGGAGAAAATTCACCCCATCTATCTTTAACAGAGATCTTTAAGTGATAATTAATGCTCCATCCTTTGACAATGCCTACTTTTCTGTGTTATGTATACGACTTGGCTTGGCCTAGACAGAGAGAAATGTGTCTAACTTTCAGGCGTTTGAGAACAGATGAATCACGTCTCATTTGGTCCCTTTTCCTTTGCAAAAGCAAAGGACTGGTCTTCTGGCAAGACCAGTTTAGGCAATGAAGGAGCAAGAAACTCTCAGATTGACCAGTCTTTCTGCTAGGATGGTCACCTTCTCTCCCTCAGAGCCATGGCACCTTACTGAAGAGGGTTCTCTGGGTGTCAGTGTAAATAACCTCTTTATTAGTAAGTTTTGGTTCTGCAGGAGCAATGACAAAAGGAGTCAAAAAGGTCAACTGTTCCATTCTTCATTTCTTCTCTCCTTCGAAGGAGGTAGAAAGAAGAATTATTCCTTATTTTGTGATGTTTTAAAACTTACTGCAAAAATAGGTTCTTATTTGGAATATACTATCACTTCATAATAAATGAAGAATGAAACTTCAATCCAGGCAGTTTTCAATCAAATATATATGGTACAATAGATACCAATTGTATATATTAGTATAAAAATTGTTAGAGTAAAAGAGATGAATAATCTTCTTGTAATTTTTTTATGCTTTTTATTTATTGTTTCCTAATATCCTTCTATAACGTATGTCTGACATTTCAAGAAAAGCGGGAGCATCTAAAGCAGGTATTTATACTGTTTTATGCTTTGTAACAATTATTCCCACTACTGGTTTTGGTATTTCATGCCAAATTAGTATAAATCCATTAGAAAGCACATTGAATCCTGCAGTGAATGGAGGTCTAACAAATCCAATTCTCAACTCACTGCTTTGGGGAAGCCTTACTTTAAAAGTAATGAACAGCAATGAACATTAGGCTAACTACAATAGGAACCCTGGGTTTCTTACACACTTTCTCTAATCAAAAGGAGCCAATTATTTTTTTGAGTTGTGCAAAATGTCATCTAATTGGCTACCTAAAACTTGTGTAGACTGAGAGAAATTTAAAATTAATCAAAATCTTGTTTTAAAAAATGTACAAAGAATATAATGCATTGTTATTTTCCTTAAATGATGAAGCTCAAATCCCTCTTCCTTTTTAGAGCCCACAGTAGGGAGTAAGTGAGACAAAAAGATGCTTGCAGTTATAATACATACAAACACTGAAATTGGTTTTTTTCTTGGCTCCAGTTGGCTAAACTGGGAAGGAAACCTAGTCTGTCATACACCCCGTGGTGTCTTATAACCCAGTCATTCAGACTGAGCACCAGTCCAGACAGGCCCAGGCATTACAGTTCTTTCCATGCCAGGCATAACAAAGACCAGGCTTAAGCACAGATCTGGCCTCAGGTTTGAGTTAAGATGCAACAGTGAAGCACCCTTGGAGCTGTGAGCTGAGAAGAGTTTTTTGGTCTTCCAATTTAGAGTCCAATCTCCGCAGTCACTCAGGGGCAGTTCAGAAACATGGGAATGTCAAAAATCATGAGTGCTTCTTGCCTGATATTAATCCTAATCATGGACTGACAATTCAGGAGCTCAATAAAGACTACTTGTGGTTTTGTTTGGGTTTTTCACACACACAAAAAAAATGTAAATTTTTCAATCTCTATTTTTGCTAGCAAGACGACTAAAAAAGCCATTCCATTATTATGTGATCTTGCTTTACTACTCTTCCCTAGCATTTTTATTGGCAAAATAATAAATCACAAAACATAGTACAATGCCATCTTTGCTTTAAAACGTTGCTTAAGCACCAAAACTTCAACTTAGATCAATATGAGGGCTGTGTGTGCCTCATGAGCATTAGTTAGTGCAGGAAGATTAAAATAAGTGCACTGTAATGAAAGAATTTGCAAACCTCAACAACTTGTGTAACAACAGAAGACATAATTTTTTATAGAGTTACTTGCCATTTATTAAAACAATCTGACATTTTTTAGCATTTTAAATAGCAAAGATTTTTTTTTTCCTCTTCATTGAAAATAATCATGTCCCTTGAAGGGATGTCCATAATGATTGCAATAAAATTCATCATCATAAGAAACAACAGGTGGACAACACAGTTGTACTATAAGAAGAAAAGAGATTTTAGGCATTTGCACCACTTAATATCTTTCTTATTTTCCCTAGTATATGGTTATCTTCAATGTTTCACGATTCCAGAGGAGATTTTATAACACAGAACTTCTGCAAAGCCTTGCAGAGCACTAAGATGAAATGAGTTTCATTTAAGAATATTGAGTATGAGACACAATGAAAAATAAATCATTCTCACCTTACTTAATCTTTTTCTTCCGTGTCTGCCCTAATTACTTCAGTTTTTTTCTCCTCTGTATGACAGATCTGTTTCTCTAAGCACCAGTGTTAAGTCTGTATGAAGTTGGGTATTCTCATTTTTGTGAGAGAGCAGCATATAAGCTTAAAATTCTGCTTCGTGCTTACACCACTAGAATCAAGCGCCCTCTTAATTTCCATTGTATTTTAAGCATGGCTTTGGTTTGTGATCTGTCTTCCTTTGGTGCCGTAAGTGCTCTTTCGCCTGACATTTCCTTTGAGCTATTTTAAGTTTTTACTAAATTATTACAAAATAATGAGGTTTCCAAAGTTACTGTATGGCGCAATGATTGTGTGGTGGGTTCTAGAGAGACCTATGGATGCAGTAATTTGGGAACAGGATTCTTTTCCTATGTCACTGGGACTAGAAAAAGAGTTTGGCTTTCAAATTAAGCCTGTGAAAAGGCTACCTAATGACACACTTACAGAACAGGTGAAACATGGGAAAAAAATAGTTTCCCTCGTGCAGTGAAAACAGAAATATCCCACACCACCAATCTCATTACCTCATGGGATTCAACAGTCCTGTGTCCAACGAAAAGATGGGGCAGACATCTAGGCTGTTCCCTTCTTTGTTATTTGCCAGTTGCTTAGGGTTTTTCATTTTTCAGGAGAGGAATTCAACCTTTTTCAGTCCGTAAGAAGTGAAATGAAACTCACTGAACCTGCAGAGTGCAGGGCATAATTTCTGTGGCAACAATCCCCATTTGACAGCTCTCTGGACTCGCCATTGCCTCCAGCGAGTTATTTACTGCTTCAGCAGCCCAGGTAGCAGAGGTGAGATCAGCAAGTTGTGCAATCATCACTCATGATATAAAGCGCAGAAATAAAAGTATCCAAAAAGTTTTTTTTAATGTAAAAAAGGGAAAAAGAAAATACTAAAATAACATTCAGCTGATAATATTATTGAGTCATTCCACAGAGGACTGGTAAATCAGTGAACAGGCTACAACACGTTGCTCAAAAAACCCTTTTGCTAGTTTGAAGCATTATGTTTACATTTTGTTAAATTAAAAATAATGACGGACAGACTCAATTTTCTGCTTTACCCTCTTTTAATAATTGTGTACTTAGGCCAAGCCCCTGCACACCTGCACTGTTACTGTTTTCTTTAATCATCTAACAAGTACATACACCAGAATTACACCTACTACCCGATCAGAAATAAATAAAGCCTGTGGTTTTGTCCATGCTCGAGACAGTCTGTGCCTGCCATCCCCTTGCTAGGACCCACAGCTGTTCTCATGTCAGCTCAGGTTAGTTCCCAGCACTGAACCTCTCTGCGAACAGCTTGGCAACGACCTAACAGGCTCCCATTAGTGATCCTACCTTCAGAGGACAAACTGCTGGCTGCAATGCTGCTTCTTTTTTTTTTTTTTTTGGGGGTGGGGGGGGGGGGGGTGTGTGTGACTGGTTTATGGGGAGAAGACATCGACACTATCAAATTCAGTCTGATAAATCAATCCGAGTTGAACTTATTCAGACTTAATTTCCTCTTAATTATTTAGAGTTGCTTCAGGTACCTTCTAGAGCAAATAAAAATAGATATTTACAGGTGGTAAATTGTGTGTTATTGGTGCCTGCCAACAAGTAGGAGGAATCAGAGTCTGATTAGTGAATTGTGTCATAGCCTAAAAAACAATCATAATATAAATTATAAAAACACTCCACATAAGTATGTAGCTTAGATCATTACAAAGTTGTCCTTATTAAATAACAAGGTTGGTTATTACCAAACCAGTAAAGAAGTGATATGGTGAAGCAAAATGAAAACCACTGTGGCAATTTCAAAGTACCTATAGCTTTACTTATTTTGTTTTTTGAATTGTACAGTGGGAGTTTTCTGGGGAAGGGCTGAATTCCACATTGCCACCACAGAATGCATCAACAGAACATCAAGTGACAAATAATGGTATGATCTTGATAACTAGCTGTCTGCATATCATCTTTCCAAAGCCACTTAGCACAGGCATTCACAGCACACCAGTAAGATCTTCCGTTACTAGAGATACCCATTTCAAAAGCTACTAGAAACTCTAGCATAAGGGAAGAAATCCTACTAGTCATGAGAGACTACAGGTAAGGGATCAACTTTTGGAGTTGTAAGTATGGTTTTGATAACAAGGAAACACAAAGTCCCAACTGGTGCACTAAAACCAGGATGAATTATGAGCCAAATGACTGAGAAGTCCAGTTCTACTTCTGCAGAGTATTTAGGTGCCTACGAAAGTGTTTTTATAGTTATGTAGCTAACCAATGGCATCAATCCAAGCCTGACAGGATCAGGACTCCATTAAAAATCTGTTTGGTGTGAGATGGTTACCATCCCAGCTTCATGTTCAAAGTGATCTCAAAATCCACAATGAGGCAATGAATGAAACTGGAGGTTTCCATCCTCATTGACTCTAAAGAAAATGAGTGGAATGGTTAAATCTGACCCTGGATCCTGAGACAGGTAAGGCAGGTGAAAATGATGGAGGTGTGTTGTCAGTGGCATCAGTCCATGATGTGTTTTTAATTAAAAAAAAAAAAAAAAGGGATCTAGGCTTCTATCCACTGCAGTAAGGAATGCATATTCTTTGCTTAAAATATCAACTACTCATCACTGAACAATAAGGCATTATCAATATTCTTTTGTTATTTTCTTTATCTAACACTGTCTTAAGCTAATGAAATATGCTCACTATCCTCTCTTTTTGGATAAAGTTATAGGAAAAAGAAATACATTGCTAAAAATAGAAAACAACTTTCTGATAACTCCTCTCACACTTAAACACAGGCATATTTTACACATTTATAGACGTATAAATAGGTACGTCTTTCATTCACAGCCCTTTGAAGTTTATCACCAAAAGAGAATTTTTTACACGCCGATGTTTCATTCTGATTCCTGATGTTTAATCAACCCACATTGTCTTTGGAGATACAGTTGTGATTTTAAACAGAAAATTTAATTATAATGACTATTCCAGACTGGCTTGAAAAATTAATGACAGGAAAAAATTATATATTGGTATTTAGTATAATCTTTGATATTTCAAGAACTGGAGAGAGCCGACAAAGTATTTGAAAGCTGGTTGAATAGGTCTCTGGTTGAGCTGGTTCCAGCTCTGAATGACTGACTTCTATCTTCTACCTTTTATCTTTGCAGAATAATCACCTTGCTGTTGGCATTGTGTTTATCTGATTGCTCCAGGCAAAATTAGATTACTGACCTCATCACTTGGACTTTTCTTTATTCTCAGCAGAAAGCAGTTAGATCAAACTCATAAAAAGGATCGGCAATGAAGTTGGCACTGGGGGAATTTTCTTTTTCATTTGTTTTTTTTTTATTATTTTCCTTTTATTTCTTTGGTGAAACACTTTTTACTAAGTTATGGGATATGAATGAAAATTGAAAGCTAGGTGAAATAGTGGGGAAACAATGCAGCTCTTTCCTCAGAAAGAGGAGAGGAAAATGTGCAGCTATTTCCCTTACTGTACATTAATCTGCTGTTGAGACTTGTACCTTTGAAAAGGAAAAATACTGATTATTTTATGAATACAGCAGGTTCTTGGTTTTGGCATTGAGACAGTCCACATATTGCCTGGAAAGTAAGATTTCTATATGCAGCATAAAATGATTAATAGAACTGAGTGAACTGTGGATGGAACAGTTAAAATAATTAGAACAGAACAGTGCTTCTTTATTCTCTTCTCGTGATTACTACTGAGCTACCCATATACAAGCATACTTTAAAATACAATTTATTTGGAAGCGTTGCCTTGGTAAATCAAATCCAGATTCCTGTTTCTGTAAGTGTCCAGATTGGACGGTTCAGAAAGAAGCATGAGCAAGTGAAAGGAACTGTGTGATCTTCTTTACCCATGCAATCTCTTCCTCGTACCAATTAGCCCCAAATTGCCTTAGATCCTTAGATACTATAAACAAAACTGTATTAACAGATAACTTCTGACAAATAAAAGCAAAGCAGGAGCAGCAGCTCAAAATCAGGAAGAAAATAAAAAATCCATTTAATTCTTTCTTTTTCTTTTCTCACCCCTCTAACGATGGATGTTGACTGAGTGCTTTCAGCATTAAATTACGCATTGCATGCTGTGATCAAATGCAAGTTCCTCTCCTGTATATCACCTAGAGCAGAACCACCTCATCCAGAGCTGAAGTTCCTCAGCTGATACACACATCCTACAACAGTGGCAACAGAAACACAGATGAAAACTTAACTGCCAAGGGTGTAAACTTTTTCACTGAAAATCACCTTAGCAGAAATGTTTAGGCAATGTGCTAATCTCACAGTTTTTATCCCCTGCCCTTCGTCCTGATGTCAGTCATCCAACCTTCTCCTGACAACATAAGTTGCGAGTGTAACTGGTACAAATGAGCATAGCATGGAGACAACATCTCTACAAGTATGGAGAAAAGGCAGAAGGAATTGAAATTTCTTTGATGTCAAGGAGTGTTTGAGTATGACAGAACTAGCTGTGTCAGTAAGATCTCACCAGCCACTAAACAGCCTTCAAATTTTTTTGTGCTAACACAAATAACACTGAGATTTCTTTACGGTTTGTATTATTCAGCATCTTCTAATTAAAGGCTTTTCTGAAGTATCAACTAAATTAGCTTTTGTTGTCTTCAGAATAAGGAGCCATGATCAATGTGTTTCAACTAGGGATGGGGATGAAGAGGTAAGGAAGAAGAGCTGCAGTGCAAAGCTGTTAGAGAACTTATTGAATTATGACTTGGTACTGGTGGGACATGGGAAGCTGGGAGTTGCAAATACTGCTTCTTAGGAAGACACTTTCAACCTCTATACCAGCCCTCCAAAAGAGTTAATACACTGTTGCTTCTTTCAGTGGCAGCAAACCCACCCTTCCAGAGCTCAGTAGAGCTCTAGCCTTGTCCCATTGCTAGCCTGCTACCCTAAGCTAAGTACTTTGCTCAGATATGTTTAGAACTGGCCCTGATTCAACGTTATAATTAACTGAACACATTTCTCCACTTTGTGTTGTTTTAATAAAGCTACCTGGAATTTTCAGGTGCCTTCATACAGAATCCACTGAAAGGTTACAGATTTTTTTTCCCCACATACACAGGTAGTGATTTTCTTCTTTAGTTTCATGGAGGCCAGTTTACAGAAAATTAAAATTGCATAAATGAATAATGACTTTTCACAGCTTTTTGTTTTGTTTTGTTTTCACAAATATTTCATTTATTTAATCTTAACTATATGAGCATTTGGGGAAAATAAATTTAAAATCCCAAAATACAAAATTTATGGAAATCAGCTTCTAAATTCCTATATGCCAAAGACTGATGCCAAAACAGCTTGAAAAGTTGTCTAGGAAAAATAAAACACACCTAAATCCATAAATAACTAGTCCATCCAATATAAAATATGTAAAACAGCCTAAAACCTAAGAAATTACATTAAATTCACGTTACAAAATGAAATTGAAAGTATATCATGCAACATGAAGAGAATAAGTTTAATTAGTACAGAGCATTAATTTAAGTAAGGATACTCCACAATATCCTTGTCAGTCTGTTAAATGAGTTATTTACAGCAGTACTTATGAGTTGTGCTTTGAGCATAGGCCCAAGCCTACACTGTAATCCAAATTTTCTTCACATTAACACAGTATGGGAGAAAGTCCAAGTTCAGATACGGGCATTAGGACTGAGAAACAAAGATGTATTCTTGCTAGTCTTTGGTATAGAGTCAAACGAGCAACTTCCAGAAATTTTCCATCATTTAATCAATCTGTTCTCTCAGCAATATCTGTCCTTGGTGGTGACAGACAGAGAAATTAGTCAAAAGACGTTGCTAGGGGAGCCCAGGAGGGATTTGTTGACACGCTGATCATCTCAGGCTGCCTTTGGCTGTCTGGACAGGAATCCTGTACGGTGGCATCATGGCCAGCTCACTGACAAAGGTAGAAGCCAATGAGTTAATCCCATGACTTCACTGTTTAATGTTAACAAGCCATAGCAAGCAACTGTAGCGAGGCAGAACCGTTGGGGTTAAATAACATTAATAAGGAGAAGGCTAACACCTGCCTCTTCAGGACATGCTATGTTTCATCAGGAAGCCTCACGCAAGTTTGCAAAGGTTCCTATCCTGTATTTGGCCATTTCTCAGACTTCTGCACCAACACTGCAAACCCAGTCTGCGAAGCTGATGGGCACTAAAAGGAAGGGAGAATTGCTCACCTATGATTCTACACAAACATCTGCAGTGTTACTGGCCACATTGCAAACGAGAGCATATAAGCCTTCAGACATGGAGGTTTTAGTGACTGTTCAAAATTGTACTTCATCAAGCCTCTTGACATTTTTTCTTGTATTTTAAATACAAGCTTCCACCTTTAGCTTTGAGACTCTGACCTCAGTCTTGGCTTCTTTATTTCATTAATATTTTTTTCTATGCTCTTCTATTTCCTCAAGTATTATAAACTGGGGCATTCACTGAATATATCTGAATCAGATTTCAAGTGCTTAATGATTTAAAGTCAGAAGAAATTCTTTTACTAATTACTAGTCCTTCTTTCTGAGAAATGTCACACAAACGGGTAGGAACACTTTTGCTAAATATTAGAGGAGTTTCCCTGATCAAAGTTAAGGGCAAAAGTCTAGCCTATAATGTATTTGAACAAGAAGTACACAAAAGCAAAAATAGAGTATTTTTTTTTTTCCACAAAATTGTGGATTACTGAAGGACAATGAATAAGTATCTCTTAAGTGATGTAAAACTCATCATTAACACAGAAAGTATGTGATAAAGTGCTAAAAGTGGATACCAGGAATGCAAGAGCTTCAGGACAGTAGTGTTGGAGACTTCAGTGACTTACAAGTGGGAAGCAAGACAAGACAGGCATTATAGTTTTAGCCCCACTTGAGACCAAGCTATGCAGTCGCTCACTCAATAGCCCCACCCTCCAGTGGGATAGGGAGGAAAATTGGGAAAGAAAAGAAGGTGAAACTCATGGGTTAGGACACAAAATAAATAAATAAATAAATAAAAATAAAATTAAGAGAACAGTAGAAGAAAAGAAAACAAACAAACAATAACAGAAGAGTACTGAAGCACATAATTTACAGTACAATAGCTCACAGTAGGCTCTGATGCCCAGCTCCCTCCTGAGTAGCAACAACCTCCCTTCTCCATCCTCCTCACTTATATACTGAGCATGACATCACATGGGATGGAATGGCCCTTGGGCTAATTTGGGTAAACTATCCCAGCTGTTGGCTAATTAGTAACCTATCCCAGCTGTGTTCCCCACCCACAGGTGCCACCAGCTCCGGCTCTAGTGAAAACTAACTCTGT
Organism: Tetrax tetrax; assembly: GCA_009806455.1. Classification (NCBI taxonomy): domain Eukaryota; kingdom Metazoa; phylum Chordata; class Aves; order Otidiformes; family Otididae; genus Tetrax; species Tetrax tetrax. The sequence continues at coordinate 148,167 of WHYT01016545.1, forward strand.
CCTAGTCAGAACCAGGATAACAGGGTAGAGAAGAGAAGTGATGTGCCATTTGATTAAAGCTGCACACAGAAAGAGAAAATACCACAGGTACAAATACACTCCTGGGCGAGCCTGTTGTGTTATTCTTGCAACAGATACAATTTCAGTGTAAATCAGTCTCTTGGCAGAAAAGTTAAGCCCAGCTTTTTGTACATTTACCACACCAAAGGACCCAGCACATACAAATGCTTACTGATGTCCTTGCAGCATCGTAGCCATGACCAGGGCTATCTCATTTCTGAAGTTTTAGTACCAATTGCACCTGAGGAAGATACAAAAATGCCCATAGGGTTGATGATGAATAGCATGGAGCCAGTTTGAAATCACTGCTGACTTTTGTAGGCAGTCTTGTGACACTGTGTTTATTCTCCTCAGGGCAGAGCAGAAGATAAATCTACTACGCTGTACCTTCATTAGTGCATATCTAATTCTACCTATCTATATGTATGTATGTTTGTATATAATTTCCCCTTTCAGGAATCAGGCACAGTGAAATCCTCACTCAATGCCCCAAAGCAAGTACTTAACATTTAGCAGTGCTAGTCCTGTCCAAGTTAATACAGCTTTTCAAATATTCTACCATACATGTTTATTTAGCAGGCTTTCTATGTTGCTGGCAAAAGGTCACCGTGTTACCAAGCAGATCATGGTTAAAGTGCTTAGGAATAAAACCAAAACCAAAACCAGAAGTCCCAGTATCCCAATAACCAAATACTGGTTTTGGCCAGCTCTTCAGAGCCACGGTCCTCTCTTCATGGAGAAGGCTTTGTGGACGTTCATTGTCAGCCTTGGAACCCTAACAACCTGGTCAGCCAAGGCACGAAAACCTTCTAGCTCATTAAATGGCTAAACTGTGCCACAAGGCAATTGCAGGGATTTCGCTCCTCCTGTTGTCATCAATCAGATTTTTCACTGATGGATTTCCTGTGAAAGACTGGTAACAGGAAGATAAAAATGGGAGATTTTTTTTTACTTTTTTGCTGTAACTGGCAAACTGTGCTGGTTAAAGTTGCTAACAGTTAGGAAAAAGCAGTTAATTAGGTGGAAAAGGAGGAGTAAAGTTCCAGTTTTATCCACTTAATTAATTTCCACGGGTCCTCCAGGAGGTTTAGAGCTTTAGTATTAAAGTTAAGGAAAGAGAAAAAAAGGTACCTATCAGTAACTTCATCTAGACAGTTGTCATGGTCTAATCTCAGTCAGCGACCAAGCACCACACAGCTGCTCGCTCACCCTCCCCCTCCGCAGGGAGATGGCAGAGAGAATGGGAAAGAAAGGAAAACTTGTATGTTGAGATAAAGACAGTTTACTAGGACACCAAAGGAAGAGATAGTAGTAGTAATAATAATAATAATAATCATCATCATCATCATCATCTTCCTTATATGTAACGATAATAATAACAATAATAATAGAGTATATAAAATTAACAATGCAGAATTTTTCACCACCCGATGACCTGATGGCTGGTACAGCTCATCTCCAGTAGCAATCATGGAATGGAACGGAAAGCAATTTCGGAACAATCCCAAGCAGCAACAGAAAGAGTAAGAGAGTTGCTCAGCAGCCAACCCCTACTCATATACTGGTCTATGGTATGGAATGCTTCCTTTGGCCAATTTGTGTCAACTGTACTGGCTATACTCCTCCCAGCTTCTTGCATTTGCACACTAGCAAAACCTGGGAAGCTGGAAAAGTCTCTGATCTCTTAGCAACAACTGATAACATCAGTGTATTATCAATATTCTTCACATACCAAAGCCCATACTAAATCCAAAACACAGTAGATACTGGGAAGAAAACTAGCTCCATTCCAGCTGAAACTGGGAGAACAGATTTGACAGGACACAGACCCCCAAAAATGCATTACAAGGTAGAGTCAGTCTTATGAGAAAAAAAATAAATTTAAAAATTTGACTGATTTATATATCTTTTGAAAATGACAGTCTTAATTTATGTGTATATATTTCTCCTCTAACATCTCTTCTGTTCCTCCGGAACATCAGGAGTGGAAAAATAACAGTATACAGCTACTCTCAATACAAAGAAAACAGACACATGCTGTTCATATTTCTAATTCTTAATGTCAATCATATTTAACAGTAGTTACTGAGCATTGCCTAAAATCTTAAATGATTTCCATCTGTGCAACCAGTATCCAATTCCTATAAAAGGAACAGCAACAAAAAAAAAAGGGATTAAAAATATCAAAAGTTAGTGTCATAGTGCTGTACTTTCTATCCCTTTTCATTATCAGCTTTGTAATTTAGTATCCATTATTTATGCAATAAATGAAATTCTATAACATGCGTCAGTGCAGGATGTCCATCGCAAAGTGGCATGTTAAAGGACAATGTAGAAACGCACAATGCCTTTAAAATCTTATCATAAATTTTCTACATTACTTGACTTTTCATCAATTTGACAACATTACCTGAACATTCAGTTAAACTGAACAAGCATTCAATTCATTAATTACTTTATTACACCTAGTATCAAGGAAAACATATTTCCAGAATTCAATTTCCTGCAAAGGAGGACATTTGCCAAGTTTGAGATATGCTAATACTTGTATTTAAAATATTTGCAAATGATTTTATGACCATTAATAACACTGCACTTCATCCACATGCAGATCACTCTCTGGGAAAAAAATGCCATCTGTTCCTTTCAACAGTATTTTAATAGTATTTATATGCGGCTCTAAGGAGGTCCTTCCGTAAGATTAAAATCTTAGATTTGTCACAAAATGGATTATTTTTTTGTTGCTGTTTTCAGATCTCATTATATTTTTGGCACAAAGTAAAAAGGTTTTGTGTCATTTTTCTGTTCTTTTTACAATTTTGTCACAGATAATGCTTTGTAAAGATAAATTTACATCAAGTATTGAGCCTTGTGATAATTCACTCTTACAGCAGGACAGCACTGATTAGAACTGCCAATTCCACAAAATCCGTTGACTCCTACTCATAAATATCACAGGAGGTGGGATAAGTATTTCTTGTTTCTCACAATAATTTATAGGCAATTTGGAAAAAAAAAAAATTGTTATTTAACTTGAATGAGACCACATTTACTGCTGCTTTAAATTCTGAGATGGTTTCCATCTAAATAGAGTGCAAGTTAAAAAAAAAAAAATTTGCAACAATGCAGAAAAGTATAATTTATGTCCTTTTGCAATACTGAGCTGCATAGCATTTAGAAGCCTCATAACACATAATAAGAAATTATTACCCTAATTTCACAGATAGAAAGTTGGCTAAAGATGGTTGGAGCCACTGGGAACGCAGCTGTTTTTTGACAAACCTGTAATTCCCCCTCATCCTCTTACCAGCAGTCGCTGCTGCGTCAGCCCTGCTGAGGTGAACTGGCCAGAGGGCTGCTCCTACCAGCTAGACTGTAAGTTGGAGCAAACTGGGTTAGGAAAGACCTCCCTCCACTGCCATGTGAATTTGGTTTATTTTGGGTGCAATGACCTGAATCTGGAAGTGTGTCAGCAACAAACAATATGATAATGGGCAAGTATTTCAGGGCCAACGGTCTATTTGTTTTTCCTGGTTTTGTATCCTTTGTATATGGGTATAATGCACATTTCTGGCAAATTTCAGTAACTTCTGGCATCACCAGTCCCTGCAGGCAGTAATGTTTTAGCCCACGAAAAGCTGTGAACAGAAAAGGATGCCTATCCATGCTGCAAACTCACGTCCAGACCATAAGTCCACATAGCTGAAAACATCATGGTCATCTTTCTCTTTGTGCATATGAGGTTCCTGAGGGACTCGAGACATTAAATCAAGCTGGGACATTCACGATGAGCATGCCAAAACCTGGTAAATAACGTGTAAACGTAGCCACAGACCAACGGCTGCTCTACACAACTGCACAAGAGACCCATGGAGATTCTACTTCCTTACTGCATGGGTTTGCTAATGATATGGTTAATTCTTCTTTTGCAGGGAATTTAATTCTGAAAGTGTTTTCCTTGATAATAGACATAAAAACATAAATAACAAATTGTTATGACACTTATGAGAAGATGAAGTGGATGTCGAGAGGTTACACAGCTCCAAGGGGACCTTGGACAATTTGAAATTAAAATGTGATCCTGAAAGTCCTGGGCAACAAATGGTAGGACTCTGGGAGAGTATTTGTGGGAGAGCTTCATATAAATTTTACTTGTTATTCTACCCTTTTTGAGTCTCCCCCTTTTAGTCATATTTTGAAGCAGGATACAGGAGCAATGGTTGTGTCTGACCCAAAGCTGCTATTCTTACATTCTCATGTTCTGTTTTACTCTCACTGTTCATCACTGAGGTTATAATTCCTCAGATCCTTCCTGTTCATTACTTCTCTACCTCATACACAAATCTGCTCAAAGAATCATTTTAAAATTCTGCTATTCCCATTTCTCACTTCCTTGGGGAAAAAGAAAGCAGAGTGGGAGAAAAACACATTTAGCACAGATGCTGTCATAACAGAAGCTAAGCCATTTTGTCCTTGATTTGAGGTGAAGGGAAAAAAAATATAGAAAAAAAAGGAAAGCACTGAAAGACTTGCTCCTTTTGAAAGCAAAAATAAGATCTAAAAGTAAAATTATCATTCAGTTTGAACAACTGTATGTAATAATTGAGAATCCCTAATAAAAGGTCTAACTTTGGAAAATCTATGAACTCTCTCTGAGGACAACATATGGTGCTTAAAGTGCATTAAAGATGAAGAAAGCTAATATAAATAGAACTATTTGTGCAAAAAACCCTGTCAATTAATTACTTCCAAACCAAAAAAGCAACTACTTTAGAAGAGCATTCCACTCTCTTCTCCACCATGACCTTGTTAAACCTCTGAGTATTTCACTGTTACACACACACATACACACTCCCATGAGAGTAGTTAGTGGGCTCCAATACATCCTTATGCATCTTAAGTCTCATAATTTCAGTATATATGCAATAATATTTCTATCATCCGAAATACTAAATACTGATCTATAAAGTAATATGAAACTATTTACTTGAAGCTAATCAAATACTTCACTTTAAAAATAAACCTTTGTGACATTGCTTAATAAGCAGAATATAGATGTGGCTGGCAAAATACAAAATCAACAAATCCATTACTTTTTTTTAATTTAAATTTTCCTATATACTTTTCTGCTTTCTGAACATAAAAACGCACCTGACAGATACACTTTTGCTTTGATCAGGGAGAAACAGTGTTGGTAAGACTGAAAATCTCTAAGTGCAGAATCCAGTTTAATATAAACAAGGTCTTATTTATGCTATGTTTACACAATACCTCTGGTGTTTGGGGTTTTTTTTTGTTAATCTAACATTGCTGCATCATGTAATGCAGCAATGTAAAAATATAAGAAAAAAAACCCCAGTTTTATTTGGCTACCCAGCATGCTAAGCAGTGCTCATCCAGAATTTGGCAAAAAGTGATATCATGGACAACCATAACATTTCTTCTGTTACTCTTGACTTCTGAGTGGGAAGCATGAGATACTGCAGAAGGATAAAAAAAAAAAAAAAAAAAATT
>WHYT01016545.1:171403-189050 GCA_009806455.1 Tetrax tetrax
AAAAAAAAAAAAAAAAAGCATATATGAAGAGAAACAGAAATACAGCTGCTATGGGAAAAAAAAAAGTGTCTAGCAACTGATGTTGTTGTTTTCCTTATGTTAGATCTTCCTCTGAGGAATCCATGCGAAGTGACACTGATGCTCTCCCTGGAACATACTGCTCATCATTTCATCTGTGCACTGAGAAATCAGTGCTTAAACAGCTGCACAATCTTCTTTAAGGAACGGAAGGTATTAAGAAAGTAAGAGAGAGAGAGACACTCTAGCTAATTCTTCTTCAGAACAAAACAAACCAGAAAATTATTCACTCTTTGAAAGAGCTAACTCTGTTCTGAACCTTTGGAACACAACTGTGTGGAGGCCAAAGTGGTCGATGTCAAAGCGGTAAAATTTCTGACAAGGGACGTGACAGCGGCTGTTAATCGCCAAAGGGCTCTGTATCGGCAGCCCTTAGAAAAGATACACACACGCAGTATTCCTGTTACTGTCGTGGCACATACTGTATATAAAATTTATTGACCCCTAGTTGTTAAAAGCCCCGTGATCCAGAGCCCGTTACCTGTGTGCGGACGGGAATAAAACAGGGAGACGTGGTTATGCCTTTAGGCTGATGGGCTGCAGGGATGCTGGCGGGAGCCGGAGCTGGGGAGGGCCGTCACCCCTGTGCCCCTACATCACTCTGCTAGCTGAGCAGACTGAGCAAGCCGGATGAAAGCAGCACAGGCTGGATGCTCCGCAAGGAAAGAAAACAGAGGGAGGAGCACGTATGGGAACAGAGGTACTCCATCGACGCAAACCCTGGGATTCTGCATGATCTATGATCACGTTTCCCCAGCTAAAGTGTAGATATTGCTTAATATTAAAACAGATAGAGTTATACATAGTTACTTCAGAACAAAACAGTTCCATAGCTACAGCTGGGTGATCCCCCCCCACCCCATTTGCTGTTAAAGACACAGAACAACTTCCCACAGCCCCAGCTAACAGAAAAGGTCTTTTGCTTTTTATGCAGGGACTGCACAGGTTTGCTAGACCTTGACCACATTTGGTATGCACAGAGATAGGCTAAAACAAGGCATGTAACAGTCTTCTGACAGACAGACAATTGCTATCGCAGCTGGAAACAAGCTAAAATGAACTCCGGCCAAGGTGAGTCCTGAGGCCAGCGCTGGTGAGTTCATACACAGCATGCGGCCTTTAGTAAAATCAGAAACAATCTTATTTGCTGAGTTGCAGCAGCAGCTAGCACCCAAGTTTTGATCAGCTTCCATTCGGTCAGATCTCTCTAGGGCAGTTAAAGTTAGACAACCAGGCTTTCGCTGCTAGAAGAGCACTGACAGATGGAGAAACAGATGTAAAAGTGGTCAAAGGCAGAAACAAATCAGGAGTTAAATGAAGGGAGAAGCACATTAAAGGGATTTTTGACACTTACAATGCATAAGAAAGACTCAGGTGCTTAGCCAGTTTAGTCCCTGAGTCCTGTGGGTACATATTTATAGCTGCCAGACTTCAAAAATACATACATACACGTGGGAGTTTGCAACAAACCTGCTGCATGTACTTTTTTGATGGGGGGGAAAAAAAAAAAAAAGTTTATTTTCCTCTGAACTGGAGGACTGCAGCACTTGCTCATGACCCAGTTGTATTTTCCCAAATTAGAATCCCAAAGAAACTCAACCATAAAACCACGCAGTTAACAGATGTGAACACAGAGAAGGCAGGCAGGGAACATGGTCAGTTATCTTCAACTCAGGAAATTAGTTGGCTGCGGATTCAGGCATTTTAAAAAAATAAATAAAGGGGATCAGAGTATTTTGAAGTAGATGTCACAATCTACTGAAGTTACTTTGTGTTAGTTAGTTATTAAAATAACGATAGTAGATACTACTCCTGCTCAGTTTTCCTCTGTTTTAAGAGTATTTTATTTTGTATCTTAGAACTGGTTAAATTGCCCATCTTTCTGCTACTATATATATATATATACACACATACACAGCTCCCTAAGTATACCCTATGGTAGCTGCAGGTTTGTATGCTAATACTTCACCAATGTTAGGCAATGTCTTATTGGACCATTGAGACAAACGGAAAGCAATTAAAAAGCTCCAATTTACAAAACAACAATCAAAATATTCCAAAAATATGAATTAAAATCTCTTCTCCAAATAATTCTGCCTCCCAGTCTGGTTACGGTAACCAGCTATTTATGTATTACTGCACACGGTGTTTACGAGGGATGGAAGATACTGTAACATCCAGACAAAAGGCATTAGGTACTCTCAGAGAAATTACAGGAAATTTATGTGCAAGTGGATCCCAGAAGGAATAGCTTTGTTCAAATATAGCATCCTTGTCGGGTCAGAGCCAATTGCACCAATTGGTGTGGTTGTTACTGCAGGAAACTCTTCTCTAGACAGTGCATCATCAGTTTTGCTTCCCATTTCCAAAATCAAATTACGTCATTGTCTTCACGGGCACAGCCTGTATTAAAGATGATAGGAGCCCCAAAAGATTATGAAACAGCATAATTAAGGTCCTGGACAGTGTTGTATAATTTCAAAGAAAAATAAATCTCTGGAGGCCAAGTTCAGAAAGATCCTACAAATAAACTTCTAAGTCATTTTTGTGGGCTTGTGTTTCTTTGAGTGCTAAATGCATTTCTTTTTTCCTTCAAATTTTGTGGATGATTTTGTTTCACCCCAAAATTCTTCCAGCACAGGTACTGGCAAATAAATGTTTCACATAAGCTGGTTTACCTGGAAACTAAAATTTCTTCCACTGACAGATAAAGACCATTACTTATGGTAGACTAACATATGTAACACCATAGCTAGTTTTTTCTTTTTTTCTATAAAGTTTACAATATAACATAGTGAAGCTATTTTTACATGAATTACATTTTTAGAATAGATTTTAATACTAAAAATATTTAGTATATGTGATTTTCTGTAAGAATAAACTAAACCCAAAATCTAACATGACTTAGACACCCCTAAGGAGACCTTCAAACAGTGCGTAACTAAAGAGATGTGACATAAGTCAATCAGAGATTGACAATATTTCTTGACAGCTCAAATTTTCATGAAATTCTTTTCCAAGGCATTTCCAGTTATTAGTAAAAGCCTGTTTCACATACTACATTATTAAAAAATATCATTTTAACAAGAAGAGATAGTAATTATGCTAATACTTTACACAGAAACTTCTCAACATTAATTGTCAAGAAATGCGTAAACCAGAGTGAAGTACATGTAAAAGGAATCTCAGGTCCCAGAAGATTATGAACTTCTCATAAATAAAGCTCTTTGTTTCTGTGCTTTGTTCAGCCAAAGCTCCTCTGGAAATTTGGGGTTGAGTTGTGGAGGGTTTTTTTTTTTTACGATTCCCATGTTGGATTTGTGATGTTATCTATTTTTTTATTTTTTGTTCAAACTACAATGACGAGTTTAACTGTAACAAAAACTGTGGAATTGATCAAAACTTTTTATATCAAGTCAGTGAAAAAGGAAAACAGAACATGGGGAATCTATGCAAAAAAAATAAATTATTTGCACCCTCAGAGTCTTTTGAAACAGCTATGCTTCTAGGACTGCCTATCACATTTTCATTAAGTGGATTCAGTTTCCTAAATAACTAATTCTTACAAAAACACATCTCACCACTACTTCTTATGAAAGATACAACTTAGGAAATTTGAGAATGCAGCATGAGAGCAAAATGCCTCCATATGAGAAGATTTCTTGGTTTTCTCCTACCGATCTCCTCGTCCAGTTAAAATTACTCCCACAGTTACTTCAAAACCTTTCTTTCTCCAAAAGGCCCTTCATTTCTTCCTTCTGCCATTTTTATCACCACATATCTGCAGTCCACATTTCATCTCAACGGTTGGGAACAGGGCTAGACTTTGCTTAAAGTATCAGAACATGGCTTGGGATGCAACAGGAGACTGCTGGTGGACACTGAAAAATGGAGGACAATTGCTTTTAATATAGCTTGAATTTAAAAGGAGGTGGTTGTAACTTTTACACTGAAGAGGTACAGTTTTTGTCAATTATGAGATATTTTCTCAGATGCACGTATGTGTTTTGCTGTTTTAAAATTTTTAGGGCAATTTTATTTACTTTTCTCCATGCTATAATATTTGACTTAGAATGTGTGACAATGTTCTGAGTATTTCAGGGCTAAACCAGAAAAACAGAGGCTGTCTTTTATCTCCCACTTACGTATACAGACATTTATACCTCCATCAGTATTAAAGTAACTGAGCCTTTCAGGATACCAGCAAACATTGCTGACAGACCTAAGCTTAGAGGAACAGAGGGTTCTGTGCTCAGTAATAGCAAGCAGATGGAAAATCCCTGACTTATTTTCGTAAACGCGATCTTGAAATATATGGAACAAAGCTCTGCCCTTGGTTATGTATGCCTAACTCCCAGAAATTTCACTTCTGTTTGGATGTCTGAATATATCAGGACAGAACTGGACTTTATATTTTCAGCTAGCAAAATTATAACATTTTCCTTGCAGTGAAACTGAGACCGACCCATTGCCTTAAATGAATCTGTCTGTTGTTTTTATGAAGAAATCTTAAGAGGAAAAAAAAAAATCAGATGGTAATTCTACTAATGACAAATCTGATGATTTCAGCCTTTTTGAAAAGCCAGGCAATAAATTACTTGGTCAAAGAACTACTCTGGAAATGCAAAATCCTCAGTTTTAAAATGTTAAATGTGGAAGGTGAATTTCACCAGGAAAATGAAAAATGCCCAGCTAATCTCTATGTCATTGTATTTAAGGTAACCATGTAAATTGTCTTCTATTAAGCCTACGGAGGTGCTGCTGTGCTGTTCAAATCATATTCCACATATTTTGGCAGACCTCCTTAATTCAGGTTTTGAATTGCAAACAATGTTGTAACCATTGAAACTACAGTTCCCCACAGTGGTAAGAGATAGCCAAGGTATTCTGTGCATGCAGGAAGATATTATACCTCTTTTTTTTTTTTTAAATAAATTCTAAAAACATTCAAAAATACTATTTTTAAGGCAGATAGCATGGCATCAGGATCACTGTGTTTACATACTCTGGTCTATAGCACCACTGCTGAAAATTAACAACAAGGACTGACCTAAGCATACAGTGTTTTCATATCTAATTCTTCAGTATATATCCATGGTACTACTGGTCTGGTTATCACCACCGACTTCCCAGCATAAGCCCATCTCTTTATCTTCCAGCTGAAACACCTAGGGGGAAAAACAAACAAACAAACAAACAACAAAACAAAACCAAAGACACACACACACACACACAAAAAAAAGACATGAGAGGTCTAGTATTCATAAAAAACCACTATGTTATAATAAATACTGGCTTTAATTACCCTTTTTCATCACATGTGAGGCACAGTGCACCATAAGCCTTTGCTCAGCAACTGAATGTTCTCCTGTTCTTTTGAATATGAAAAACAAATCACATATATTGCAGAAAAAGCTAGGTGCCTTAGTGTGTTTTGCTAAACATAAACCAGACCCACAGCTATCATACTTTTATGAATGTACCTGGATAGATGAGCGCTGGAGCCTACAGTGTTTGTGTATAACACAGGAGCTTGTTATTGTGAGTAATATTCTACCTTTATTCTCCTGTGTTCTGGAGGAAAACAAACAAACAAACAAAATTACTTCTAGTTGTGATACACAAATTATGTACACTTAAATAATGTTTAAAACAGTTCTAAAATACCTGAAACAAAACTCTTAGCAAAAAACATGTGTGGCTTTATATCTGTATAGAGAATCCTGCATCAGACAATACTGTGGAGATTGTATAAGAAAGCAGTTTATGAGCAGAAACATTTCAGAAAAAAATTACATTCCAGGAAATTAGTATTTGGTGGCATATTACTAAGCAAATAATTATATTTTTAAAACACATACATTCATATTATATACATATACATACATATTTTTATATGTGAACATTGCTTATATTTATTTGATCATGAAGAGGTTCCAATCACTGGAGCACTTTAATAAAATGGGGACAGAACTGGCAATGGAAGCTTTTAATTAACAGAGAAAGAAGTAGTTTAACAAGCATTCAAACACCTGTAGAGCTACACATTCTTATATCTAATTTATGTACCCATTTAAGTATATGCCCTTTTATATACCCTTTGTGTGCTTAACTGCTTAAAACATTTTGAACAGGATGTAGTGGCATATTGTCAAATATATTAGCTGCGAGTCGTGTTATGAATCCAGGCTTCCACTATTTGATTAAATGAACTAAATGACGCTAGAACAGTGGAGATTAAAATAGGTCTTGTGTGTTTTTCCAGAATGGTGCTGCTGAGTCCCAGCATGGCAGTGTTCACGCTTGTATTTGTCTTCCCTTAACGACAGCAGTAAGAGATTCACTGTTAGGAGCTGCTCTTAAAATGTGATTAATTAAAAAAAAAATAAAAAAAATAAAAAATCAGTGGCTCTTCTCTCATATAACAACGGTTTCCTTGAAAATAATAATAAAAAAAATAGGGTATATTCTCTTTAAAAAAAGATGAGTAGGTTTCCCTTTCCTCTGGACAGTAAATGAAGAATACATTTACTTTGAATCAAGTATGATGCTTAAGGTGCACTGCCTCTGGAGTGGCACTTTCTCACATCTGGCTTGGAGAGTTGGTGGAGTCTTGCAGATGTGCCTGCACATCTGTGCAATGTGTGGTACAACTGCATGTCCATATGCTACAGTGATTCTGCATTTGCTTATTTTGTCTGGGAAACTTTGAAAAAACGTTTTCTCTCCTTGCTTCCTAAAATGCTTACTGATTTCCAAGTATACCGATATATGCAAGGAGGGCAAGCAAGCCTTCCATCATGAGTACTAGTATATGGGAGGAAATCATCATTCACCTGGGAAAGAATATGTGTTTAGGTAAATTAAAAAAAAAATGTCAGAGAAGGTACCTCCCAAGTGCACTAATCATTGAATGTCAGGTGCCAAATTTCAAATCAGTCAACATTTTCACGAGGAATGCTATGCTGCCAGCTCACCAGTACTACTTGGGAACAGGGTACGCACCTATTTCTGTTACCTGTGTGCAAGTTACATACATATCCTCTACATATGTCTGCATATTTTCATATGAATATATAAGTACGGACTCGTAAGTATATACATGTATACTAAGTATATACATGTATACTAAGTATATTGAGATCAGCGAAGGATTTCTTACCACATCTACCACATTCTGACACAAAATCTGAGTTTGACTTTACCTTGCTCCTGTAAATTGCTTTTGACTCATCTTTTACCTGTCATTTACACCCAATTATTTTACATGTCTGCAACCTGCAATTAAAATGAGTGAGTGAAAGAGGAACCCTGGAGTATCTGTGATTTGTTCACTAAGAGATTTAAACATTTAATGCAATATTTAGTCCTCTATTAAACAAAAATAGTAGCCACATTAATAAATGGAACTAAAATTCTTGGGTCACAATCTTTTACTAGAAACGCTATGTGATTTTGATGATTGTTCCATACCTGATTTAAAGACCACTACTGAAAGGCATCCTCTGCTAAGCAGCTCAGCAACCATTATTTTATCCCTTAAAAGCGACGACTCCTAATCCTTAACACGAGCTTCAAACAGGGGTGGAGAGTAACCCCCAAAAAAGCTAAAATAAAGAGTCGTGTAGCCTGACTTACTATGTCTGTAGTTCAGACCTGGTTTCCTATCATGGAGTTTTCCACAATAGTTTCTGTAAAGCCAAACAGGAAAATTCCAGATCAGAGCCTCGTAAGCGACCAAAGCCAGCATCCCTCCTCTGGGTCCCACTGAACCTTGTCCCCATCATGGCTGGTGCGTGCATTAGGACTAAAAATCACTTCACTAGAAATTACAGAAATGACAAAAAAAAAAAAAAAAAAAAAAAAAAGAAAATGAAATTTGGATGACATTCAGATCAGAAAGCACACAGTTACCCAGACAGAGCATTAGGTTTAGGGCTTCTTAGAAAAGCACATCTGTAAAGGTGTTTTTCTGTAAAGAGATTCAAACTGTCAGCATGAGTGCGAACTTCCATTAAGGGTTACAATACATGCAAAACCAGAGTAAATGAAGATGCAAAACCCCAAACATCAAGTTGGTTTTGAAGTCATTTAACTTCCTTTCTCTCCACAGTTTTCTTCAAAAATCCATACTTTCATACCAATCTACTGCTGCGTTTTCAGTATCTCGTGGGACAAAACACAGCATCTAAAAATCACACAAAAAGACATCTTTGTATTGAAACTAGTTGGTGGAACTGCAACAAGTGCCTTTTCCTTCCTCTTTCACAAACCCAGGGCGAAGCAGAGCCACAAAGCAGCGTTTTGTCACTGAAAACACGCCTCGGGGAACTGCCACGCTGCCGCTCCCAGCCTCCGCGGTGGGCTTGAGATCCTGCAACCAGAGCCATAAATATTGTGCCTTTGCATTTAGGACTTTAGAAGTAGGCATTCACCTTTTTTTTTTTTTTTTTTCTAGGGAATTGATTCAGCTCTGAAAACAGATACTGAAGATCTGCCTGCTTTAAAGGCAAGCAGACAATCCACGGTCTGCACGGGAGTGTCACTGCCTGTGACTCCATTGTGATTGCAGTATTGAGTATTTTTTTTTTTCCATTGTGGATGGCTTGCTGAGAAGCTTTTCTTCAAAACCTTAGGGATGTACATCCTACTATTCTATAATGTAATTGCTAAGGTAACATGGCTTATGACACAGCCACAATAATCTCAGTGTCTGAAAAATAACACATCTCACTAAAAAGATTAACCTGCGTTGAACCAAGCATGTGAAAACGACTCAATTTTTCTCTCTCAAATAGAATGATTTTTCTTCCTTAGCATAGTTTTATTAACTAAATGCAAGTATATTTCCCAAACAGCACAACTATATTGCTTTCCTGTTTAATTTTTTTTTTATTGTTCACTAAATATTAAAAGTATTGTCTCCTTTAACACTTCTACAAATATTACTTTCTTTTGCAAAGCCCCTGATATTTTTGTTAGTATTTTACTATTTTACAGAAAAAGACATAATAGAGTAATAATTTTATAATAGAATGCTGCTTTCGCATAGTAACCCAAATTTCATAGCTTAGCAGAATTGGCAGGGTGAGTATTGTCAGGTGTGATGCAGCCCAGTCAACCCAACATAATATGAAATTCCATTAGAGAAAAATGCAGCCTGAAGAGGACACCTAAATCCTATTCAGAGCCTCTAAGACAAGACTCATTTATGACATCCTGGCTTAGCAAAGGCTCTTTTGAAACACCCATGAACAGGCTGGAGTTTTTTTGTAGGATTTTGTTCAGTCAAAGGAACAGATTTAAAGCTATCCAGAGAGGAGAGAAAAGTTGGAAGGTTTTGTAAAGCACTTTCTGAGAGGCAGATGGCTTACCTCTGTAACTGGATTTTTAATTTTTTTTTTTTTTTTTTTAATTTTATTTGAAGCTCCTGAAGGAGGAAGTGCTTATCTTGAAGGGTCATGCACACAGTCCTAGAAATCTCTCTCACAGGTAATTATTCTTTCCAAGTGCTATATCTTTGTAGAAATATATTAACTTCCTCTATTCTTTTTGTGCTGCAACTTGGATTGGCTTAGTCAAAAGTGTCTTCTGCTGAGTTTTAACATT
Source organism: Tetrax tetrax (assembly GCA_009806455.1). NCBI lineage: Eukaryota > Metazoa > Chordata > Aves > Otidiformes > Otididae > Tetrax > Tetrax tetrax. Next base: position 181,091 of record WHYT01016545.1, read on the forward strand.
AAAAAAAACAAACAAAACTGTATTCCTCAAAACAATTACAATCTGATAATTTACTAGAAAATTTTATAAATGTAGACTTGCAAGCTATACTCAGGAACTCAGGAACAGATGCTCTGCAGAGTCTTTAATCCATCCCTTTCTAAAATGGGATATTCTATTCATTCATACTACAATACATTAGTTAAGAATGAAACAGTTTTGCATTGTACACTACAGAAGTTCTAGAATTAGTTTTTATTACTTAAAATGTTTTTAGAGTGTTTACTTGCTTCAAACAAAGCTAACTACACATTTGTATGTGTGCGCTTGATCAAGCTTGGTGAGGGTTATGAGAAGGTAATTGGAAAAGAAGTAAGCTTTAACCGATATTAAAATTATTTTTTAAAAAATTAAACATTTAAAAATTAATTTCCTCTTGATATGCATTTTTTGGAACATCCTCTGTAAACTAATTACTAGCTATTTTTTCCACTATCTTGGCATTAAAGAAAAGGAGATGAAACATAAATAATATCTATCCTTCTGATATGTTGTTCTGATACGCTATACTGATACATATCAGTTCTCAGTCTTATTCGTGGAATCTGAATACAAATCTATTTAAACTTATTACAATATAGTGTTGGACTTTGCCTTTTAAAATTTTTATATGGATCTGAACGTGACTGCTGTCCAGCAGCTCCATCCACAGCAGAGCAAATCCAAGCAGTGACAAATCTTCCAGCCGTACTCCATCGCTAGCAGGCTGCTGCCTGCTCTGGAATGGGCGTGCAGCAGTGTCCAGCGCAGGAAGGCTGCTTGCGCAGTACCAAGGCTCAGGCCACACACAGAAGTTCATCTCTAGAGCAAAAAAAGCACACTTCAGAAGATGTACTGAGATATACTGTTAAGACTGCACTGCTAAACTGAACTAGAGCATTGGTAGAGACGCATCCTAAACTGATACCACTGTCAGATGTTAAAATCAACTTGGACTCAGCAATTTTTGGGGGAAGGTAGGTATATCTCTGATCCGAATGCATCTTGACTTTCTATTAATCAGCCTACCTTGCTCTCTGGCAAACCATACAGAGAATTGCACGTACTCCTCCCCTTCCAAGGTAATTTTTGCATATAATTTCAGGATTTTTTAAAGATCTATTCCTGAACCGAAGTCCTGAAATCCTTCATGACATTTAATTTCTGTTCCCACCCAGATTTCCTCAATGTCACATTGCAATCCAGAGCTACAGAGATCAAACTCTTCCCTTATATTCTGTAGGGTATACCTATGCGCAAAGATCTTGAAATAAATATTAGACAGAATATTAAATCTTTCAGTGCTATTTCACTGGAGCAGATGCATGTTCATTATCCACATATTAGCTAACAATAAGCACTATCTTAACAGATCCTGACAGATCTTAATTGGAACATACACATGAATCTCTAGCCATGTCATTTGACATTCTTTTTCTTCCTTTTTCAGACAGCAATCAAGAAAAGAACCATTGAATAAAAATGTATTTAACAGAACATTTATATATTTTAAATACAACGATGTGCACATAATATGGATAATTCAGATTAAAAAAAAGCTGATATTCATCTATCTCATCTTGGATTTGTTGATGATTATGGACAACTCTGGATGAATACTGCTACAGAAAATATAGAGAGCACTGGCACACAGCCATAGAGAGGACCAGAAAATGAGGTGATGAAGGAAAATGAGGTCATGAATACTCAAATGAGTCCTGCGTATGGATGATGTCTTAAAATGGCATACACAAAATTTGAGAAGTCTGAAAGAGATGCATGTTGGAAAGATGACCTAGACATACCTACCACACGTGGCTGACAGGGAAGGGTTGTTTGTGAAAATCATTACTATGATTAGTGATGTCATTCTTTATCTTAAGTCTTTATTTAGCTTCTGTGGGCAAATTCATACTTATGGAAGGAAACAAAAACCCCGTGGGATGATCTCAGTTGCCCCAGTACCTTAAGCACCATTTGTCACAGACACTCATTTGCAGGAAGATCTTTTTAGGGTACTGGGATGAACACCTCAGAAGCTTTGATTGTAACGGGTAATTGGGATGACAGCAGCAGTTATCTACACAGAGTCAGTATCCACTGCTTTACATCGCATTTCTCAGGATCCACTGTTTTACATCTCATTGCATATATTCCAACAGGATAATAAAAAGCTCAGTTCCCTCATCTGTCTGGTGAATTATTTCCAAAGGGGGACAGGTACTGGGATACCAGATCTCTCTGAGCAAGCAGGAATGCAAGGAAGCTTGTAGCTACAGTGTTTGCCTTACAAATACCTCTTTAGGATTCCCACTGACTAAACCACTAGCTGCTGCACCCGCTGCAAAACAATGACAGATTCAGGTAACACAATATGAAATACCCCTCTTAAAGAACAAGGTTAGGTTCAGTTCAGAGGGTCATTTCAAGCCAAATCATATTAGTGCATATGCAATACAGGTATCTGCCTTCTGTCTGCTTTTCTCTAGGAATACATACAAGATGCATACTGGACTTCTTGTTTCAGCAACCATTCTTCCTTCAAAACATCCAGGCATCAACGCACATGTGTATCTTTACACACACAGGTACACACAAACCACACACTTTTCTTCCTCTCCAATAACACTAACGTCACATTTTTATGTAACAGGAATTACCTGTCCTTTAGAGCCCTTCAGATTAATCTGAAAGGGTAAAAAGTAGGTTAGCACCAGAAGTAGGGGTGTTTGGTTCCCCTCTCCTCCCCTGAAATTCACAAGCATTGGGTAGTTGCCCCACGTATCCAGAAATCTTGCAGTCTGCAGACCTTGACCCAAAGAACATCTCATACAATCTTTTTGGTAACCAGTGAAATAAAGACAGCAAAAATTACCTCATGAGAACAACCTTCAGCAACACTTTATTACATATGACACATACTTACCTAAAGCAGTCATCTGTACAAAAGAATAACTGCCAGTGACTTACAATAAGAGTTTCCTTATGTTAATAAAAGATAGTATATCAGATGATTTTCTAATAAAGGTTCTTAGTTTGACTGACTCAACTATAGGAGCTTTATGTACTTTGACAAATGCCAAAATACAAATATCTGAGCACTGGGATATCAATTTATGACCAGACAAAGGTTATTTTTCCACTCTTGATATGAAAATATTATCTACTCTCTGTGCCAGGTGCCCATGCAAGCGGTGCAGCCTATTCATCGCGAGCAACAGAGCCAACTCCTTTCTCTCCCTCCCTCTGGATTGCAGATACAGACTCTTCTCTTGCAATAAGGTACTTGGATAACTTTATTTGCTGTCAGGAAGGCTTTTACTGAAGCATGTAGCTCTTGTACGGCAATGTACACAGCTGCTTGCTTGAGCAGCCGGTTCAATTCAGTATGCGATTCTTGGCCTGGCTCATTGATCTGATTAGCTCATGATCAGCTCAAATTGAGATCCTTTCTTCAGTCTATAAACATAAGCGAGCTCTTTACTTTGTGACATCCACAAAGTACATTTATTTCAAAAAAACGTACTTCCTTCTCCAGACAGTCCATTTCACCCCTTTTGACGACTTCTCTGCTCTCTTCAACTGTGGAGTCACAGCCCAAGTAACCACAGTCTAAATTGCTCTTTTAAAAAAAAAATTCTCCAAATCTTTTTGAGTCTTGCACTATTATAGCTCTACATTAGCATATATACTTTATATTCATTATAAAACTCTTTAATATTTCCTTTTTTTAAAAAAATAATCAAGTCTGTAATATTACCATTGAAGAGATGAGGAAAAGGGCGTGATCAGGAGAATGATGGCTGTTACAGGAGCACATTCAAACTTGAAGTGCCAAGGCAAGTGTATGGCAAAAGGCAGCAAAAGCAAATACTTTTTTCCTTTTTAGCTGTTGTCTGTGTGCTCTTTTAGTTTCTGCTAGAGATACCTACTGATTCCTAAAAACACAATTAGAAGAATTCACGAGAACTGGGACACAGAAGGACACTCATATTAATTGGTTTTGGGTTTTATTTTTTTTTTTGCTACCATTTAAAAATAATTCTTATTCTTCAGTGTTTTTGTACAAAACAGATCTTGACTTGCACTCAATAACTTGCTCAAAAAATTGCTTATTAGCATTGATCTCTCATCAATTGCTCGAGCTGAGCACCACGCCTGTAAACAGAAGCAAAGTGTCTGTTCTGTTAATCTGGCTGGCTTTTAACCTGGATGTGGCTTCAGGTCATGAAATCGTCTTTCAAGTAAAAGATGTTTTTCCCCAGATAAGTGACAAGGCTTTAATTAGAATGTTACTCTGTTTCTCTGCACTTGCCTTGTGCTAGAAAGTATTTTAACAAATTGAACTCAAGCTACCTAGTGACAAGAACACAGTTTTTCAGCCTTCCTTTTGTTTGTTGGGTTTCAAAATCTGTTTTAATCATTTTTCATAAGTAGTCTCTGTTGCTTCACCAAAGCAAGCACTGTTTTGATTACTGAAACAGGCCATTTTCTTTTTCTGGCTCTCTGAGAAATCAGAGTTGAAAACACATTCCCACCATTAGTTTTTTTTCTTTTTGGAAAGTAGTAGCATTAAAAAAAAAAAAAGAAAATAAGCAGTGAATTTAGCATTATTAAACAAACACAAACAAAATAAATGAAAGCAAATTGCAAAAGGAAGACATTTTTTCAAGCCTCCTACCGTAGCACAGCTGCAAAACAAAATAAACATTATACGGAAACTCACAGTCACGCTCTCGGAACCACGATGGCTGGTAGACATGGGAAACACTGATTGCCATGATGTTTTTCAAGCAGAAACACTGACAGAGAACAGTAGTTCCTTCCCTCCAAAACTATATTATCATATGTCTAATCAGGAAACTTTCTATTTTAAAGTTAATGTTTCATTAGCTTTTGTCATCAGAAAAGTACTAAAACATAAGCGTACAAGTAAACTTTGAGCTTTAAAAACCAGTATATTTTTTGTTATGCAGTGCTTTCAATAACGTTTTGGACTACTCGTAGTAGAATCATAGGAATGAAAAGCTGTGAGTTGAAAATGAAAATTCACTCCACCTCAGGAAACCTATGGGACAAACTGGGTTTGGTTCAGACAGGAGGAAGCAGACTAAGCAACCCTGCCTAATATTTTCTGCATACCATCAGGGAAACCATGCCCAGATAACCATTCCCATTCATCCTGAGACACATTTATGTGGAAGGCACATAAATAAATTAATATTAAAAAAAAAAAAGAAAGAAAGAAAGGGAGACCATTCCTACAGATAAAACCAGCCTCTGCACTGGAGCCTGGCACAGAGTGTGCATAAGAAAATTGTGAGAGATGCAGCTTAGGTGAATGCTATCATTGTTAAGCAATACTTTAGCTCCCCAAACTAACCTCACTGTTATTGGGTGATATTGAAAAGTTATCTCTGCTCAAGAGGTCAAGTTTATGTTTAAACTGCAAATAAAAGAACCTAAGCTTAATAACAGCAATTTTGGTGGTCTCCAAAGAGTTGGTGATTGTGGTGTTATTGAGTAGAAACAACCCTTATCCCTAGGACAATAACTGCAGGACATTTGTATCTGAATATGTACTTCTGCAGGTAAGAGAACCAGTAAGTAGAAGTAATGCAGACCAAATGGCATAGTTTGTGGAAAGTCAACTAGAAAGCAACACAAACTACTCGGACCTTCAACTCCAAAATACTCAAAGGAACACTGGAGCTGGTGTACAAGGGATTCTGCTACAAGATATTATTTTTACAGTATTTACATAAAGTGCTTTCTGCTGCTGGAATGACTGTGCTTTTGGAATACGATAGTACGCTCCATACAGAGAAGGACAAACAAGGCTTTGTTAAAATACTTTTGTACTGAATTTATCATTTTGAAGATCCAGATAAATTTCAGTCTTTAAATAAATCTTTGCCTCAAAAACGTATGACATTCTGCGTATTTGCCTGCCCAGATACTAAATCATCAAAACTTGTAAGCACTATCAATTATTCACAGTGACTGTGGTACAAGCGTGGCTGCCTGCAGTTATTAATTTATGGCATAAATTCACCCAGCTGAGAAGTCTCGAAAGAACAATAAAGTCCTGTGTGTTTTGTTGGGAAATTGCAGTGGGGCCTGAACAGATGTTTACTGTTAGCTGGATTTCCAAAAAAAGACCATCCGTACCAGCTTCCACACAAATTCAGAGCACAGTCATCTGCTAAGAACAACAATTCTCTTGCAACTGAACAGTGATTAAATCACACCAAGTTCATATAATTCAGCTGTCTTTCTGCCATGCTCTACAGCAAACTCGATCTACACAGATCCTGACTCACAAGGTGCTAAAATACAACTCAGCTCCCATCGCCCAGAGGTGCTACGGCAGTAATATTTTGGTCTTTGCAAATTAGGCTGCAGACTCTGAAGGTTTTGCTTTCCAATGGAAATTCTATGTAGAAGTATCAAAAGGATCATAGAGAATTAAGCAAAAAACCTGAGAAAATACCACTAATAGATGACAAAACAATGCCTATCAAAACATTGTAATAATGACTACAGCATATTGTCTACATCCTATTATGTACACCACAGGTAATAAAATTTTAACAGTATTAAAATTTTAATAGCTCAGCAATTAACATCTTAAGAAAGGGAGAACTGGCATAATTTTTAACTTCAGATTTTTTTTTTAAGCAAAAAGAGGGCTTTCATTGCATGTTTTTTAGCCAGAGCCTAACATGAGGAGTGCTGTATGTGAATTGTGGGGACGGTAACCCAGAGACTCAACCTCTCCTCTCCCCCTCAGTTCCTACTTCCAGTATAACCAAAGTATTTTCTTTGCGCTTTTCAATTAAGATATAGAAAATATAAACAAGGAAATTGGTAATTATCCTGAAGTTTGCGGACCTGGGTCATCGGCACTAAGTTAAGACAGAAAATTTAAGCACGTAATTGTTCAGTCCAGTTGAGTTGAAGACTATCAATAGCTCTTTACACGCTTAAGTGCTTGCAGAACTTGGTAAGGCTATGCAGGTAATGCCATTTCTAACCTTTCCATATCAGTTGCAAAGGTTCTTCCCTCTCCCATAGAAATCAAGTAGCAGGTACAAATACAGCACAAACTACCTAAAGAAATTTGTTCCATTGGTAGAAAGACATCCTGGGCAGGGCTAACAAGCAAATCTTGCCCAGATTTGCCTGTACTCCAGATAGGTTAGCATCTTTCACTTCCCTGCAACAGATTTCCACGTTTTAGTACTTTTCAGGAGTATCTCCAGCACAGGCATTAAGTTTACTTGGTAAATTCCCATGAAAGAAAGGATTGCACAGCCGTGCTAAAGACTTTAAGTATTGTATGTATTTGATGTTACTAGCTGACACGATACAAAACTGACTACCAAATAAATGAGAAATATCCTGATGCAGATAAAAAGGTTTTTTTCTCTTCTTGATATAGCAATTTAGATGCTTTGTTAGTTGTCTTTAAAATATTTCCTGATATTTAAAATAAATTTGTATATTTTTACTGTTAATTTTATTTCATATACTTTATTATACCTTCATAATATCACTGTAAAAGTTACTTAGAAATGCTGACTTCAAAATACTTCCTATTATAAAGGATTTAACTTTATATATGAGTATTTACCTTGTACTTAAACTCTGCATCCAGCTCTAAGAATTTTACTTCATCAAAAAGAACAAAATTCGTAACATGACATGGAATGTTGTTAATTCATATTTAAGTAAAACAGAATATATATTTAAGAAATCTTTAATTAAACATATTTCATTTAATAGCTTCCAGGGTCTCTTTGTATTAGTTCATTAAACAAAGCAATTAAAAATTGTAACATGTAACTCCCACATCTTGAATTTATCAGCATTAGTGAAGTTGCTTTTCTATGGACTTTAAACCACTACTTCCTTGCAAAACACTATTAATTATAAATTC
>WHYT01016545.1:198442-298127 GCA_009806455.1 Tetrax tetrax
CATTAAGTTTACTTGGTAAATTCCCATGAAAGAAAGGATTGCACAGCCGTGCTAAAGACTTTAAGTATTGTATGTATTTGATGTTACTAGCTGACACGATACAAAACTGACTACCAAATAAATGAGAAATATCCTGATGCAGATAAAAAGGTTTTTTTCTCTTCTTGATATAGCAATTTAGATGCTTTGTTAGTTGTCTTTAAAATATTTCCTGATATTTAAAATAAATTTGTATATTTTTACTGTTAATTTTATTTCATATACTTTATTATACCTTCATAATATCACTGTAAAAGTTACTTAGAAATGCTGACTTCAAAATACTTCCTATTATAAAGGATTTAACTTTATATATGAGTATTTACCTTGTACTTAAACTCTGCATCCAGCTCTAAGAATTTTACTTCATCAAAAAGAACAAAATTCGTAACATGACATGGAATGTTGTTAATTCATATTTAAGTAAAACAGAATATATATTTAAGAAATCTTTAATTAAACATATTTCATTTAATAGCTTCCAGGGTCTCTTTGTATTAGTTCATTAAACAAAGCAATTAAAAATTGTAACATGTAACTCCCACATCTTGAATTTATCAGCATTAGTGAAGTTGCTTTTCTATGGACTTTAAACCACTACTTCCTTGCAAAACACTATTAATTATAAATTCAACCCACTGCAGATCAAATTGAAGGGGAATGGCCTTATTAATTGCCTAATTTAGTTTCACTGCATGGATTATAACCATACAACAAGAGATAGTGGCACAAATATATTTGAAAGTGATAAAAGGATAAGATCATACATGCCACTTTAGAAGATATTATTTTTGCAATCAATTTCATCCTTTGATACAGGAAAATACATTTTCTTTGGTTCAAACTCACACAGAAAAACTGCAGTCTCTCATGTATGATATTCAAATTCAAAGCAAATGCTGTGTCTTACATAAAGAGGTTGCATGATCCAGCCTCACACATCCAAGCCACCGTAGATAACAGCACAAAAATCACATTTTATAAATATTCCAGAAATACATTAAGAGAAGTACAACAAATGAAACATTCATATAATTCTTAACAGAAATTAAAATGCCACCAAGAACCTAGAAGCTTGGAATTAGGACCAGCTCTTCCAAATGCTTATAAACACACCCACAGACCATATTATCATAGTCTAAACTTGCAAAAAGTATTTTCTACATTCTCATTGAACATTTCCAGCCTTCAGCATTATTTCAGTATGGCTACATTAGCCTAGTGATGACTTCTACTAACTCATTTGCCTCTATACTTAGATGTAAGAAGAAACAGTAACGGTATTTTAAGTATCTCTCTAATTTCAAAGACAGATTTACAGTACTTCCTTTTAGTACCTGGCCAATGGAAAGTCTGTCAAGCCATTATTTTTGAGATGAACAAACAGCAATGGCACAAAATAGTGCAGTTCTTCAAAAAAAGGGGAAGGGGAACGAAACTAAGAACTATCATATTTGAAAAGAAAACTTAAGCTAAATGTGTCTGTTCTATTCTGGTTATTAGTATACTCAATAAAAGAATACTCCAGGAAGTAGGACAGTAGATTATATAGAGTATGTAGAGACATTGTTGAGGAAAAGGCTAGATATGCCATTCACTTGAAATACTGTCAGTCCAAAAAAAATTTACCTCATGGGTGGTTGAAACTATTGGAAAGTCCACCAATCCTTCTTGAACAGCGGCATTTAATAATGGATGTTTCCTGTTTTCAGCTATACTTTGCTCAAAAAGTTACAAGAGATGACACAAATATATAGGTACAGCCAAAACCAGAATTCCCTCTTTTAAAATTTTTAGATTAAGAGAAATGGCTGTATTTGAGTTTAGCATAATCTCTGATTATGAAAGTCTCTTAATTATTTATAATATTTTTAGAAAGTTTTCATAACATTAAACTCAGGGCTACATTGTACTGCTCAGAGAGTTAACAGATCTCCGTTCCCCTGAGAAAAATGGGAATGGCACAGCTCCTCTCCAGGCATCCAAATAGGTGCCAGAAGCAAGCAAATGATGCATCCAATTCCTCCACAGCATGCCTGGCATTTGATATCATGGCTCACGGAGCCCATCTCTCTAATGCCCTTGGAGCAATATGCTAGTGTAAGAGAGGGAAGTGAAAAGTATCTGTACCTTAGATTGTAACTTTTTTCCTCATATGAGAAAGAAGAATAACTCATTTTGTCCTTCTGGATCTTTATACCATGGACAGACCATGCTTCAGTTTATATCCGTCGTTCACCATAAGGTCAGCTACTGCTGCTGTCTGGTAACAGCCGACAAACGCTGACTTTGCAATGACTTCTGTTATAGCTTCGTAGTTGAGTCCATAGTATGTGCTCAATAAGCTGAACCTTCCCTTCTGTTTTTGCTAGATAAGTCTCTAATTTTGCTATTCGTGGAGAAAATACTTTTAACACGCAGCCACACTAAGTCTAATAGTCTAAAGCAAGTCTAAAAGCATCTCGCCAAGAACAACGTGATGCAGGGTGAGACATGCTAGACCTTCAATGGGAGAGCTCCCATAAGGACAGCCCCTACCCCATGGAAATGAAAATAAACCTTAAAGTAACTTCTGGTGTGAAACTACTATGAACTCATTTAATTTCAGAGGCTGACCCTGGATATCATAAAAATAACCACAAATCATTTTGCAGATCCCCATCAAAGGGGAAAAATACAAAATGAGTCATGAAAGCATCCCTTGAACTAAGCTATTTCATTGGACACACCGAGAAACATGAAAGGTAATAAATAACAAAAAGTAACAGTATTTTCAAGAGTCAATTACAAGGCTTAATAAAGAATGGTGAACTTATTTTCTGTTTGAAAAGTAAGTTTAAGTCTTAAAATTTAACACAGTTCTACCAAAAACATTTTAAAATGGAAAAATGCCAAAAAGCAGAATTTCTTAATGAAATAAAATGCTCAAGAGATGTTGATTATTCAAAATATCTCATTCTGGCAAACAAAACATTTCACACCAGCTTCAGCTTTTATATTTTCAAACAATGGAACTGTGTACATACCATATAAAGTTTTAAAAACTGCAAAAAGTGGGTTTTCTTTTCAAATGGAAAATTCTACTGCTCTTTTCTGAAAAGTGAAAATGAAGTATTCTAATTTTTTAATTAAATTCTCTTCAGATTGTCACATTTCCACAAAACATTTCACTTTAAATGAATCAGCATTTTCTAACTGAGAAATACTCCATCAGAAAAATTCTGGCCAGCTCTACTCAAAACGACAAGCGAGAAAATCATCTAACTATTTAACGGGGATTGCCATCAAATCACATCACTGTAGGGCACTACATCAAGCGGGCAGCAGCACTGCAGCTGAGCCAGGCTTTTCATCCACTGTCTGTCTTCCACTCATCATCTGTCATTTCAGTGCTCTCCCTCCACCATCTCTGTCACCAAAAAATAAGGCACTGGAAGAGTCTTAAGATGAACAGTACCAAACAGAGGCAATCAGAAGAGGAGACGGCAGGAAGAAGCATCTCTGTATTTGCAAAGAAGACTCAAAACCACTAAAAAGCCTTCCCCAGAATGGGACTCGTCCCTACTGAGGTGCTCGCTGGCCTACCAACTGAGCTGTCAAGCGTGGAGGAACCGTCCACACGGACCACTATCAAAAAGCAAATATAAATCATAAAAATTGGTAAACTAGCAATATCTGACAAAAACAGATGAGAAACACTGCAGAAACACCTAGAACAGATACCAATGGCAGGCTGTGATGTCCCAGAAGAGAATATAACCCTCCAGCTTCTACATAGAGGTAGAAGAAAGGAGTCTAAGAAACCTATGAAATTTTAGGACTCATTTAAAACTGTTGTAAAACTACAGAAACACATTGATTTGGTCTGATGTTGATTTTTAAGCTGTGCTATTTATAGGAGGTGTTAGCGGCACAGTTCCCAGCAAAAGGAGCTGAGCACTTGCACGAGGATTACACCGTTACCACTTCAGAATGCTTTCAGATCTGCAATGGTCTACAAACATCCAAAAGCTGCTTTCCAGTTTTACCCAGCAAACATGCAGCAATACATTCCTTTACAATTCCTACTTTAAAATACACCCTGCAAATAGTATCTTCATTCAGCCTTCACAACTTTCGGTGGCATTTTTTGTTTCTCTGTCTGCGCCACACATTACGGTGGCATGAAGGCAAAGGGCCTTTAGATGAAACACAGTGAAGTGGTGTTAAGATCTGGACTATTGTCTCCTCCAGTCATTGCTCTGGAAAGAACTTTGAAACATCTTAAAGCTAGAAGCTCAAAGTCTGTTTTATATTCAAGTACGTTTAAACTAGGAATCATGTAAAACACTCGTTAGCACCAGTTTCAAGCCTGTGCTAATCCCATCTTATGACATATCATCCCCTTGTTATTAAAACTACTCATACAATGGTCATTCGGTGGCCCAGTCTCCACATTTCTAGAGTATGATGTATTTGTTGACTTACTGGTTTTCACGTTTCTTAAAAATTCAAGCCCTTTAGTCCCTCTAATGTAAAGTCTTACATACAGGGAAGCTTTCATCTTTCTTAGGCAGTTATTAAGACAGTAAAGAAAAGCGTCTCCCAAATATTTTTATCCATTTCCCTCCTATACATTGTAATAAAGTCTTCCAAATTTTCTGAATTCATCCCTTGCCTGGGAGAGGAGGAACAAACCAAAAAACCCTCTAAACCCTAACAGCTACCAGTGACCTGAGGTAAGTTGCCCACATCAGAATCTGAATCCCAGTTCACTGATGGATCTGCGCGTGCCTAATTAAACTGTGGACAGTGAACTCTAGGCTATTACTCTGCTCCTCACAGAGAAGCAATTCATCATTTTGCCACGCAGCTTGTGTTGTCAGGACAAGCTTTTGTCATATGTAACATGCCAGTTTTTGTTTTGATAGGTGATTTTTAATTGAACCATAATGTCATCCCTGCCGGAGCATGAGAGGATTGAAGTTATACATCGCAAATCCAGATCTATAGTGCTTACCATCTTGGAAGTGTGTGAATGTTAAAGGAGCCTGATCCTACTAGGTCTTCCAAGAGAAACGAGCTGCTATGAAACGGTATATGCCACGGTATAAAGACACAATAATTATTTATGTAGATTTATAAAAGTAGAATAAAAGTAACAGTTGGTGCAATAAGCCACCTGATGAGCAGGTTATGATGAATACTACTGGGCTGGTTATAACTTCTTTAAAAGTATTTGAGTATAACCTTGCAGATCTCATAAATTGAGAAATGCTGCAGTAATTTCAAACAGCTGAGTACAATGATCGGTAATTTGCAGTAAGAGCTTTTTATGGCTACTGCAATTAGTAAGTGAGCACAAGCAGAAGTCTTGAATAATAGTTCAACTCATAGATATAAAAAAAAAAAAACCTGTAAAATTAGGGAATATATTTAACACTGGTAGAGAAAAAAGTGATGGCAAAAAAGTCAGATTAACTGTGAAAAGCTATGAAAATCTTCCACTTAACAACACAGAGACTTTCCTAGCTCTCATATGACAGCCAAGCAGGACAGTATTGCACTCCAGGCCTCATCCTACCATGAGCAGCCAACACAAAATCATTGCAAGGTATATAGCCATGAATCTTTAAACCCCAGGCTCCTGATCGAACTCAGAACGATATCCAAAAATAAGTCCTCCTGATATTCATCGATATGAAGGGGGACACTCTTCCTTGCTAGCCTTTGTTTTTCTCAAACACAGGGATTTAAACCACTCCTTAATCCTGCCAGCAACCCCCCAGACCTCAAAGGCACAGGGCACTTCGCTTTCATTCCTTTGCTTTGCCTTGGCTTTATATCAGATTTTCCTTTTCCTTACTGAAGTTCCCTACCGCATACATGGGGGGATAGGCTTAATTTGCTAGGTTATAAGTCAGAACATATTGACTGCTACCATGGTTCCTAGAGACAGTGATTTACCTTCTGGACAACAAGTCATCATGAACCCTTCATGTGTAAGCCCTCTTTTAATCACTGGACCAGTCTTTATTAGGCCACCTAACCAAAGCTGTGTCTAACTCACAATATGCAAAGCAATTATAGAACTAATTCCTCTGGGGTTTATTTATTTATTTTTTTTTTTTTTTTGACATCGGGTATGTCACTTGTGAGAGCTCAGTCATTTCCTCATTTTTGCCTGATCATACCCCTATTTTCAGTATTATGTGATTTTTCACTCAAATAATTTTTATTGGTATTCTACAACTATTACATTTCTAGAGAAGCATTTAACACGGGCATTATGAAGCCACAGTATCCTTCTGCGTCTTAGGTTGGATCTCTCCAGCCTTCCCTTTCCACACTGCAAAACTGTTTTTTTTCATACAGCCACAGAAGTTAAAATTCAGTTACGCAGTTATTCCAGCTAAACATTATGGAAACAATTTTGAATTAGTAGTCACTGTAGAAAAAAGTAGTTTAATTACATTGTTTTTAATTTGAATTGAAAAGGATGCATAAAAGCAACATGGCTTTGACTTTAAAGATTATTTCTACCTTGAAATATTTCAGTGGAAAATTTCGTACAAAAAAAAAATAATCTGAAATTAGTCTCAACTAAAGTAGCTGTCATCCAATTGCCTGTGTTTTGCATGCCTTCTTGTTTAAAGAAGGTAGTATTTAAAATTATTCTGCATTTCAGCTTTGCAGGCTTCAGGTCACAGAGTCACAGCACACAGCTTATGTTATCATTGATAACTGATGGAGTATTGCTATGTTTTTAATCTTCCTGAAACTGCAATTTTGAAATTAGAGACGTTTATCACTCCATTTAACCAGCTATGAAGAGATGAAAAAAAACGTTTAGTCAGTATTTCCAGAACTCAATCACACAATCACAACATGTTCTTTCCAACCGTTAACAGACAGCTTACCAGCTCTGTCACTTAACGCAGCTGAAATGCAATTGACAGAATGACAAATCTTTTTATGAGGAGCCTGAGTCACATCAAATTAGTCACAGAGAGATGTTAGTAACATATAACCTGCAAAGATGTAACGTCTTTCTGATTTTATACTCTCTGTGCGGTTATTCAGTCACTGCTGCACTGATACAGATAGAATGTCTTTTTGATTTTAAACTATTCCTGCTACCACTTGTGCAGGGGTTTATAACTAGTTTTAAGCTAGGGCAAAGAATTCAAAGAATATCTGAAGCTGAGGATGTGAAAATGTACCTAGCAAAAACTAATTTACACAAATATTACACTATTTATTATACACCAACTTTATTATATGCAGAATTTTCTTTAGCTTAAATCTACAAAATCAAACCTCAAAGGCAGGATCCTTGCTATATATGTTCCAGCTGGACTATTATATCTAGGTTATATGAGAATCTTACTCTAATTTGGTCTCTCAGAGCTATTTGGTGCTCTCTCTTGGACTGATAATTTGGACTTACGGCACAGGCGGCTTTGCTCCAGAACAAATCCATAAACCAACAAAAGAAAGCATAAAACCAACACTATGATCCATTTGCCCCACCGGCAGCTCTGAGATACGCCGTTAAAACAGTGTCAGTCTCAATGGTGTTGTAGCTTACTGGGGAATAAGTCTTTCTGGCTCCGCTGCGTGGCCAGGCTCAGATTTTGACATAAAGATACCTGCCTAAGGACAGAAAAGATTTTTTTGTTAGCTCAGTTTCAGGATAAAGGGAAGGAGTCCGCCTGAGGTTTCCCAGTACTGAACAAGAAAAACCTCAGTTTTAAATACACAGGCAGCCATCATTAAACAGAAAGAAATGGCAGAAAATGCTTAGACTCGAAAATGCAAAATTAATTATTGTTTATTGTGAACATTATGATTTCAACAGTGACTTAAGTCTCTTTAATTAACTCACAGCCATGCCAGTCATGCTTAGAACACTGCTTGGAATACACAGCACTACTGAAAATTACACATTTCCAAAACAGTGACTATCACATAAGTACTTAACCCAAGAACGTCTTGGGCAGGCATCGCTGTACACGCACGGGTCCACACTGACTAAAGCAAGCACTCTGGAAGCTGCTGTCAAGACCAGCTTTGGGGTTATCCATGCTGGGCTGCACCTCACAAAGCACCCTGATGGACACAGCTTGTCCACGGGCAGTGTGCAGGAGATGGGTGCTGCAGCTTTCAGGCAGCAAATGGAGTTGAACCTCTCCATCTTGTGTTTGGAAGAATGCTGGAAATGGCTATTTCAGAATGCTTGCAGATGTTTGTACAACACTCAATCCTCCACAGTTGTCATTTCTTTCTTGCAAATACAAGACGTGCCTTTGCTAAAGTGTCTGAGCTCCTAGAAATTAATTTTTAAGAACTCTAGTTCAAAGTCCCAGACATATGTCTTAAGGACAGAGAGCACTCTGGATCCTCAGTCAGCCTACCATGCCAGAAGTCTGGAAGCTACCCTTCATAAAAATCTCATATACATGAACCTCTATGACCTCGGTGATTTCAGGGCAGTTGTTTGGCAAACTACAACTGCTTTTGTAGGACATTAATCTTTATTTTTGCAGTAGTCTTTCTCTCTCCCTCAGTCGTTGGTTCCCATATCTCAATCATGCACTTTGGACCACAGCACCAGAAAAAAGTCATTACCTTCAGCCTTGAATGATTGGAGTCGAGCACCGAATTCTCATACATGTCACTTTCTTATGTGAAGTGCAGCATTCCTCAATACATCACCGTGCACTTGCTGTCTGGAGAACTAGTGCATCACATGGAAGAAATAAACTTATCTTGCAGGCTTTTCCTGACTGCAGGCCCTCACTTCTATGTACCTTTTATTTCTTATGGAAACAGAAGGAATTGCTCATCTTTGTGATCTCTATCTCTTGAATTTGGCGGAAGATGGCAGAGCAATTAAAAAAAAAAATATAAAAGAGGATCTCATTGATTGACAGACTAGCTGACAGAAGTTGTTTTAACCTTATTATTTTGGAAATATGTCTCTGGTAGCAAATTCTATGCAATAAGGAATATGAAGCTTGATGCTGAAATCTACAATATTTTCTTACTGCTTTTTTACACTAACTAACCTCAAAACTGACCCCATGTGAATACATTGTCCCTTGAAGTATAAGGATCCAGGACTTGGTTAGTCTTTCTCAATCTGTCATGGACCTGTACTTACTTCAGTAAGACATCTAAACTTTCCTTTACTCCACCCACTAAGTATTCGATTAAAAAGAGAAAAACTCTACTTAAGGCATTGATTTATTTTCCATTGAGGTATTTTTGGCCCTTTAAGTAGTGCGTTAAGGCTTGTTCTTGAACTCTTAAGCAACGCCTCTAAGATCTGAAGACAATCATAACTTCACTTTGAGGCTTCAGCCTCAACCCACCCAAAGTCGAAGGCAGAATTTGTGGCTGCCAACTCAAATTATTTTTCTGCTCCTACAATTCAAACTACAAATTGCTACATGTCAGCATAAACAAATACTGGCATTTGTTCATGAAATATGGGTGCCTCAAAAGTTAACTTGCATTTGTACACAAATCTGATTTCTGTTTGTATGTGGATTTTAGGATAATATTCTTACTACTCTGCTTTTAAATTATTTATTAACTGCTTAGACAAGTAGTCTCATCTTTGCATTGCTCCCAGAGAGGTGAGATCAGAGATGAACAAAATGCATCTGCCAATAACTAGTATTTATTTTGGCCTAAATGAAAGTGCACGTTGTCATTTATCCTTCTATATGGCATTGTGAATTTACATAATGATGTATGATAACAGTTATAAAAAGGACACTCTGTCATCTTAAAGAAATGAAGCCAATTGAAGAGACAGCGGTAAATGACTTCAGTAGAGTTGAAGACAGTCTCTACTGCTTTAGTCTACTATGTACGTCAATTTAACAGGTAAATTCCCTTAGTTAAATTAGCACTTAAATTCTAGCTGGCTATGAAATTACCTCAATTTTAAGTCAAGCTCCTGGGATAGGTTTAAAATGCTAATCCTAAATTAAAGTAACATTGAAAGAAATCTTAGAATTTTTTATTCAGAAAATTTTATATTTAAATACAACTTCAATGTCTTTAACTATCCACAAAACAAAGCATAAGAGAATGATTGTTCTTTCTTTTTTTCTCCACTTTATTATTCACAGAAGGTACATAGTCCGAACATTTTGAATCGGATTTCTTTATCTCCGTGTAACGTTTATTTAATCTCACTGTTTCCTCTTCTACTTTAGCGAGGATACTCTGGACTTGCATAGGTGACAGACACCTGAACAAGGGCCCCTGCTTCCGAATCACCCCTTTCTAATTACTAATGCTGCTCTTGCCCACTCTTGGCCATCTCTTACTTCACACAACCTTACTTCTTCAACTGAAGTTCAACCACTTTGCTGCAAAGCACACGCTTCCAGTCCTTTCGCTGTATCAACCCTCAATGAGCTCTTGCTTTATTTCCTCTTTTCTATCCACAACACCAAGTAAGTAATTTTCTCTTATCTTTTGCATGCAGTTTTGTTACATCTCATTTCTTCTTCCCACAATCCAAAAAATCCATAAATTGAACAAATTTATTCGGCAACCTTAGGTAATACCACCCTCCTCTGCTGGAACTACCTTCCTTGGCTAGCACTGAATCTCTCCTTCCTGCACGTGCCTTTTAACACTGCCGTCTGCCTCGTATCTTTTCCTGTGCGATTAGTCACATTTTACTCAGTTCTTATTAAAACTTTTTAATGAAAAACACAGCTAAAAACATGACAAGATATTTTCAACACGCCAGCCTCTCATTAGACATCACATGGTGATAATCATTGTCCCTGAACAGCAAGTTATTTACCATTATTTGCTGTCCTGTGTCTAAAAGCTTGTAAGTGCCTGAGGGTAGAGACCTGTCTTATATTTCAGTCACACATTATTTACACAAGTTATTATTGTTAATTATTTTTCCCATTTCTTATGTTCTTCTCATCCATCCAACACACTGTAACTATGTTCATTTCCCTTCTCAGCCCCTTTAACTATGAAAATGTCTTCTTAAACTCTTGCTGCAACTTTGAATATTTTTCCTTATGCCATCATATTGTCACAATAATAAACCTTTTCATTGCCAGGTTTAGGAGAATAAAAATGCAATAAAAAAGAAAATAAGACTAATAATTCGAGAAAGTATGCTATGTTGATCCCCAAGAGCTGCTTTGTCTCTTAGTAACTGGTAACAGGAATTAAGATGACAGTGCAAATCACTGGAAGCATAATAGCAATGATAATGAAAGGTTTGTATAAGCCCTCAGTAAAAAAAAAAAAAAAAAAAAAAAAAAAAAAAAAAAAAAAAGGATTAGCATTTTAAACCTATCCCAGGAGCTTGACTTAAAATTGAGGTAATTTCATAGCCAGCTAGAATTTAACTCCTTGTAGATTCTAAATGATAGCTCTCATACTGCTCACACAACAGGAGGAAAAAACATTACATATATTTATTGTCCAAAGATTTGGACCTTAAATTGAAAGGTTGCTACTTTCATAAAACAGTAAGATTTTTTTCCTTCTGATATTTGAATTTATTTATGCAAGAAAGTGATTTTGACAAGGCTTTACAATTACATTGCCATGCTACCACAGTTTCTTGCTGTCCTTCCAGATTATGTTCTATTCTCCTCTCCTATCTTTCTTCTTTTCCTTTCCATCCTTATTCCCTTGTTTTCTCTCCCTTTTCTCTTTTTCATATTTTTATAATTACAAGTCAAAGTCCTATAAAACTTAAGAAGCCTTCAGATAGATCATTACTAATATAATTACAGTATGGAGAGCATAGTGATGTTTGAATGTAAATTAGAGCGAGTTTTTACAGTTCATTAGAAAGACTCAGGGATTGAATTTAGTTTAATCAAAGCTTGAGTGCTCTCAGTATACACAGCACATACCTAGTGAAAAAAAAAAGCATTAATATAGACTCAGAGATTAAAGATGTGTCAAGCTTCACTTCCATTTAAAGAAGTCCATTCACAGTGCATCACAGACCCTAGTACCTAACAGCCTAATGGAGTCGAACGAAAAATAATTGTATGTAATTCATTAATTTGCAAATGAATATACATTACTTCACTTTTCTACCTTCTTTCTGCAAGCTTTCCTCCCACAAACACATTCTGGGGGAAACGCTTGCCCCTGGTCCTGCTGGCTTTTCCCAGATTCCGACCACGGATGGCGGCAAGGCCTCAGTACCTGCTCCTGCATCATTTTCCACTTTATCTGACCTAAGGTCATTTCAAAGTAGTTTAGCTGCTAGAAGATAGAGTGCTCCACACTGCTGGGTCTGTCCCCATTTTATTTCCCCGTGGTGAGCACTGGCGTTATTTCTGGGCCCTGGAACTACCGAGAATGGCTCCCAGGGCCAGAGCTCCTGGGAGACCCAGCTCCCTGCACCCCCGTGTGCTGACAGTACACAGGAAATACATTTCTCACCTGCTCACTGGAAAAGCACTTATTTCCAAGATAATCAATCAAAATATAGAGTGTCATTCCACTCAGAAAACATTTCTGTGGAAATTCTCTAGGGTCTCTCCTTGGCTGCTGGTTTTCCACTTAGATTTACTTTGCGATAGCTAAAAACGTTCAGGGTATTAATCCAACTGATACAACTTTGTTTAGTGTTAAAATTTAAAATGCAATTGTCATGCCACATTAAACCACTTGCTCTAGAGAAGTTAGTTTTCTCGCAGTTATTTGTCTCAAATTGCATTCAGATGTTTAAAAAAAATAAAGCCAGGTGCAGCCAGAGAAAACCCTGCACAACACGCAGGGTTTCCGGAGCGCGTCTGCAGACTGCTTCTGGACGGGGACTGGGCAGCTGCAGCCCAGATCGCTCTTTAAGGAGACTACAGGAGAGATACTGCACGTCCGCGCCTTGCAAAAACATACTGAAGAATTTACAGATTAACGTGGAGAGGGTACAAGCTACAGGAGAGACGGCGGACATGAAGAGGGCAGGAGGTCCTGGGAGAGCGACAGGGCCCTAGGTGCCACGCCGCAGCATGGCTCTGAGCCGCCAACGGGCTGTAGCTACAGGGAGGACGAGGCGGCCGTGCCAGGCCGGAGCAGGACCCGGAGCTACCACGCCGGGCAGCAGCACTCTAACTTAATCGGTTTATCATCTGCCCAAAGTGGGCTGGGTGTCGCTGCTTGAAAAGCCCTGGCATGGATCTGTGTTTTAAGTTTTTGCCGTCCTAAAAATAGGAGTTCATCATCGAAAACCCGGCAGATCTTTTAATTATAGGGGAGCAAACAACACCACTAGAGAAATGTAAATACAGACTAATTGTTACTTTTTTATTTCATTGTTAGAGAGTCAGCTGATATAACAGCAGACATGGGTAATGCCTATGTTTTAAGCAGCAAGATCTGCATTCAAGTGTTTAAAATGTTCCTCATTTGTCTCTCTCATGGGACTTTACATTCAAAGTCTTGCCAAATGAATCAAGAAAAAAAATAGGGTAAGCGCGAATGCCGGAAAAAGAAACCACAAAGAATACATTGAAAGCACTATGCGGGGCACTGTTTAATTGAATTGTGATTTGTTGGTCTTGTAAGCACTCTCCAGAAAGGAATGTCATGCTAATCTAAAGCTGTCCAACCTCACCTCATTTTTAGCAGGCCAGCTAAATGAGACAGTTCCAGATTTTGATTTCTGAGGGATATCGGAGTGCGTTCACCCACAGGGCATTTAAATATAAAAATCTATTTATATGCAAATTCTTTAGTATTTCATGTAAAGTGGATTTTTATCAATTGGCCATTCTATTCTACACGTTACCATGTTGATAAAACATCTTTAGTAATGGTAAAACGTAGGAACAAATATAATCAGCGCAGCTTCTCTAGGTAGATCCTAGACTTTCTTGGGGCATTCCTGTGAGTTCTTGAAATGTAGAGCTATAAAGTTATCAAGTTGTTTTTCACAGGAGGACTGAGGAATAGAAGTCCTCAGAAAAGGCTCTTTTGATCACTCTCACCTATCTTGGAGAGATACCTAATACTGGGGAAAGTTCAGAACACGTTACTTATAAGCCACAGGAAATCCTTAAACTTTTTTTTTTTTTTTTTGAGAAAACTCAGGCCAAATCCCTAATTTACAAATTTTAGCTTCTCCAGCTTTTTTCACACAATATCCTTTAGACATCTGTAGAAGAAAATGCTTCATTATCAGAGCAGCTCTGGCTGTAGTGAGCGAGCATTTGCTATTACAAGGCATTCCTTTTGATACCAGTTTATACGCAAACACACAATTTGGGATGGGGGGTAGGGTGTGCCTTGCTAATTCTACATATTGTGGAACACTAGCGGAGTTTGAGGGAGGTGGAGCAGGAACTTCTCTGCTGAAGGAAGAAGCAATCTCATCAGGTAGGTCAGCATTTCTGGCCTTTCTTTCATTCGCTCCCTGTGAAACGTCTTGGCAAAACTAAACAGATATTTGTGGTGCCTTTTAGAGAGTTTTACCAGGAGACTTTGAGAACCAGCACAGAGTACCACCATCCACACTGATATTAACACTTACAAACACAAAACTCCTCACCTCCAGAAATGAAAGCCATCATCTCAACTCTCCTTGCAGCCCTCCAGTGCTAAGGATTATTATACCAAATAGCTGGAATCCACCTGAAATCTTCTCTTTGAAATTAAAAGAAAAAAAAGAAAAAAATTATTCTCTTGAAAGACTTTGACCACACTTTTTTTTTTTTAAACTCTCCTGGAGTTTGGAAGGCAACAGAACAGTTATCCCAGCACTATCTTCCCGAGTTTTGCAATCATCCAGCCAGCTGAGATGAAACCAGTATAATACAATTAGCCAAAGGACACAGAGCAACCTAGGTGATTAAGTGAGAGAGTTTGGCGACTGCAGATTTCACTCGCATCCCTGGGAGGCTATAGTCATGACAGCTGATTGCTTTGAACATGCTTGCAGTGGTTATCTGTTTATTTAAACAAGTTAGATGTAATAGAGCAGTTCTCTCTCTTCCTGGAAACAAGTTAGGGTTTCTTTGGATTGTTTATTCCTCCAAGGCTGAACTCGGGGACAGTCTTTTAGAAATAATAAAGTATTACAGATTGTGCTGAGTTTGGAACAATAAACAGAACTGACCATTTCATACGCCATCTATCATGTGAAGAGTTTAGTATCTATTATTTCTGATAATAGCACCATTTATCTGAGTACTAGTAGCCTTTCCAGTAATAATATTGCTTAGAGAATCAGGTATGAATCCAAGCATATTGGTCTGACATAACTGTTCATAGATTTCTTCTAAATTTACATAGTTCTTTTAAGAGGTTAGGGAGATCAGGCAGGTGATTTCACAAATTGAAGCTCATTAGATAAAAGAGATATTAACATTATTAGTATTTGTTCTGGAATACAATTGACCAAATGAATTAAAAAGGTAATCTTTGCTAATTCTTAACAGTGAGTGATCAATGCCACGTTTGACTTTACAGTCCTTTTATATTTAAATTTTGCTGTAGTAAACTCACAACTGACTGCAACACACAATGCCCCTTATCGCCTCAAAACTGTTCTCACAAATTGCCCCTCACTTTCATCTACGAAGTTGTTTCCTAACGTATATATTAAAAAAAAAATATTTTTTTAAATACAGGCAGACATTATCACTGATTGGACTGGCAGGAACTGCACTCCTTATATTTCAGTGAAGATTATTATTCTTTGATATCTTTTCCCTGTCTTTCACTTGCACATATCAATAACATCATATTCTGCTGTATTATTATAGCTAAGTCAAACAATGTAATTTGTAGAAACATATTCAATGCTGTTCATTAAAAAGATGAACTCATGTCACTATTTATAATTTCTGTATATCTGTGCCGTATTCATGTATTCATTCATTCCTTCTAATGATACCCATTCTTTGGAAACAGATTTGCCAAAATGATTGATTTGATGAATGCAATCTTTCTGTTTCTTCTAATTTTCTATAAATAGTACACAGCTTTTATGAATTAGTTCACAATTCACAATCATTCTACTACTCTGCATAGAGAAATTTCATCCTATCAATTTCTCATGATCTTTTGGGGTTTTTTTTTCTACAATTCTAATTCCTCATTTGATCACTAAAGCAGCAGCCCATTGTGTCCCCTGATAAACTAACGGTTACAGCTTTTAGCATAAATGCATATTTGAATGTGAACTGTGTTACTGATACTAGTTTGAATGTAGAAGTTTTTTCCAGCACTCCAAGGAACAGAAAGGTACCTCTTTAACAGAGAAAATACAACCGTAATTAACCTTAGGCAGTAAATTTACTCTGAAATATTACAATCCATAAGCAATACAGGAAGGGCTGAGGTGGAATTCAAAGAAATTTGAAGCAATTTTTGTGATATCTCTTCATCAGATTGAAGATTTGCTAAAATTCTTAAAAGATCTGCTCACCATATTCATGGCAATTTCAGCTGAATTTCATTCAGTTTGTGATTTAAATTTATATTCTTACAGCTACTAATTGTACTATATACAGAAAACTGCAAGCTAATGAATAACTTTTAATGTGTAAATAGTAGATTTTCAAAATTCTGATAAAGTCACTAGACTTCCTCTAAGTTTTCATCACCTAACACCTATTAAAATCATCATGAAATGGAATTGGTGAAATCAGGACTCAGTTTCCTAATGGGTGAAACAGGAACACACTTTGAAGTCAAACAGAGATTATTTTCAAAGGCTTTGTTATACCAGAAATAGAAAGCCATTTACAATAGGCACACATAAAAGTTCCTACAATCTACACTCTCCTATCAAACAGTATCGCAACTGCAAAAAAAGCAGATGAAAACAAAAAAAAAACCTGGTGCCATCACTCATGTTTTAAAATTATTTCTTTCTCGGCATTAACTAACAAAGGTTGTCACTTGGAATTAGTTTCACAAAGGTGTACTGAAACATGCCCCACCGTTAACAGTTTTTAAAATATTTCTGTCTTAATGTCTAGCTTTCCACTTTAGATCAATTTTTTTTTTTGTAAAAAACTTATTAAAAAAGCAGAATGAAGAAGATTCTGACGTCAACTAAACCAGTTTGCCTCTGGAGTAATTTATGTAAGTGAACTGTTACCTTTCTGGAAGGAACTGGAGCTGAAGGTATCCCAATCTTCAATTTAAGTAGACACTTACATTTTAGAATTATCATTCATGAATTAGCCATACACATCATTTCAGCAATCAGCCTTATTAAGGATAAAAGCTTATCTCCTATTCTCAGATCTAATTACAACATACGCCTGATCTCTACTAAGTCTATAAACAGAATACTTATTTTAATTCTTGACCCTAGGGATCAAAACCAAAATCAGAGATTAAATGAAGTCAAAAACTTATCAGTTGCCCACTACAATACAAACTAAAGTACAGAGAGCATCCACAATTACTATGTATTCAGACTTCACTTCGCATGGTGTTCAAACACTAATCCTTCCATTTACTTTAAAAGATTAATGCAACAAAAGGGTGACTAATTGTAAAAGGGCAAAATAAGGTTCAGGTTAGTGCTCTTTTGTATTAGAGAAAAAATAATATGTTTGAGATGGAGAAATTAAATTTTCTGGAAGAGGTCAGGATGGGAATCAAATGAATCCTTCTTATTCATGCAGCGTCATGCATTAACCACTTGAGATTTGGAAGGAAAAGACTTAAAGCTTTTTTTCCTCCTGTACAGATAATTTCCTTTAATAACTAAGACGCTATTTTGTCTTCAGAATATCAACTTTCCAAATTAGTTGAGTTCTGAAGGTCCTCCAGAGCACAACAGCTATGATTAAACACTTTCTAAAGTTCATTCTACTAGTAAAAGTAGAAATTCCATTATTTTAGCAAGAGCGGGCATGTCAAATTTATCAAGGCATGATAGGACTGAGGATGGAATAGAGGTAAGGAAATCTATGTCTGTAAGTTATATTCACAGGGCACAAAAGTTATTATAAACCTTATTATTATGTGGCACAGTAATAAAATGAAACGTATAGTTATTGTGACTCTTGTTAAGCCTAAATTGTGAAGAATTACCTTCAAAACTTTTCAAAGATAGCAAGCCAGAGGCAGCAGAATCATAAAAGCATGATTCCTTTAGTTTGGTTTACCCATGAGAAAAGCCCCTATTTACAACTTACCCTCTCAGGAGCTCCAGGAGTTGTTGGAATAAAAGCCACATACAGTGCTGCAGCCTCTCCATCCAAGTTGTAGCAAAAGGGACAGCAACATCAGAAGCTCCTCCACCCCAGCATCGACTCCAGCTGACACTGGAAGAAGTACAAGCTGGAGCATCACAGAGATCCCTAACAGGATTCCTTGAGCCAGGTGTTAATGCCATGGAGAGGATTACCTATTTCTTACAGCTCTTTTACAGTGCCAAAACCTATTCAGAAGATGGATCAAAAGCTTAATGCCTGGCTGCTCAAATAGCAAAGTGACTAATTTGTGGCTAATTTATGCACTTTCACCACCACATCTTTTGCAGCTGTACTAATCTACAGCTGAGGATTGTCAAAGTAAGTTACCAGGCTGCCTCTGCATCCCAGCATTCTTCCTCCCCACAGGTGTGGCAGATTTGTGGAAAATTACCCCCAGTTTGCTGGGAACAGATACCTGCTACTGAGACACAGAGATCATTACTGCAGAGAAACAGAACTGATGAGCGTGTGCTGCATAGGGGAAATGAAAGTGGAGCTCTTGGTAGGATCTTCTTAAAATTATCTACCCAAGCTTCTGGACAGTCTCATAGAAGCAGAGGGATAAGACAGGCAAAAATAAGAATAAAACCATGACCAAGGAGATAAAACTTCTTGGCAAGGTGTGACACAGCATTTTCCAAGGATACAGTAATCGTACTGGGTTGTAATCTCAGGATGTCTGCCTCAGTATGAAAGAACAGAACGTGTACTATAAAAACTACACAAAATTCCTAATCTTTCTTCTTCAAGAAATTTTTTAAAAAGTCACTTTTTTTTTTTAAACAAAAGGGATATATTTCATTTTGGTTTTAATATCAAATAGTTAATGCAAATAGAAAACCCATGCTTTGATCAGCTATAAAGGGCAAGTGTGACCAACGTGAAGCCATAAACACAGAATAAAATATAAATTATCCTACAGCGTTATCAATGTGTTTGAATTACCCAACTGCCTCATTATTTTGGGCACAATTAAATTGGCTAATAGGAAAGCAAGTGAATAACATCATGCTTCAGATCACTAGTTGAATAACATTGTCATACTCAGGCTAATACACTGTGACAGCTCCTGCCTAGAATATATTACTTAAGATCTGAAAGTTTTGATCATAAAAACATCTTTTCCAGATCTTCCAAACAAATGAAATAATAATAATATAAGTGAATGAGTAAAGGTCTAAAAGTTAATATTTCAGAACAAGTGAAAATATTTCTCAGTTAATTTAAACATTTGTCTCTATGTATCTTTGACATTTGGAGCCAGAGGAAGGGGTGTTAAGAAGTAATTGCATTTGCTGCCTTCCAGATATCTTTTATTGGTTCTCAAGTGGATTTGAATTCAAAAAAATGGCTCTGAGTGTTTGTGTGCATGGGGAAAATATTTCTTTTGACATTTTGTTCTCTGGTAGCATTTTTATGCTTATACATATATAAATAAATTCTTTGAAAATCAAACTCTCTCAGCAGTCATATTAATAAAAAGGGGACGACAAGGCAGCTCTTCTAATATTCTGTTTGTAAGAGGAAACATGCCAGCTAAGGATCTTTGACATATCTGACCTTTTTTTAGAAGGCGCTTTTATTTTAACCAATGGGAACTTTGTACCTGGATCACTGCTGTACAAAGATTAAGCTAATCACAAAAATCACTAAAAAAGAGCACAAGCAGAGACACAATCCAACAAACATTATAATCAATAGGCAATAGATTAAGTCCCTTATAGCCATTATACAGATGGAGCTATGAACGGAAGATGGACTTTTTCCAAACTTGGAGCCTCTACTACAATTTTCAAAGGTGCAGTGTATAACGTGGGTTTAGTTGCCTGACTTTAAAAACTCAGTTGTATACATTGGTCAGAATGTTCTACTCAGTTACAACAGAAACGCGAATGAGAACACCGTGCGGAGGCAGTTCAGGTGCTTGAACGTAGGTGTCTGGTGCCATTTCACACAGCTACTGCCTCAGGAGGGTGAGCACGATGATCTGTCAAGTCCGTGTTTCACCTGCCAGCTCCTGGCAGATGCCTGGGATTCCCCATGCCATTTGAAAAAGCTTAAAACGTTTAGGTATCTAAACTACTCCAAGGGTTTCTGAAATTTTTTTAAAATAAGAAGAAACAACGTTCTCAAGGTTGAGATTCCTTTAAGAAAAAGTCCATACATTTTGGTTTCCAATCTGACATGGACATATACTCTTGAGGCACAGGTCAGTGGATGATGAGAAGAGGTGCACTGAACAAGTATCTCTTCAGCTCCTGTCCTCTGCCCGTGTTCTGGATCAGCGGGACCCAACACGGCTGCTCATGTGTGTTCATCCAAGTCTTGGCTTCAAGGTTCCTGAACTGCACTCCCTAGTTGGGAGTGTGGGACAACAAAAAGCCCGAGCCCTGCCAAGAGCAATGGCAGACATTCAAAACTAATTGCCAGCAATAAAGTAGCACAGGATGGACAGGTTCACGCTGAGTCAGGCAGGAGACAAGCCAAACACTGCCCTAGTATGCACTACTGGTGTTGTCATTAATATTTACTATAAAAAGCACCACTGACTTCCAACTTGTCCTCAGGCGGATGAGGGTAGATGCATTATTCCATAGAGCAACTTGCAGAGTTGTTATTCTAGTCATGATTTTTAAAAGTTCTGTTGGCCGTCTTCCGTCCTAGTGCAAATACATCACACCTAGCATTAGACTTCCGAATATTGTTCTATTATACTGTAAAACAGCAGATGTGGATGGAATACTGTGGCACCTTCTATGCTGAAGTCAGTTTCATTATGTTTGCAAAAGGCAAATACAGATACATCAGTGTACTTTATTATAATGTCATATTCCTGACACTACAGTAAAAGTTGATTTGGTGTTTCCATTAGAAATCTCATTTTCAGAGGCTTATGACTCATTCATCTAATTTTTTTCAGGATGAGATTTACCATATAGACCTCAGTCTACCTATAATTTCTCCTCTAAAAAATTGGTCAGTACTGGTTATCTGCACATTTGAAATCCCAAGAGTTGAAGTGAATTGTTTTCTCCATGCTATTTCATTTTTTAACATCATCAAGTATTTGTGCCCTTCTTTAAGAATATGAAAGCAATTAAGAAATCTAAGTTAAAATGTTCTTGCTTGTACATATATCATATTCTTATTATTTTTCTTTTTAATGTGTTTTAACCAGAAGGTTGAGAGTCTGCTGGGAAAAAAAAAAAATCTTTAAGAATGAAACAGGCATCTACTACAAGTTTGTCGGTGATTTTCAAAGCATTAATTGAAAAATCTATGTTTAATATATAAATATATCGAGCATTATATCTGATGTTTAATAAATGCCACCAAATTTCACCGCTCTACTCCAGTTGTGGGGCTGCTGTCACACATGCAAACACATGTAATCGACATTCAGCTGTTCTCTTTTGCACCATCAAGAAGTTCTGATCTTTTTTGCTACCGCAAGCTTCACAACTCTGAAGATCTAAACAAGTACCTTAGCAATTCTTAAGCCTATACAAGAAAATTCACCGAACACTAACATAGTTTTTGTGTTCACTACAAAACATAATTTATCTAACTCTAGTCTTGCATTGCATTTTCCAAATTACATATGTTTTTAGGCTCAAAGCGTAACAAGTCATTGCACTAATAGTTTCACAAGGTTGTAATGAAAAACTTAGAACTGATTATTCTTTTTAAAATGCCTTCAGATTTTTATCTGAGCCATGTTGGGAATGTTAAAAAATCATTTCAGCTATTACATATATTAGGAATATAGGTCTATTTCCAAATATGACTTAGACATAAAACGCTGGCTATTGCAACACATATATTTCAAGCATCCAGCACCCAGAGTGGAAATCAGAATCCCACTCACTGGAGAACGGGTCATACTGGGGTCGCAACCTGTCAAGCACACCAATAGGCACCTGCATAAAGTGAGGGTACTCTGCAAGGAAAAAATGAAAGGCCATCAGTATGGGAACTTTGAAAACTTAAGTGCTATCTGTTTTTAGACTTAAAAAGCTATTGTAAGTATCTGCTCTTGCTATTCAGAAGGTTATACGCTTAACAGAGGAAAGGACTACAAGTATTACCATTCACTACACACAACACTCATCAGAATAAAGACGATGGTTCGTTTTATCAAACTAGCATTTTTCATCTTCCGTAGCAATGTCCCAATAACAGTCTGTATTATGTAGAGAAAGGGAAGAGTTGAAGCTTTTCAAATTTTCTATAAAAGATTTAATAATTCATAATTTCATTTGGCTGGGAGATTTTAACACTGAAAAATGAAGTGTTTCACCACAATTCTGTTCTTAAACTTCGGTGCCCCCATCACTCCTTTGGAGAAAATAAATCATCCTTGGCCACCCTGCCTTCTACAATAAAATGAGTAGGTCTGTGGATGAGGGGACCTTCATTTCAGCAAAGAAAACATCCCAAAATGTCTTTGTGGGGACACTATGATCTAGATGGGTGGACTACCACATGGTTAAAAAACATCATTCTGTGAGACACAAGGTAGCAGGAAAAGGTTGTTTATAGCAATCATTATATGATTTTGCAATTGGGTCAGAACGGTTCTTTTGGACTGCACCGAGAGCTCAGTTGTGGAGTCCTGAAAAAATCAACAATCCATGTTCATCTTATCATGCTCAGAAAGCAAAAATGCATAAGCTACACTTATTCACATGGTGCATGATCCTTTTTAACTAAGTAGAAAGTAAAGCGGTGTAGGAGGGATGAATGGCAAAAGTAGTATCCCTCCAACATTTCATCTATTTTCTGTGCAGGCTGCTCTCCATAGAATACCATGTCTCCTCAGAAAACAAGGTGTTTAAGCATGCTACCCGTGCCTTCTTATCACAAGGGCATTACCAGTTTCACTTACTTGATTTAACATCAGACAGCAGGTAAATGAGGTAAGATAAAAATAGAAAAAGCTCTTCAATTTTAGTACAGCCACTCTGTCACAGATTGCCCTATAATCCAATAGTGAAGGTTATAACATCTTTAACTAATTAACACAAAACATAAACAACACAATGCAGAGCCATTTACTCTCTTGATAAGACGTTGCAGGTAGAAATCTGCCTAGTAATTAATTAACAAAATGCTTGAAGTACAAAGGAAGAAACAAAAGAGAAACCATGACTTCAAGAGGGCTGTCTAATTCAAGTTAGCTACATCAATACACCTTAAAGAACAGCGAGCAAGTAAAGGTTTACAATCTTCAGTTTGCTTTGCCGTAACTGTCTATCCTATGTTAACAGAAGTGTACAGAAATACAACACAGCAGAATGATTGTTCCCATTGTCGTAGTTTCCCAGTTTTTCCGCTGTAGACAGGCATCAGGCTGAGGTGGCCTGCCTCTGTGCACCACTGTAGCACACTGCTGAGGTACCACAGGGGATTTCCCCATTTCTAAAATGAGTGGGAAATGGGAAATGTCATGTCTTCTCCTGCACCATGTTATCAGGGGGTTTTTTGAAAACAAAAGAAAAAAAAAAAAAAAAAGGGAAGAAAACCCCAGTAATATATTTGACTAACTTCTGCAAGCATCCAGCTAGCTCAACACTTAGGCTGTTTATAAAAATGTCAAATCAAGGAATGGAAAGGAAATTACAAAAGTGTTCTGCAAAGCACTTCTTAGTATGTCATTCCTCTTCAGATGATGCAATTGACCACTGTAACAAAATCACATTTCCAAATACCACACGAAGTTACAGATTTTTATTGAACAACCCCTTGTCTGATTTGTAGGCAGAACAGTGACAAAATAGTGCATGTTTAGCAGTAGCAGTGTGACTTAAAATACTGGTAAAAGTTTTGAAGGCTAGCTGCAGAGAGTGCAATGAAACATGTTATATTCTTTCTTTCACTTATTAATCTTGAGGATTTATTGAAGGCTTAAAAATCTTAACCTAGAAAAATAACAGGGAAGCAGTG
Source organism: Tetrax tetrax (assembly GCA_009806455.1). Lineage (NCBI taxonomy): Eukaryota > Metazoa > Chordata > Aves > Otidiformes > Otididae > Tetrax > Tetrax tetrax. Next base: position 222,643 of record WHYT01016545.1, read on the forward strand.
GCCGGTGCTTTTCCTAGTCAGAGATTAATGAGAGTCTGTACTTGGACTTCTCATTTTAACTCTGCTCTTTCTTGAGAAACCTAGAAAAGCTTAGCCTCACTGGGTAGCCACACATCAAATAAACCCCAAAATTAATTGCGATCCTACCTATTATCAACATTAGAAAATAAAAACAGGCAAGTAGTTCAATAGTACAACGCTGTGACAAAACGAATCCCAAAAACAGCTACGGAATTACAATGTGAAACAAATCCTTCTGTTATGAAGCTATTTCTACTGACCACAGATCAAGTGTTAATAATTTAGATATACTTAAAGATCATTAGTATTTTAGTTTTCAAGAGAGAAACCAAGGCCCAGCTGGTTTTCTTATCATAATGCATTTGTGACAAATACTTTTGTTTCCTTTGTATTTGAAATGAAAATGGTATATAGTTACCGAGTGGGATTTAACCGAGAGGGATTTTATTTATTTATGTATTTGGCTGTAAGAGAATTCAAATTTACTGTTTTGCTCCTTCTCAGTTTTCACATGTGAAAAAAACCTGAAGATTTCCACATTCTCCATCATGTAAAGAGAAACAGATTCTAGTGAGCTGAATGTCTTCATAAATATAGTGTTGCTCTTGTCTCCTTCTCTATTTTATGTATGTAAAGTATTTTTCTGAAGCAAAAAGAGCTTTAGTTTTTATAACAAAATGGAATAACACAACTTTCCTATCACACTTAACATGCTAGCAGTTGACAGTGAAATGTTAGCTATTGAAATAACAGCAAGAAAATTCATGTTTGATGATTACTCCGCAGCTGTCCTAGTCCTATGTCCTTCAACACAGTTTCATTGAGAGCAAGTGAAAGTTACAGCCCTTACTTCCCCTCTAATGAATTTGTGCAGAGGTACATTATGCACCCTATGACTTTTGGGACACAAAGACTGACAGATAAACATGGTTTTTTTCTCCAGCTGTAGCAGAGAATCAAGCTTTTCTTTTTGCTCAGAGATACGGATGGAATACAACGGCATCAAGCAAAGTACAAAAATTTCAATGAACACCTTTTCACCTGGTATCTTTTTCTTTCCAATGACTGCATCATCAGATGAGTAATTTAGGATGTTTTTGTTATATCTCATTACAAAGCAATTCTTCTTTGATTGGAATCACTGTTATATCACTCTGTTAAAACGAGATTTCAGAAAAATCAAATAGCAAAATACATAATAAAATCCATAACAAAATCTAAGGCTTTTCTCCACACTCATTTGTAATGTATGTTTAAAAATCTGTATGTGACTTCATATAGTGAAATCTAAGAAAAGAGAGGATTCAGGCAAAAAAATCTTTCCATAGACTCCTGAACTGTAATTTATAACTTCAGTTAGTCAACAGCATTCCACCTGAAAAAAGCTGGTCAGTGCAAAAGTACAGGGATAAAAATCCACACCTCCTCCTTCAATAATTATTATAAGATCATTTATCAAGAACAGAATAATAAGGCATCAGTTAACAAAAGGAATAAGAAGTTGTTTCTTGGGTCCAGACACATAATCTTCCAGTAGGAACACTCTCTCACTTAAAAAAAAAAAAAAAACCAACAAACAAAACTGTTCACAAAACTGCTACAAAAACCAAAGTCATAATGAAGACTTGACTGTAAAAAAATCAAATCCAACACAGAGAAATGACCTAGTTATTCTGAATTTCCATTCAAACAGTCAAAATGAAGAGGCCAATGGATCACAAAAATTATAAACAACTCACATCATATATCAGAATACAAAAAAAAATACAAAAAGGAAAAAAATATTCAGTCTAAAAGACTAAACAACTGATGGCATTTAGTGATCGCAACTTTTAAGCCCACAACAGTACATCTAAAATCACATTACTTCTCTGACCTTACACACCAGAACAACCTGTGCAAAGCACCAACATGTTTATATCCAGTGAGAGGCAACTAATATGATTTCTCATTTCAATAATGAATAAACACATTCAAAGAACTAAAACTGACCACCTCCACAGCTTCCTTCTTGTGGAGTAAAGCCGTAATGTACCATCTCCAATTTTCTGAGAGTACATTGGACTGGAAAAACGCTACCACCCACAGGAAAAAAAAATTGTTAGAACCAAAAGTCCCATTTTCAAAATTCATTCTGCAATACCAGAATTTAGAAATGCAAGGGATCAAAAATTGCCTTGAGATGATCTCTTCTCATATCTTCTCATTAAGACTGCTATTATTACAGTCAGGCTTGGTGCAATGATATTACATTGCTCTTACATGATTAGCTCACTTCAGCTGTCAAAGCCAGTAAGGTGGGCATTTTTTTCTGAGTTCACCATACTGAGAAACCTAATTGTTTTTCAGGTTATTTCCAAGTCTGTGCTCATTCACCTCTAAAATTCTCATGTCGACTCATGTCATGTTTTCATTTATTCTAAATTATTTTAGGTCAATTAAGACTCTCTTCCAGTCTTCTCAGATCCTTGCTTGAGATCTGACTAAATCTCACCTTGTCTGAGGCCTAGATAAATTGTTTTGCCCTTAATGCCAGAGTTTTTTAGATTAAAATAAAACATCATGCAGCAATCCATCAATGTGGAATAGAAATTATTACACTCAACCTCAAAATCTTTTCCCTGGCTTTGGTATTTCTTGGGTTTAGTAGAGTATTCCAGTGTATGATGTTGTACTACTGATACTGGGTTTCCTTCAGACAAACATCTCAGAATTATTCTACATCTGGATACTTCATTCTCCAAACACCTGGAAGGAAAATACCGTAAAGTGTTGTTTTTTTTTTTATTACTGACTACATGGATGATCTACTAGTCCTCTCTCAGCACTGCCATTTACTTCTATGCTGTGAGCCATTTTTTTCAGCATTGATCTGTACTGGGTATCATTTGTGAGTTACAGCAGTATTGCAGATTGCACTTACTAAGTTAAAATCTTGTTAAGTTTCCTTCTTACACCTTACCTTATCATATATCCCATCTCTTGGATGCCAAAAAGCAGCCCCTGACAAATTTGTCTCAAAGAGGAAAATTTCTGTTTTCAGAAACAGGTGATAGATTCAGGCCTCCAGACTTCAACCATTCTCTGAACTGCACGGCAGAAAGGAAGGTGAAAAAGTATGAGGGCTCTCAGTGAGGGCTTCTCCTGATGAACGAACAACGAAGAGCAGAACAATTCATCTGTCTTTCTTAACCAGCTGCTTCTATATTGTGCATTCCCTTCCTCCCTTGTCTGGACATTACGAGCTAACAATCTCCTTTCAACTTGATGAAACAATGTGTTTTCTGAGAAGGAAAACTGCACCACAGAACTGAACTGATTAAGTTATTCCATTAAAAAAATCAAAATACATGAAGTAACATTAAAAACATTACTTTTACTGACTGCTTATACCATTAAGGCAGCTGTACCAACAGTGCACAATCCCATTAATATTGAGTTTTCCACATGAGGTACCTTCTAAACTTATTCTGGTTAAGGAGATCCAGTAAGATTGTAGCCCATGGCTTCAGATTTGTGCACTCCCTGGAGCTACGTAAAATAAACAATATTAGAGGGAATCCAATTTTCATCTAAGAAGGCCATGTGCAGCCATAGATAAATGCTGGCATTTTTGGTAACCTACACACAGACTAAATCTAGCTGATAATGTCATTACTTTGATATTACAATTTATGTTTTATAAATATAGGTTTGTATTTATTGTGTTCTCATAGTAATTCTGAAACTAGCTTCTGTACTATATAATACTTGATTAATTCTATTAAGGCATAGTGATACAAATTAATCTATTTTAGCTCTTTTATCATTCACAATTCTTTCCAGTGATTAAAGATTATATGAAAATATAAATAATGATCAGCCATTAATTCTAGAAGAAAGCAATGTTGTTTCTTAGGCACTTTAAGCTTAAGCTTAGTAACTACATTTCACTGCTGATTAAAATAAGAACTACTTTGCAGTAATTGGCATTCTGTGAAATGAAAGTATAGCTGAAGGAAAGATTTTTTTTTTTTTCTACTTACTTTTTCTACTCTCAGAAGCCATCCCCTTGCTTAAAGGTTGAAAATAATTAATTTCAAGTCTTTAATAATGATTACTATATTAACGGAACTGATAACATGAGATGAATCCCACGTAAGCAATAATATAATATACATTAATGGATTTGCCTTCCTCATTCATCTAATTGAGGACCACGTGTTTAAGAGTTACCAACCCAAGATGCTTCAGAAAAAGACACATCAAACTTCTCAGCAAGAAAATAGTAAATAACTTGCCCTTCTTCCTGCTTCATCCAAATTGTTTGAGATTATACTTTAAGACATACGATTAGGCGACAACAATTGCAAATTCTTCTGGCTTGTGGATCAAGTTGTTCAGACACAGGGCAGTCCAGACTGAGAGCTGTACTCTTCTTGTTGGCCTGTATTTCCAGGCAAGTTCAGTGCATCTCCTCAGACCACCTGACAGCATTAATAGTTTATCCACATTAAGTATTCTTCATTTAAAACCCCTAAATAAGAGATACTTTCCATTCATTGGCTGCCTTTACTCTGTTATGCTTTCCCCAGACTAAGAAACAAAAAATTCCTCAGTTCTCCCAGTTTTACAAGAAATCCAAATAGTGTATTGAATGAGAGACTTAGGGTCTGCTCTTCCTCCTTCTTATGCCTCAGAAAGATCATTACCAATTTAATTCCTGTGATGAAGCCAAAGGTGACAAGAAAGATTATAACGAGGGCATATTAGCTGTCAGTGCAGCTTTCTCTTAGCAGACCTACACCTTAACTTGTTCAAAGCAGAACAATGATAAATTCACTCCACTACCTTTAACTGTGTGTAAAATTCAGAGAGAGCACTGAAACAGACCAAACACTGAAACTGAGGCTGTGACTTACTGAAGCATTCATGATAGTGCAAAACTACTGTAAATAAAAACAATACAGAAATTAAATTTAATAGTGAAGTTGAAACTAGGATTATTTGGTGACAAAACAGTATAGAATTTTGCATTCTTAATTTCAAGACAATCCTAGGAAAGCACTAAGAAGAACCAAGCTTCACTAATTTTCCTTTAATACACTGTGATTGAACCTCTGCCATCCTGTTCTTCAGGGACAATCGCATCTTACTGGTCCAGAGAGAAAGATCACATTTCCACACATTGTGGGCTACATTGACAGAATTGGATTTCTGCCCTTTTCTATTACAGAAATTCACTCTTTTTATATTATTTCTTCCTCCTTCTTTGCATTCTCTTTAAACACAATCAGGTTTAGCCAGCAAAGAATGATTCCTTGCATTGTTGCTGTGAATCTGTCACTAAAGTATGCTAAAAACCAACGTCTGAAGCTCCTTGACACTCCTGCGAATTTGCTAGATCTTTGGCAGCCTTGTAACAGTATCTCCTTTGCCTCTATTTCAGTATCAGGCTATCAGCATGAGTCCAGAAACAGAAGCCATGTATCTTCCATGTTACTCAGTCTTCCTACCCACATGCAAAGTCTTTGGTTTGTCCATTTTCAAGAAAGCAAGACTGGACCTAGACAACAGCAACAGCAACATCAGCTCTAGCCCTTCAACTGTCTCAGCTCCACCACTTTTCCCTCCCCATGCCAGGGAACACCATTTGCAACCAGGACTTTATTAAAATACTCTACTGCTCTTACAATGGAAGTATCACTTACAGCTTTTACATCTTAGAGACTCTGGGTTTGTTTCTCTTTCCTCCTTCCGTAGCGCTAATAAAAGGTGCAGTGGGGTGACCCCAGCCAACAACCACTCAGTCTCTCACTCACTTGCATCTCCTGTCAGAAGGGGAGAAAATAGAAAGCAAGTTACAAGATTGATGGAAGAAGATAATGACAGCTTCATACAGAAAGAAAAAGCTGTGTACACAAGCAAATAAGATAAATTCATTCACTGCTTCCCACTGGCAGGCAGATGTTTGACAATTCTTTATTCTGCTACTGGGCTCTTCTACTGTAGCCTGCTTCTACTTTGAAAAGCTGACATATCTTGATATCCATTAGCTTTTCTCTGTTCTTTTTTTCCCCTCACTTTTTCTCCTGGGACTCGGCTAAGGAAAGGAATGTATCTCTATCAATAGGAGCGAAAGTTCCTTCAAGAAGAACTTTTTCTAGCTTTAAGAGTTAAAAATAGGTTTGATTTTTAATAAAAAAAAAGCAAATCAGCTATATAGGTAACCTCACTTTGACATAATCCAACTCCACTGATTAATGATTAAATTTTCATACATATCCTCGGACTCTGCTAAAACAATAGGAATCACTTCTGTTTTTAAACAGGACCGCATTCAACTTCACCAGCATCAAATGAGGTCTAAAAATCTTTGAAACAGCAAAATAACGCAACTACAATAGATTTTCTAATTTGTTAGTTTAAATGTACAGTATTTGTATATTTCTCTATTCATCCTGAGCATACTTTTTTTTTTTTGCTAAACATCAATATCTGCCTGTTTTTTCACACCTTTGTCTCTATTTCTGCAATTAAATGAATAGTCCATAAATCAGAATAGAACTGGTGATGAGGAAAGCTTCCAGGAAAACCTCCAAGAAAAGCACAGGACTACAGTTGGGTTAATACAGATCCCTTAAAACATAGCTTCCAAGCCTGTCCTGAGCCATTTGGAGCACAGGTCACACTCTGCTATCAAGCTCAAGATCGTTTGTTACGAGATTGCTCAGTGTTACACTGCCTCATGTCACTTTCTGTAGTACTGCTCTCATAACGTGACAGGAACTCCACATCGCATTGGGTTGTGTCAGTTTGACTTGGTTGACTTGGTACCCGGCAGCAGTGTTTGCATCTGTTATTCCTGCTGCTGCTCTTTGGTTGTGTGTTTTGGCCGTATCCCATAGCCAAGTGCCTTTGGAACAAAAAGAACGTCCTAATGGGAAGAGCTTCACTAGGGCTACCAAGCCCATTGTGCATCTAAAATAAGATGCATTTTGGAAAGGTGCAAACCTGAGGAAAGCAGCTTTTTTTTTCCATCCTTCTGTTTCTGGCAATCTCAGTCCTCACTCATCTTTGTGCCAGTCTCCTGCTTATGCTCACCCTCAGGGCAGTTCTCAGTCTCTCCGGCAGCTGCATTTTTCTGCCATGAGTGAAATCTCATATCCCAAATATTAATGGTCAATCAATTAGTCACAGCTGCGAGCTGGCTCTTCAGTCCCTCACTCGCTATTGTGGATTGAAGCTCACTTCACAATGTACACATTGGATTAAAATTAACTCCATTATAGGCATATAAATCTGTAATTCCCCACAAAATTTCTCTAGTCTTAACTAAAAGCTGATATATTGTTCCGTTTCTTAAAGAAAGTTGCATATTTTTATTATCATTTTGCTTTATATTTGAAGAACAAAATAACCCTTAGCTATTTTCCATTTACATCAGTTGACTGCTAGTAAATGATCAACTACTGTAACATTTTTCTCTGATATTTCAATCTGTAAAAGGACTAGATTGTTATTATCTTTAAACTGCAGGACTGAGCCATGTATCTCTACCATTTGCTGCGAGAAGATTCATCATCTGCAGTGTCTTTATCTTCCTTTCTTCAGGCACTCACTTGGGCTTACATGATACTTCTGTTACTTATATATTAATGTTTCTTATGCTTTCAACACTATGAAAATACTCAAGCCATGTAAAACATCTGACCTTTAGAGGTGAGACAGTAAGAACATGCTAGAGTGTATTATGAAAATACCATTGCTACAATATATTCAGTAAACTGGAAATGCCAGAGTACGGAAGCAATATCTTTTATTTGAAATGCGATTTATTTATGCAGCTTCTCTTACTTTAAATCAGATTATTTTCCAGTTAATTGTGAAACTAAATGTTTTTAGCCATAAATGCTTTCAGTTACAGCAGTTTCATTCAGAATAACAGCTAATACAGTTTTAGTAAATGTGCCTGTACATCCATATTTCTCTCTGCAAGGAATTATCTTCCCCTTTAGAAATCATCTCCATTTCAGCCCTGCTCCTACCCATTCACTTGCCCACTAACTCATCGCAAGCACACTTCGTGCCAAGGTGCCTCACAGATGTATAAAGAGGGAGCTGGAAGTAGAGGATGTTTCTCCTCATTCGCATCTCCACATGCTAGCACAGTACTCTAACATTTTAGTATTATTTGGGGAGCAGGACACACCAAGGCAGGCACGTCTGGTGCATGGAAAGTGTTGACCCCTCCTTTGTCTCCTCTCACATTAAAACATACATACGTGAACACTGGTCAGTGGCACTGCTGGGACTGCAAATCAAGGGGGACTAATTATAGGTGACCTTCGCTAGCACCCTTCCTAATTTCTTCCTTCAGGATGAATTCATGAGCTCCCGGGACCTCCTGCACTGCAGAGCACAGCTCTTGACCTAAGCACTACTGACCAGGAAGCTCTTTGCACGTTGACTTCAAACTTGCAGCTCGACTTAGTAAATCACTGAGTTCAAATAGAAATTACATCGACTATTGTCTTTTATTCTTCCCCAGCACTATACTAACATGCAGAATACAACGGACACTGAAGTTCTCTGGCTCCGTATGGGTGGATTGGGTATTGGTTTAAGTTTAGAGTCTGGCTTGCAACTGAATTACAGGGATCAAATACTGTAAGCTTTCCAGCCTGTACAACAAGAAATTTTGGGTGTAAAATCTGCTCAAATGGAACAAAAAGATTTACTTACTATAGTCAAGACTATACTTACTATAGTCATTCCTACTCTCTCCTTACAACTTCCTTAGATTTCACAGAAAGATTACATTTTAGACTAATATTAGACAGAATATGAGTATTTCCATACTAACAGGCAAAGAAATTTTAATGATAGTGGTTATTATAGAAACTCCAGAAACCTTAGCTATAGCTAACCAAAGCCATTTCCCAGGGCAGCACAGTAATATGACTGGTATCACTTACATGAATTAAAGATTTGTATTACAGGATTTCAAAGATATTATTCCTATTGTATGATGGTGTGCATGAAGGGATTAAGACTTATTGCAAAATTCCAAGCAATAAACTGTATTAAATCAAATAACATAGAAGTCTAGTTAATTTGGAATTTTAGAGCATTTTAAAACATTTTAGTGGTAGAATTTGCCCTGTTGATCAGGCAGCATAGCTGTCATTTTTACTACTTCAATATTTTTGGGTTTGATACACTCTGAATTACCTTTTAGAGTCAGATAATAGCAACAACATTTAACTTTTACACAAAAAGGCTTTACTGGAAACAGCTGGATATCCACTCCATTGAGCACAACCAACTTCTTGGGGGGAAAAAATCTAGCTTGACTTTCATGACTTCTTGAGTTAGAAAAGTATCCATGTCCCTCTGTTGCCATGTATGAATTCCATACGGGAAGAAAAAGTCTTAAAAGGGAGAGGTATTATATTTTTATTTTTTTTTAGAAAAAAAAATTCTTACATTCTTCTACTAAACAAGCTTTAAACTTCAGTTTCCAGGACACTGGAAATGTTTATTTCCTCAAGAAAAGAAGCCATAGAATTCAAGCACAAAAAAAAAAAAAAACACAAACCCCCAAACAAAAAAACCAACAAACCAAAACTACCACAAAACAAACCAAAACCAAACACTAAATGAAGGAAAACTTGAAAACTGGAACAATCTTCTAAATCTCATCATCAGTCCTCTTTGATCTTCAACTATTTCTTTACAATTAAAAATCCCCCCTTACAACTCAGAAACATTCTCAATCAGCTTATTGAGGAGGACTGTAAAGTTTGACTAGTATAAAAACCTTTAGTAGAGGTATTACTAGGCTTGATTGTGCCTTGAATAAGTTTCCCAGATTTTGCAAAAACACAAACTAATTTGATATTAATCTTTGTAAACAAACACCGCAAATAAGAAAGTACTTTTGGTTTCGACCCAAAAAGTATCTTAATATTGGCTTAGCTAAACTTGTTTTATTTGATGCTAAAAGATTCCACATAAAAACATAACAGGCATAAATTTAATGCAATAAAGCAAACCATTGTCTGAGTTGTTTCATATAACTCGTGACATGCTTCAATTTTCATATATGCTAACACTGATTGAAATCCTGACTGTACTTGCCTTCAGAGAAATCCTAGCTCTTTCAATGCAGAAAAACAACTGTTGGGGTTTTTTTGTTCCTAATAAGTACAGGTTTCACATTAGGAGTGAATTTCTAATCAACACAATATGATCTAATCTCATTTCTTATTCTGAAGCAGAAAAATATGCAATCTCTAGCAACTTCTTCTGAGTGCTAGTACAATTCATAATGAAAATTAATTTCGTATTTCTATTTCCTATCTCCTACAAATAACAAATACTTGTAAACACAAGGACAGATGTTTTTAATATATTCTGTTATCAGATTAGAAACACAAGCTAAATGGATGGAATAAAATCCACCAGGATAAAGGACACAATGCATAATGCTACACACCTATTAGCATAACAAAAATGTGTAAATTATATTGGTGCTGAGAAAATTGGGAATACTCCTTAAACAGAATCCAGACGGAAGCTATTTGTGACTGTTATGAAACCTAATCTTCACATTCCATTACTAAAACAAGAAATCACTTTGTAGTAAACAGTTGCTCTGAATCAAAACTCACTGGAGAATATTTTAAGAAGGAGAGTAAGGTGTATCTTTAGAAATTGTGTGCCTTAATGTTATAACTTGGTTCTGTTTTCTAAGTAAGAAATGAGAGCTCTGAGATTCCTTCAACAGTAACATTTGCCATTAGAAATAAGCAAATGAAAAAAATTGCCATGTTTTAAAACAACATGATGGACAGGATGGAATAAATATATTTTATTATGCAAATAATATTGGCCTTCCTAATAATAAAATTAATGAAAATTGTAAAGCTTTGGCAACTGTTTTGGAAGGCAAATATAGCAAACCTTCATAAAACAGCCATGAAGTTACACTCATTACATTTATGTAAGAGTAAAACTTCATACCCTATATTAAAATTCATTTTTCTAGTGAAGTATTATCTTACTATTGCAATTCAATGAGGTTTTTTTTTTTTCTTTTCATTGGATTCAACTAGAATGTGGAAGATGCATGTGTTTTCAAGGTACAACTGAAATTAATCCTGGTAAAATGAGATAATCCAAGGTAAATCTGAAATTAATATGGAAGTTGGGTCAGATTCTGGTCTTGAAAATATTTTTTTTTGAATTTTCAAAGGCTTCTTAAGGGAAGCAATCAGCTCATCTAATTTCTGCCAATTAAAAGCTTAAGCACCTTCTTTTCATTACTAGGTACTCTTCTTAGTTAGAAGAGAGAGATATGATCACCTTACAAAAACGATCTTTCTCACCGTAAAACAAACATGTAAGAAGTTAGAGCACTGTCTGATGAAGAATCTGTCTCTTGAGGTATTATCTAGATAAAGTACATCATAAATTACTTAGACTAGATTCATAATTTCAAGGCAGCTAAAGTTAGTTAAGACTAAATTCACACTGACTCATAATGAGTGCATTATCTAATCGATAAATTTTAAATATAAAAATCTCGTATGTTTTAGTTACGTTACTCCTTTTATTCTGAATGGGAAGGGATCAGGCAGAGAGGGAAAACCCGTATCTCAAGGCTTTATTTATGAAACAAATGCATCCCCACCAGTTTTTTTCTGCTAAGTACATCAACCTCCCATCCCATTAAGCTACCATCCCATCTCAGGCATTTGTTCTGGCCTGAATTACATGCTGATGACAAGAATTGTCAGTTGTATCCCAGGCCTCTGATGTGACTATCTGCACATCTTCACTGCAAAAACTCTTCTCCTCACACAAGCATGTGATTTTTTTACAGCAGGACATTAGACTCTTCTACTTATTTTGTGAGTATCTAGATCCTTCTCTTTAGTTACTAACAACCAAAAGATCTGAACATTCAGGAAAATTTATGTGGACTGGTGGTGCATGCAATTATGGATTTTAAGCTTTGTTTCCTAAATAAATGAGAAATATATAATCACAATCTGAGTTTTTAGTCTGTGTGTCTGTATTTTTGTCCTTGTCTAACTCTCAAAAAACTTTTAAAAGTAGTGTCCAAGCACAATTAAACAGAACATCAGTGAGACTGACGTTTCAGAGATAACCAGTTCCTACATATTTTATGAAAACAAGTGGACAAACAGAGGTTCTACACAAACTCCTTCCAAAGACTGTTAGCATGAATTCACCTTTTTGTGGATATCAGAAAATCTGAGCTAATCTTAAAGTTCCTCAGAGATCATACACTGAATTCATCCCTCATCAGAAATTTGCATGTCTCTGCTCTCATCTGTGTTACCTCCAGTTAGTAGGCATGGGCCTTCACAGCAGCCCCTAAAGTCTGAAGACAACTTGTTAGCACTGAATGTTTCAACAGAAATACTGAGATCAGATGCTTACTCACCAATTTTTCTTTCACTTTATATTCAAAGTGGAAATGTAATTTAGGGTCGTTTCCCCTATGAACATATGCAATGTTCAGGTTGTAGTGGCAGTCTAAAAGTAACCTTGACACCTTAAATAATGCAGAGGAACTAGTGAGACTAGCTCCAGAGGACCACTTACCTTTACAAATACAGTACCCTTCATTGCCTTCCATTCACATGTTAAAAATCCTGTTTCCAAATACACATAGGCAATTCAAATACTTTCATCACAAAATAATCAAAACCTGAAGAAAGCTTAATTTTTCTAAATTTGAAATAAAACCATATTGAATAACTTAAAACTACCGTGCTGCTTGGGATAGATGAGTTACAAAGAGAAAAGAGAAAAACACTGGTAGAAATAAATCGATTTGAGATCTGTGCCTCATTTTTTCTTCCAAATAAAGTGTTTTATAGGAAATGAAATAAATTTTATAGAAACTGCATTTCACTCACAGCTGAATATAATTGCATAGAAGATTCAAGCAAATAGTTAATGATATAATCTAAAAACTTCACCATGAAATTAACAAATATAATTTAATTGCAATTTCTTGCATGATTAATAGGTTAGATTTTCATTCTTAATTCCATCATGCAGTCTGTTAAATAGGGACTTTTTGTTAAATTATTTTAATTTCCTGAGAGATCAAGCTGCTATTGCATGCAGATTGTGTTATCTAACACCTCATATTATTATTTCTAATTTTCATATCTATTTGATTAACAGTTTACTTTGATCAATCCTATGTGCTAGGAAGACACAAGCTGATCGTCTTCATGCCCTCAAGTAGAACTGCTTGGACTGAGGGAGCACGATGATGTGATTCAGAATACAGAAGTGTCTGACGTAAAACTAGGTGTATTATAAAAGTGTATTATTTAATAGTGAAATCAAAGCCACAGACAGATGACAACCATAAGCACGTATATTTGCTAGGTGTATTGCAAAGTAAGTATTTTGGGAATTAATGATCAGCTTTTTTTCCATGAATATTTACGTTTAAAGGTGTTAGTGTTATACAGTCATACGCATTGCCTTGCAGTCTTTTCTTCAAGATTCATTCTTACACATGCAAAAATTACCAGGTGGTAAAGCCATCACTCTACATAAGTCTTGCTCCAGGAAAAGGAATTTTTTGCAGCTCAACAAAATGTGGAAATCAGCCATGAAAATAGGCAAAGCCCTAAGATCTTGAAGGTTTTTCAGAAGCCACTAAGGGCAGACACATTGATGGGACTGCTGTTATTGATGTCACGTTCATAAGCGTGAACTGAAGCCAAGACAGGGAGCGAATCATGCTGGGCAATCCAGTTCTGCAGTTCAGTCTAAAATCAAGAGGCAGAGGTGTATTGACATGGGTGCTGTGCAGAGGGGTGAGACTGAGAATGCACAGATTCCTGTTTGCAACCACTTCTAATTAAAAATAGCGGCATAGAACTAGTAGTATTCAAATGGATTCTCTTTGGAGATTCCTTAGCAAGAGGAAGAACTCGTTAACGTGTAATAGCACTGAGTCATGCACATCACCATACGAGCATCTACATGCATGCCTTGGATACTTCAGACAATGCTAAATTTATTTATAGTACAGTATTACAATTACACACAGCTGTACTTAACCACTTCCATTTGCTATCACAGAGTCTACAAAGAGTTTCCCTCAAAACCAAACACGCTGTGCTCCATCTTCTCAAAGACGTCTCAATGTTTGGGAATGAGAAATGCAGAGTGACAGCTGATCAGGAAATTTTATTTGAATTTTCCAGATAGATAGATATGAGAGCCATACCTTTCACTCCAGGAGAAGTTTCTGCCATAGAAGACCCTGACGCCTCATAGAAGAGTTGGAAACTGGTACAGAGGAACAAAATACATGTACCTAGAAAAGAGACAGGAAAATTGCACTTTTAATGGAGCTGCACTACTCACTTTTTCTCCTGTTTTTACTGATTGGTCAGCTAATACCCAACAATTATCTGTGAAAGGGAGATTGATAAAAATCTTCACAGATGTTAATTTCTATTAATCTAATTATATGAGTGAATATTTACCTTTTCTAGGTTCATTTTAAAGTATATACATTTTTCTTCATATTTTAAATGCAGTTATATGCATATGGCCCTTTCCATTCTCATGTAGTATATTTTAATTGAAATTAGTTTATTGTTTAACAGAAACTGTCTCAGCTTTACGAAAAATTTAGAAATCCATTTGCTTACTGAAAAGACTTTAAATGTTTATCTTTTTTCTACAATATCCTTCAATATCTCACTAATAAATGATTATTTAAGTGATTTAAGACTCTGAAAAAGCATTTCCTAGCAAAATGTCAAATAATATGAACAGAGACTGGTAACAAACACCACTAATCCAGCCTTACACACTTCAATGTAGTGGATACAGTCTAAATAATTCTCTTTTAATTTCACTTTTCATTTCCTCAAGCCTTTTTCCTATAAACCTATACAATTTCCAACTTTTATTACTGCCAGACACATAGAAGCAGCTGCTCCAGATCATCTAGGTTGAGAAAATTTCTAAAATTCTTACAAACATCATAATAACAAGCTCAGTGCTAAACCATATAAGCTTGAACCTCATTCCATTAGCAATTTCCTAAATGCATACTACGTACACATTCCTGAAAAACAGCTGAAAATTGCACTTCCTAGGCAGAGAGAGAAACAGTAGGTGCACTGAACTGTAAACTTCTAGTGTGGTTAACTATGACAAGCATGGCTAGTAACTGAATTTCTACTCTCTCTGCAAAATCTGATTTTGAATTACAAGATACTTGATAAGGATGTTTATTTTGTGCATTTACTGAATTACAAAAGTCTCAAAACCAAGATGCCCTTAAGGCAGAAACTGGCAATGTGGCATCAAGACAGTTCCTCAATATTACTTCAGCATTTGATGCCAGTATGCTCAAGATACACAAGCAGTGTGGGACCAACACACATTTTGTGAGCTAAATAAGGCTTCCACTTTTTAGACAAAAAGCAAAAGAAAGGTAAAGATAGTCAATGTTCTGCCAGACATTTGATAATCACACTCAATTCTGTGCTGTGGGCTCTCAACATAGATAAAAATAAACGTGCCAGAGAGATGCAGAACTGAGCTTTGACATCTGTGGTCCCTTCAGCAAGGCTGAAACTAGACAGTCAGTTTGCACAAAAAATAACTCATTCCAATAATTCAATTTAATTGACTGAATGAATCCACAGTTTTGTTATTTCTGTAAAAAGCTGGTCATGTTTTCCAGATCTGAACAAACTGACAGACAAATCAGTTTTGTTCTGATTTGCTATACAGAATAGCTTTCCTCAAGTATGGACTAGTAAAACTGGAGCAACTTACAGACCTTTCCACATTCCAGCTGCACTACTTTTTCTGGTCACCATTTTCTGAGTCTGCTCCAAGACAAGTACATGTCAACACAGCTTATGATGGAGAGAGAAAGGCATGCAATAGGAGAAAAAAAATTCTACACACTTACAGTGAAAAGTAAAGATGCCTGCTTCATCGTATAGATAACATATTTATATATACACAGACGCTTACATTTTTACTTTTATGTTTTGCTTGTTGCAACTGCAAATTATGGTCTTTTGCAAAGAGAATCAAAAGGTTATGAATGCACAGAACGGTATGTCTTTTAGACATTTGTAAAGTTATTGTTCACAATATGCGATAGGAATTTCTTTTTTTTTTCCTGCTGAAAGACAGAAAAAAAGTTAAATAAAGGTATCCAGGGGTTTAGAAACATTTACTGTGTCAGACAATTCAATAGAAAAGGGCTCTACTGTATTATTACTTTTTTCTCCATTGGGGAGACCACATATGTATCATATTTTTTCCTTGCTAATATTTTTCATACAAAAGGCAGCAATATAGCTTTTGAAATTTGCTAGGTATTAAGATAAGGAATCTAATTCTAAATGTAACTCCAAGATTTCTTGAAGCTCAGATATGCACTGCATTGGGGGAATTATACATTTATTAGTTTCAGTTCACTCTCTTTCCGCACTGGAATTTTCTGCTTGGTTCTTTTCTGTGACTCGATCAAGCAGGGTTGATTTTTCTTTCTTTTTTTTTTTTTAAGCTTTAATAAAACAGCTATTTTGGACTACAGCTCTTCATGATAATTAACAGCCTAATATGCATGCCAGGAAAAGCTTACAAAGTCCGACAGTAAAGTCTCGACAAAGCAAAATCTTGCATGCTTTTGACACTGGGTGTCAATGTTGGGGATAAGCGGTGTCAGAATAAAACAGCCAGACAGCAATCAGCAGTCTTACAAGGGAAGCTCTGTAACACTCCTCAAACGCCTGCCACCATGTGCCTGAATACAGACTCTAGTGTGCAGGTTTACATTAGCAAGAACACGGGCTATTGTCTTCATATGTACCAAAATGGATGAGTCACTTGAAAGTTAAAATAAAACTACCAGAAGCAATGCAGCACTGTCGAGTACAGTAGCGTATCTCCTGCACGAGGCTTTGTACATATGCCCTGACCCCAAAATGAAGGCCTATGCACATCAGCTGCCGCAAGCGGTGGTCACACTTGGAGAAAAAGTGGTGTGACAGAATAGGATATACTCATGTGTAACATCACTCTTTCTTCCCTGTGAGTGGAAAACCAGCCCACAAGCCAAGCTGCAGTCAGACTTTCCAGGACAGGCAATGGTCAAATCTGGGGAACTTGCTGAACACCTGCAAGTGAGAAGCTATCAAGATCAGTTTAAATCATTGATTTTCATTATCCCTCAACTAACAACCCAGTTCCATAGAATGTAAGTTTTTTACAGAGGTCTTGCCCTATTAAAGCAACTGAATAATACAAACCACATACCTGACAAAGGGACAGAAAAGCCAAACAAGAGCTAGAATCTTCAGTCCTCACTTCCATAAATGCTTATTGTAACTGCGGGATCTGAAAGTGATAGTCTGGGTTAATGAGAAAAATGGGATCATTGGAAACAATGTTTCCTCAGGATTTGCCTTCAAAGATCTCTCTCACGCGTGTGAAGTAATATATCTGTGCTCAAGACAGCATTTCTACTCTTTTTTAAATTTCTGTCCAAACAAGTGAACTAAAGACCTGAAGTATCTAGCTCCTCAGAGTCCCAAGGTGGAACAAGAAGCATTCAGAAGATCTCAGGCAGTGAAATTCTTCAAGAACCATGTTCTAAAGAAGAGTGCCATGTTTGCACCCTGGACTATATTGCACTTGGAGTTTCAGAAATTTGCCCAGACACAGCCAGGGACACAAAGACTGGGTCCATTTTAAGTGAACCCATCATTCATAGTGCTGTGTGGGAAAGGCTTAACTTAAGAGCAGTTATAGAGAAAAAAAAAAAGCTCTGTTAGACTTTTGAGGTGAAAATGACCTTCCTGCCTTTATTTGCGTCTTCTCAGTGCTTTCTGTTCCTGAGATCACTGGAAACTTGCAGCATCTGATTTACTCTGCTGCTTAACAGATGGGCTCTGCTGGCAACTTTCATGGTCTGAGTGCCATTCTTGGCTGTTACACCAAAAACCAGCAATTCTCTTCTCACCTTGTATAGTGCTTTTAATTTGTCTTCCAAGTTTCTCTATTGCTGCTATTATGTAAATAAAATTTACCCCCAAAAGTTGTATTAAAAATATTTTGATAATTTAAAATTACAAATAGCTATTAAACATAAATATATATTAAAAAAAGACTGTTATTTTCAT
The DNA here is from genome assembly GCA_009806455.1 of Tetrax tetrax. NCBI lineage: Eukaryota > Metazoa > Chordata > Aves > Otidiformes > Otididae > Tetrax > Tetrax tetrax. The sequence continues at coordinate 240,870 of WHYT01016545.1, forward strand.
CCTTTGTATTTCATTATTTGAAAGTTGGAAGAAGAAGGAAAAAATCTTGGTCCTTACCCCTAACAGAGGAAATTAATTCAAATCTCTGTTTTGAGCTGATGATTGAAACATTTTGTGATTATATTTGCAATGAACACTTTTCTTTTCCCTCCCCTGTATTTTAGTAAGGATGAGCCAAGCCTAGTTAGCCACTGCTACAGAGTGTCCAGTATGTGCACAGCTCTCATTTTCTGCTTTCAGACGCGTGGAAACAGTTAACGACCAGCTGTGGGGCACGTCTCCTTACACAGAGAGGCCAGAAATTAGGTATGTGCCCGTGCCTGCTTTTCCTAACTGATTTGCTTCACATCTCTTGTGTGATTTTTGGATTATCGTTCCAAGATACTTAACAATTTTCACCGTCTGTACTGGCGCACTGGGTGCCTAAAGTAGACAGTGCAATTTCAAGGCATTGCAAGGATCAAGTTGGGAGAATTAATTAAGATGCTTCAGATTTTGCCCTGGGTCTGTAAAGGAGCTGTCAGGTTCAATGGACTGTTTAATACAGTTGCTCTTCGTTAAGGTAATAAAACACATTTTGCAATCAAATAACATATCCAGTACACTACAATATGGAAGAAAATACTTGAGCTGTTCTTCACACTAGTCTAAGACTAGACTTGCATCTCAGATTTGTTAACAAATGAAAGAAAATCTCATCCATTATTAGAAGTACTCTTATCATATCCTGAAAGGGTTACCACAGCCTTTTAGAGACAAGCTATTACCATGTCCATGTTTTAGTAGAATTTATGCAACTGCTGAAAATATATATTTAGTCTTTGATTTATATATTACTGTATTCTCTAGCATTTTGATTTGCTTATCTAATTCCTTTATTTAGCTAATTTCCTGCTGAGCTTCTCTCATCTCTCCAGTTCAGGTTGTAGGAAGCTCAAGAGAGAATCAAATCCGTTCACTTTACATGTCTTGAGGCCAAACATCTGCCTGAATGGGATGCAAAATATATTGAAAGATTGTGGCTTGTTTCTCATGACTTGTTTTTTTTCCCCTCTTCAGATGTCTGTCATGCATTTCTTCTAAACTTACTAGAATGAATTTTAAAGGATGCATCTTACAGACGTTAAGCATGTGATTTCATTTTGACTAAATTCTCTTAGGACCCAGGAAGTGCAACAAGCCACTGAAAGTACAGGACTGTCTCTAAATGAGAGGTCACATAAATGTACAAAACCTCTCATTTTAAAGAATAAAAGATAATAATAAATAGACTGTATTTTGTTCATGGACACTTATTAATGACTGTCTTTAGTTCAAATAACCTTATGGTGTACACAAGAAGATTAGCAGATGGATGGGTTACAGCTAGGTCTTAACAATAACAGACATAATCTGTGTCAGAGCCTTCAGGAAAAAAAAAAGTGCTGTTGCCATTGTCTTTGGATCTTCTGTTACAATTAAATATTTCTTTAGTACATGTGAAAAAAAAGCAAATCACAAGTATTACTCGATGTTCGGGGTGTTTTGCATGTTTTTCACCTGAAAATAAAATGGTAAGGCTTTTTATTAACTTAACTCAATGTATATTTTGTTTTCTTTTGCAGAACACAAACACAAAAAAAAACTCTAAAAGGAAACAAAGTGAACTGAATAAAAAAAGAGAAAAAAAATCCACTCAGAGCAGTCACATCAACAGTGGTGAGCAATGCAGCTTTGAGCTTGCTTCCTTTTCCGAACACTCTGCCTGGCTCTCTGCAAGGAACAAGTGCACCATCACTTAGAATAACGAAATACTCAATCTCTTCTTCAATCGAAATCAGATCAGCTTAATCTCAAAGGGAAGGCAAGAATTAAACACTTTAGACAACTATGCAAATGTCCTTTGTTTTACAGTCAAAAAGGCAAAATATTTTCAGCCAGACTGTACAGAAAAATTAACAAGATCAGACTTGTAAAAGGAATTAATATGAAGAACTTCTGTTCATTTCTACCATCCTGAAATACGTATAGTTTTTTAAACACATCAGGTTCTTTGAAAGGTTATGAACAGACTTACTGCTAAAATACAGGAAAACATATTAAGCATAGTAAGAATTATGATTTTTAGTCAATCTTTAGCAGAAATTTTCCTCTGCATTGAAAGAGATCGTATCAAAAAGAAAGTAACTTCACAAAAATGGATCAAATGAGGTGAGAAAGAGAGTAAGATTAAACAGAAACCTTACAGAATGTGTGAACAGCTGAACCAATGAAAATTTAGAAAGCATGTAGTCACCACAATACATGAAAGTGTGGAGACATTCTCAAATCTTTGCCTAGAAAAAAAAAAAAAAAAAACTGAAAAACTATTTTAAAGTGGCAAAATGTAACTTAGGCTATTATGTGACACTGAATTCTGACCCAATGTTTCTTTACACCTATTCCTTTCTGACTAGACAGTTCAAGGGTGTTTTTCTGCTGCTAGATGAACTAGCTAGGAAAAATACCATAATGTTATATACACATTTTACAACCTACATTTCTCATTTCATTTTGGCATGGCTGCTTCACACAACATGCTTGTGAACAGCAGAATGAGATGAGATGACAAAATAGCTTACAAGACTATTACAGGCTAGGAGAGGAGAAGGAATGAGTATCCTACATCTATTTGTGGTTTATGCTGCTGTCAATCACTGCAGCAACTCAGTATGACCTGTGATTTCTTTTAATGCAAATTCTTCTCCTTGAAAGTGCTCTATAAATTGGAATTAAAAGGGAGTTTTCCTTCACAGTGAACATAAATATAAATAGACATCTGCAAAATAAGCAGATGAAACACGTAACAAAGCCTTTTCGGACTTCAGTCAGAAATAGGTCTTATTCTTCAATGTTGCTATTCCCTTTCATAATTCAGTTTCTCAGTTTTCTTCAGTGCTTTTTTAAATAGAATTTTAAATGCACAGACTATTGATTCAATTGACTCTATTGGCTATTTCATGTCAACCTGTATTTAGATGATATGAGGCGGATATGTCAGAGTTAATTTCATTTTCAGCACACTTACTTTGTGGCGAAGCAGTAGCAAGGGAAAAGAAGAGACATCATCATAAAAAAAAATCATTCTAATTTTGGTCTTCATTTTCTTCCCTCAAAGCATGAGATTTATTCTTTTATAATATATATTTTCCACCTTCCTCTGTCTTCCTTTTGTCTATCGGTACTTAAAGATGTTTACTGTTTTTAGTGATTTTATTTCTGATGAAATTTCACTGATACCACTGCTATTTCTGAAAAAATATGGAAATCAAACAATGAAACTATATGTTTATATTTTTGTATTTAGGTTATGCTTTTACCTAATACCCATTGAAGTGCTGTATAACTCAACACAGAAATCATATTGATTTCCACAAAAGAAGATGACTCATTTTTCTTTTTAATATACCAAGGCTTCTTTATACAAGGAATGATTTTCCTCCTCATTCCCTCTCTTTCCCTCACTCTCCTCAAACACGTATAAAATAAACATCAAGATACATAGAAGGTAAGAACGCTAGGTAGCACTGAGATTGAAAACTGGTCATGGGATTGCATATGATATAAGACAAGTGAAATTTCTTTTTTAACATTTTATAAGAAGAAAAAGTCTCTATATAAACTGGAGAAAATACTGACATTGAGTTTGCTAGACTGTTAAAAAGATTTACCAAAAGTTTGCAGAAGGAACACAGACTATCTCCCTTTGCTATTAGACAAATGCAAATTTGAATGGATGAGGCAGGCAGCTGTACAAGAGTTAATAGTGTTCTTTCTGGTAAATGTCGTAGGACAAATACTGCCTCATCAAATATATTTAAAAAAATGGCTATGTTTTCACTCAAAACCAGAAAAACTTAGAAATCCAAAGAAAACGAGGGAAAAAAAAAATAATCCATGGACCAAAGTACTGTGCTGCACTGTCGGTAAAAATGAAGTAGCAGGTAGCTATCAGATGCTATCAGAAACTGTGAAAAACTGCCTCTGATCCCAGGTTAACTCACATAGATATAGTTCAGGAGCTACTAAAATAGCTTTTACTCTGTTCCTCTGTCCTTTGTGATGTCAAGCTACTTTTACCAGTAAGATTGGATAGTGTGGCTAGCTTGAAGGCAGTTAGCATTTCTCATACAAGCACCCAAACGGGGAGAGTCCATCACTATTTCACATCATGTGGCATGTCAGCGTTACTGTTTTTGCTAATAGGTATTACGATTTTCAGAGAGAAGCTCCTAGGCTCTCCTGTTCTTGAAATTGCTGAGGAAGAGCCATCCAAATTATTTTGCCTTTCACTAGAATAATGTGAATTTCACGAGAATGATAATTTACAGTACTAAATATTTCTAAATGCTTTTCAAAAATAATTTTGCATAGAGACCACAGTATGTATAATACGCTCACTAGTGTATTCACTATAATACACTCATTTAACTTGATTTTTATTAACAGCTTTGTTAATTTCAGGTAGAAAACATTGACATTCTCAAGATATTTCTTGTTCAGTTTACTTTAATGTTTTATTTGGTAAGCATCTTACTCATTTGGAGCAGCTGTATGAAAATAAATCATCAGACTTTGTCCCAAGTGTGTTTTGAACTTCTGTAACTAAGTAAAATGAAAGGGATAATGTTAAATATTTTGAAAGAACCAATAAATCTGGTATGGAAAATAAAAAAGTCACACGGAAAAAAAACCCATGTCTTTTCATCATATAAAAACCATAGTTTTATAGTAAAGTTTATAAAAGCATGAAGCTTAAAATTACAAACAGTTACTACAGTGGCCAAAGTAATTCACTAATCTCTGTGTTTTGTAAACCAACCATTTGGCTTGATAATGATAGAGTCATAATAATATGATCAATTTTGTTTGCACATAAATAGTAGTAAGTCCAAGCAGCAAATTAATATGGAAGCACTCAGACATAAGCTTTACTCCCATATCTGCATTATCACAGGAATATCCCTATTGTTATATATAGGAACAATTACATATCCAAACTAAAGACGGGAGTGTAAACCTTACTCTAAAATCTGTATCTAAGCAGAACCAGGAGAAAAAGGCACCAAGAGAATAAATAGCCCCATTCCCATTATGGAAAGGAAATTGCACACCCAGTATGAGAGGGTGACCTGGACCAGTTGGACAAGGACATGGACCAGTTGGACAGCCTCCAGAGGAGGGCCATGAAGATGATCAGAGGGCTGGAGCACCTCTCCTATGAAGACAGGCTGAGAGAGTTGGGGCTGTTCAGCCTGGAGAAGAGGAGGCTCCGGGGAGACCTGATAGCGGTCTTCCAGTACTTCAAGGGGGCCTACAGGAAAGATGGGGAAAGGCTGTTCAGTAGGGCCTGTTGTGATAGGACACGGGGTAATGGTTCTAAAATAGAGGGAGGTAGATTTAGATTAGATATTAGGAAAAATTTTTTTACACTGATAGTTGTAGAACACTGGAACAGGTTGCCCAGAGAGGTGGTGGATGCCTCCTCCCTGGAAACATTCAAGGCCAGGTTGGATGAGGAGGCTCTGAGCAACCTGATCTGGTTGGAGATGTGTCTGCTTCTTGCAGGGGGGTTGGACTGGATGACCTTTGAAGGTCCCTTCCAACCCAAACCATTCTATGATTCTATATGACATGATTGTGTACAATACAGTTTGACCACATGAAAAGAAAGTAGGGACCTATGGGGTATTATCATTCCTTATAAACAATTGCTAGAAAAAGGGTGTAAATTTGATTCAGACACAGCCTTTTCAAAAGATTGCACTGGGAAGTGAGAACAGTCATAGTGCCATCCAAGGGAGAAACGCAGGGGAAAACAGAGTGGACTACATACAGGGGAGGTGGTGTGGGGGTGTGCTGGCTCTGCTCACAAGGTCATTTCCTGGCAGCCACAAACACGGCAGTAGTCTTGACGCAGCTGGCTGCTGCCATGTCCTCAGAGCTAAAAAAACCCACCACACACAGTACCTGTATTTTTAAAATGTGGACTAACTCTGTTAGGAAATAAAAGGCTATAAGCACTTTAAAATGTCACTCTTAAAAATTAATTATTATAAAACAAAAAATAAGTATAAATAACATTACAAAACAAAGCTTGAACAAAGTCTATGGAGAATGGAAAAAAACATCACTTTCTATTTGCTCTGAGTGTCTTCACCTTGTAATAAAGAATATTGGACACAATTCTAATATAACTTCATTTGAAGACAACCGCAGGCACTTTTTAGCTATCTTGTTTGTGACATCAGTCTGGTTATGGGAAATTCATCCATGTTTTACCTCAAAGCAACTGCTAATTTGGACCCAGAAAGAATATAAATTGTATAATTATTCCCTTTATAATGTTTACATGCTGGGTCACATAGACAGCGTAATGGAGAACAATGGCAAGAGTTTCCATGCTTTAAAAGTTGTTTTCTTCACTTCAAAATAGCAATTTAAGTGTAAACAGTAGAAAGGTGATTAAGGTTGATGTTCAGTAATAGAAATTTTATCCAGAGAGATGTATTTTTATTAAGAAACTTCAAAAGTCAAACAAGACAGTTCCTAAATATCTGGTGCTGCTGATGTAACAGTGATTAATCATGTCACTCACCTTTATTCTGTGTTAAGTATCTGTCAGAGGGCCTCAGAGCAGTTGAAGGGCATTTTTGGTGAGAAGTTCTTAAACCTAAATAAATGAATACATAAATGAAACCAGCAACCTGGCCTATAGGAAAGCTGTAGTTATTTTAAGTTGTCATGAGTCTTCCTTTGGATACACAAATCCAGAACACCCTTGTAAATCCTTGCCTTAATCCAGGCTGGTGTGACTAACTTAAATCCCATTTTAAAGCACAAAACACTATATAAAATATCATTTAAGAGACTGGCATCATTATAGAGACAAAACTCTACATAAAACATAACTTAAGAGATGGCCATCAATATAGTACTGCATGTGATTTCAACTACTAGACACAAATAAGGTTAGCACTTAAACACAATAAACAAGATTACATTCCATTCTTTGAATCTTTACAGTCTGAACACCTAAGTAGCATATTCTGATAATGTAATGTTTAATAATAATAATTCCATCCCTGCCGACCAGACCAGCCATCTAATATGCAGTCATCTGACCCAAGACAATACTATAGATAAGTTACAGAAACTAAACAGAATTAACAATGACTAAACTGTGCCTTCCCAGTGTTAACATACAGAAATATTAAATGACTCAGAAATACTTAGATAAACAAATGATTAGATAGCCTTCCCTTAAGGCTAAAAGCAAGCCAAAATAAAGAAGAAAATAATTATGAATTTTGGATTTCTGCACCTCAAAGCAATTGAGGACCTGTTAGGAACCCAAATGTGCTTTCATCACAGCATAGGGTCTTTGATGTCAGATGCACAGGCTCAGATGAGAGAGCAACAAAGCTCTGGTACACCTCTTCCTGAGGTTGTCTCTCCACATGCCCACCACCTCCACCCAGACAGCAGGGCAGCTGCACACCATGGCCCACCCTGAAGCCAGTCTCCCAGTCATTCACATCAGGACCTCTTTCCTTTTCAATAAATTACTGTCTGTGGGAGTAGGAGAACTGGCGTTCAGCCAACCAGTTGTGAGGTCAAACAGTGCAAGAGCAGCAATCCAAGAGACGGGAAGACTTCCAGGCTCTTCGCTGCATAGCTACTACTGATGGGCATGCGAGGGGGTGGAGGAGCAGGGCTTCACAGCCTAATCCAGCTCTTTTCTGCAAGTACGTTTGAAAGCACAGCGTGGACATGCTAGTTCACATGACCAAATATATCGCAAGTTTCATCAAAAGTGCTGATATGAAAGAGGTGCTTATGCGAACTTTATGTTTTGATGACAGCTTACAGGCATTTTACCAGATCAAAGGACTGATTTTGTCAGATTAGGATCGTGTTATTCACAAAAATAACACCTTTGTGCAAAGTTCATTTTCAGCCTTGTGCTTCTTTCTTGACTCAGCTGTTGCTTGGAAGAAAAAAAATAATTAAATGCATTTGTGTATTTGGTATTTAGATTGAAAATCTTGGTATAAATAATGCTTTAGCCCAGTAGTGACTAGGTTAAAAATCTGTTCAAAAGAACACAAAGTAAAATCTGAAAACTCCTATTTGGTAGCATAAAGCTTCAGAATCTTTCTGGAACTCATGGATTTATGCTTTTACATGAGACATCAGAGTAAGAGCAGTAAATGTGTGTTCCAACAAGCCTGTTCTGAAATTCTGGGGTAGATTTCAGACCACCATGTAAAATGTCAGACTACAGACTGTGTAAACTATCACAGCTGCACTGAAGCCAAATTGAGGTTACAGCATCATGATTTTAATCTTGGCATTTTGTAGCCCGACATGCTGCTGTAGTCTCATACAAAATCTTCATATATAATTTAACACTTTAAAGTGCCCATTTTTCCCCCCCTGTATTTTGACTGACAAATAACAACCTGCTTGCATGGTCTGTTGTATGCTGGATTTTTTTCCCCCTTTTTGCTGTGTGGATAAAAGCTCACTTTTTTTTTTTTTAATGCTATACACACTGCATTGTTACTTCCATTATCTTTATGCGTTTTTTTTTTTTTTTTGACTGTGAGCAAACATGTCCACTCTCCCAGCAGTTCCCTAGATCAGTATCTTGTTTGCTAATGAACTGAGTGTGATAAGCTATATGAATAGCTTCCTCTGCTATCAGATTGTACTCTGGACCTTAATGACAGCTCCTTATCAACAGTTCAAATTACTATTGAATCCCTAATTTGTTCTTCTTTGTCTACCCAAATTTCACAACACTTAGTCAGTTGTCACAACAACCTAAGGAAAGTTTTTATTGATCATTCCCTTTTTTTGACACAGAATCTTCTCATGTCTCCTTTTCATAAGAGCTTATTTCTACATTTTTTTCCATCTCCATACATGAGAACACAATAAATATGGTCACCTACTGCTCCCATACTGTGAGTGTCTGTCTGTCACTGCCCCTGTTCCCTTTGGAAGCTAGAACAATGATTGTCTTGTGCAAGCCACAACAAACTGTATATCAAAACTGAAACTTCCAGAAAACTATTATACATAAGCTACATCTGAGATTTTGCTAATTAAATATTTAATGTCACATATACAGTGTTATTCACACATACTGACATGGGAATTGTGAATTTGGGTATTCAAAAAGAACAATGCTACATTTCTATTCTAACCTGGCACGTGGGGTCATATGTATTCCCACAACATCCTCGCTTGGGCTTGGCTTTTCAAAAGATCCTTTGGGAGTTCAGTATCCCAAAGCTTACAGGCAGAATACTTAAAAGGAACTAGACTTGTCCACTAAATAGGGTTATTTTCTTGATGTTAATTTCAAGAGCTGCTGGCACATTTACCTTACATCATTTTTTTTCCCCCAAACTTTCTAGGGTAGTTCTTTTCAGCAGTTAAAAAAAAAAAAAAAAAACAACCAAACAACCAAACCAAAACTCTTCCATATTCTGGGGAACAGAATCAAGGGAAAAAATTGGTTGAACTTAATAATGAGTTTCCATGCAGTTCATTTATTCAATTTTTTTTTTTCATGGTTTGTATCAAATTAAGTTCAAAGGCTTCTAAAAATTCTGAAGCCATAATTGTCTAAGGTGCTTTACACAATTAACGCTGCATCTTTCCTCAAAGGATTGTGTCAATATAAAACATGCTTTGTTTTGTTTAAAAATATGATTGCTACAGAAATCCTCCTGTACCTTTTTCTTCCATGAAAAGCAGATGGTGTGTTAATACATAAAACATACAAAACTGTGTCTCAGAGCGCAGTTTCAGACTATGCTCAGTATGCAGGCTCTTTAAATTAAAATGTTATTATACAAGGCTTTAGATCTTTCATCTCTTATCTTTCCTCCATCAAGAAAGAGTACACACTAGTAGAAGACAAAACAGAAATTTAAAATCTATGCTGTCTAGCATCTCATTTTGTTTTTAGCAGCATCACCCAGATCCGAGTGACAAAAATCTAGATCAAATCATTAGGAGCCACTCCTGTGTTTTGTTTGTTTTTTTTTTTAATTAAATATAAAGCAAAGTTTTAGAGCAACAGTAACAAAAATTAAAACAAGAACTCAGGAACAAGAGATCACATGAAAGTATTAAGCTTCATATTTCCCATTTCAAAACCACCACATTCATCAGCCTTCACTGTGAACTAAATATGCATGTTGTAATATGTATATTCATCGCTTTGCAAGCATCTCTCTAGGCAGAACTGGTACTTGCAAAACCCTCGGTCTAGACGAGGCTTAAGGCAGTGATGGGAGAGTAAGGGCGCGTGGCATGTACCCTCGATGGAGCACAGGAATATCAGTAGACCTTGGCTGGCCAAAGCTATGATGAACCAGGCGCTGGCGAGCCAAGACTCAGGTTAACAGCGACATCCTTGGAGAACCCGGGAAGACAGAGGAGGCTACATGGGAGATATTGCTGTGCATGTCTAGTACAGATTGCCCACTCAGGGAAAGGCAGATGAGGCCTTCTTCAGACATCGGGAAGGAGTCTTTGTATGCTTCCAACCTCAGCTCTTCCGCAGCTCTGTGAGAGGGGCACTTGTGCTGGCAGGAATATGAAAAGATGATTTGACTCAAGGTCATAGGCAAACTGAGGGACAAGTAGGGCAAGGAGCAAAAGAGCTCCCATCAAAAATGAGTTTGCAGACCACTTCCTTGCAAGTAATACTCTTCTTTTCCTCTGTAGCAAGAGGGACATCAAATCACCACGCACTTCTTTCTTCCCTAGCACGCATAAACAATTTCTCAAACTAGAATAAGAAAGATGAGAGCACCGAATGACCAAATGTATTCTGTGAGCTGGGGACAGGGGAAAAAAATGAGGACTGCTAGGTACTGTTACTATGCAAACAGTTAAGAAATCAATAGTATGTTCTCCATTAACATACGTTCCCAAAATAGAAAGAGTAACGGGAAGGTGTAAAATTGTGCATAATTCATGGAATACAGGTCGGGAGGGGCTGAGGTTTTTTGGTTTTGTGGTTTTTTTTGTTTGGTTTTTTTTTTTTTAGGTAATACAGGTAAGTTTTTTCCTCTTTTAGGGAATGAGGCAATCATCGTTGCAAAAAGCTTAACAGCTTTCAGTTATCTTTTTTTGCCAGTCTCTTCATTGTCATACCCCATCACTCAAATTTGACCTTTAAATTGAGCTTACAAACCCACTCAATCCGTAGTTCTAAATAGATGTGTTATGCTCAGGGGATGAGTCAATACAAAAACTGAAAACCAAAGTATTCCTTAGAGCAGACATCCATTCTGGTAAGAAATGTTTTAAATATTAATATCTCCTTCTAAGAAAATCTGGAATAATAATTGATTCTTACTAAACAAAAAAATTCTAAGAGTCCACAGTTCCAGAAATAAATCCTATCAACTGACACAACTGCGCTGCAGATGAAAATTTTAAATAACAGCAAAACATTATCTGTCCATCAGATCTACAGGATGACAAATGCCCGTGCCACAAGTGAGATGCCTCTCAGCTGAAACCTAACTGCTTTAACAAGACATTAAAAATGCTTTACAAGCAGGACACCACTGCAGCAGAACGGCAACGCCATCTACCACCGCCAATAGCCACTTTTCTTTCTGGTATCTACCAAAACAAGAGCCCTATGTGTTCAGTCCTAGAGACATAAATACGATCTGGGTAGTTACGAATGCTGTTTCCCCTAACCTAGCACATTTCTTCAAACATCCCCCTGTGCAACATGAGTCGAAATGTTTTTTTTTTTGTAAACAGGTATCAACCTCTCAGACATGAGCTGATGTTGCTTAGACCTCTGTTCCAGTAACAGCAGTGCACATCTCAGTGCTGAGGAGCACACTGTTTCGTTCTGTTTCTAGACACACAGATTGCTGGTTCACTAGTGAAAACAACACCAAATACATCCTGTGCCAGAGGAGCTCCTCAGCTACATCAGATAAAATGGTGGACAGCATCAGAATTTGATGGCCGCAAGGTGAGGACGTTTTCTTTTTCTTTTTTTTTTTTCCAGTGTCTAGCATACTTCACTCAAGTATTATTCAGGCTACCAGTGCTAAAGGCCTGCAGAAGAATTTAGGCACATAAGTACCAAACGGCACTTCTGAAGCAGGATGCTTATTTGTCATCTAACATCGTAAGTGCCTTGGGTTTTCACAATAAAATTACCTGGATATCTATGCTCCTAACATTAAGTTCTTGAGCGACCTGAGCAGTAGCCAGCTAACAAAAGCCAACGCAGGCGTTCCTCTGCCTGCTTGTGAAAGCCTGCTCTAGCACACAAACCCCGAAAAAGGCACTGGTTAGAGAGCTACAGAAAATACTACATGCCCCAGAGGATGCAACTTATACCTCCCACTTTAAGGTCATGGTTCTCCTAGGAAGATGAAGTTTTTCCCACTGCTGTTTTGGACAATATAAAAACAGGTCACTGCGTACATGTCAAGTAGGCATAACCACGAGAACCCTTTTCTGCTTTTCAGTATTTTCAGGTGTTTTTTTTTTTACTATTTCCACACACAATGTGTTTCCGGTTGTTAGGGTCAAATGAATTGAATATAAATATTTTAAAATGTGCAGCAAAGGGCCATTTTAACAGAAACTTTGCTTGTACTTTGTCTAAAGCGCATATTCCAACTGTATTAACGCAAAATAATTACGTAATTAACACTTAATAGGAACAGAGCTGTAATTTTAACAAGATTTGTCTATCCAAAGAAATATTTCAATGCTGACTTCATATTTATTAAACTAAAAGCTTTTTTTTTCCTTTTTTTCTTTTATGTTTTATTCATAAGATCCCCTTTTGCTTTTTCAGTTTAAATAAAAAACTGCGATTATCTGTAAAACTGATTGCTTAAAGTAATTAATCATTTTCCTTATGAAATTTCCTGGGTAAATTAAGGATCTTATAATTGAAGGGTTTTCTTTTGTGTAAATGGAACATGCTGAGAGCCAAGACTGAGAAATAAATGTCCTGCTCAGACCCCTAGAGCTGTTTCTTTTTTATTCTTTTACTAGAACTAATAACTGTCTGACAGCAGTGCAATAAAGTATTGTTTTTAATTAACAGAAATATATTGATACCTTCCTTTTTTTTAAAAAAAAATAAAGCTAATAACAATATTACTCTTGTACTCAGAATTTATATTCAGCATGTAGGGTCAGTCATAAGTATACAGGGTAAACTCATGTTTGCTTACCGGTATCTCAGCAAACCTAAGCTGCAACCGCAGTGGCTTGCTCAGTTACACCAATCTGTGTAACACAGGCTGGAACCACATCCAAAACTCCAGATTACAATTAGTCATTTAACCAAGAGACTCCTCATTTTCTCCTAGGCCAAGGCCAATACTGTGTGTTACCAGATAACCATCTGAAAGGAAAAAGGAAGGCCATCAGAAAACCCTAAGACATTAAAGAGACAGCATGCACGTGGGCATGTGTTTGTGTGCTCAAGCATGCTAGAAAAAATGTAAATACTGAGACTCTTAAAATGAATAGGAGACCAAATCTTGTCTGCTCCTTGAGCTCATTTAGAAACAGCATTCTCTCCGAGATTCTTATTGATAAACAGGAGTGAGAAACATTAGACACTGAAAAATAGGGAAATGGATAAGAAGATTTTGAAATCAATAGGAAGGAGTCAGAAGGTGGTAAGGAAGAAAATGTGGTATTCAAGTTATGCAATCCCCACTGGAATAAATGCTTGTGATCATGATGGAATGGTTGGATTCAACTCCCATGGGACAGAAAAAAATTATAATTTTAATAGGAGTTTAACAGGAGTACAAATGTAATATGGAATTATTTGTATTGATGCTTAATATTAATCCAACTCTACTGTAAGTGAAAAAAATACTCTCATTTTCTTGTATTTGCTTCTTGGAGGGCTGACTGCGGCTCAGAGAACTTTCTCAGAGTGAACGTGCTGTTTAGTTCTTATTTACAGCATTATCAAAAAAGCAACAGCATGGCTGTGAAATATTCTAACAGGTTCACCAGAAAATCCTGCAATCAACATAGTAATACTGATTTAGATTTTGAAGCCACATACTAAATCTCCTGCCAAGCTACCCAACAGATAACATGGGTAAAAAGAGCTTCAGAAATTCACAGTGAACTCTAAGATAACGTTATAAACAGCTCTTTGCCAAGAAGGAAAAGATATCTGCATCCTTGGCCTATGCAAGTTGCTACTACACTGAATTAAGTAACAGACCAAGTTATTCAGTGTCCAAAAAAAAGCTGAAAATACAATTATTAACTCCTCCACAGGCTACTATAATCTATATGTTTGTCTGCAAGGAGGTCCTTTGTCTAGATAGCTTGTGTAACAAGTCAATATATAATGCAATATTTTGGCTCTGTGCAGGAAGTATTATGACTGAAAATCAGTATCATCAGAACCAAGGTAATTTCCAAGGCTAAGTAATATCAGAGTCAGAAAAAGCAGACAGATTGGAACAGGAACTAATTAAAACCTTTGTCGCAACATCATTTGGATTTTATGAGATTATTAAACAATTTAGAAAATTCATTTTTATTACTCTGTCTGTGGCGCTTCCTTGGCCAGGGCTGGATGCAGAAACACCAGAATATTCAGTTACTACAAAGCCCCTTTCCTATGCTGCTGAATATAAGGATCACACAGGTATTACACAGCCACACTCAAACAATTCAGCTCCCTTATCTCACATAGACTTTAGTGAGGCCAGGATTTCTCCAACAGTCCACGTGTAGTCAATATTTTTAGGCTAAGGACCACACAAATCGCACACCAAGATCCAAGCTAGGATTAAACAAATTAGCATGGTATCTGGCTCCAGCATATCACAGCAAACTTTCTGGTGAAGAAGATAACACATTCCTGCTCTCAAAAGAGCTAATTAAGCTATGCAAGGTGTAACATTAATGAATCTGTACAGCTCCTACAACTTGAGAAAGCTTGTGAAATGTTTCCTACGCTAACAAAAGTGGCAAAAATACGTGCAACTACTCAATTTTGCTCTCTTCAGAAAAAGGAAAGTAAACAAAACAATACAGCAACTTCATCCTAAATTTCAGCTTGCCTCCTCAGCCACTCTAAATCAAGTTTCTCTCACACTTTCTGTTAACCCGAGCCCTCAGCAGAGGGGCCGCCATAACGCGGGACACCCCCGCCTCCCTCGGCCCCGCTCCCGCCACAGTCACCGCGCCGCCTGCCCCGCAACAAGTCGTGCCTCATTCTGATTGGTCCGGGCAGCCCTACGGAGGGGAAGCGGGTAGGCGAGCCGCCCGCCCGTCCGCCGGCTCTGGACACACAAAATGGCGCCCCCAGGGGTTAGGAGGGGGAAGAGGGGGTCACAGTTTCCCGAAACCTGAGGGAAAGGCAGTGAAGGAGTGAGGCGCCTCTGTCTGCCTGCACAGAACACACAAGTTCCCAGTCCGACTATTCTGAAAATGGCACTGAAAATGGCACAGTATTAGGTTCAACTAATTTTCCTACAGTGAGAGGTATGGAGGCAGACATTTAAGAAACACATTTGAGAATCTGCATCTTCGGTAGCGAAGATTTCTCAAAATAACTTCAGCAGCTAGTAAAAACTTTAAAAATGCTAAAGGGCTTTACTTTCATTACATGCAGTTCTCATCTGCATTTTTTTTGTTGTTGTTGTCCTTGCTGCCAAGAATCGTCAGCAGCTTTATTTCTTCAGGTGAAATATTGAAAGGTATATTAGAGATCTGATTTCTACTAATTGCAATGAGAAATGCATTTCTATGGGTATTCTGGGTTTGGGTATATTCATCCCCATTCCCAAACTGCAGAACAGGGATAACATACCTTGGTTTTATGTGAATTTTGGGAGTTTTAAATATTGGAGAGTTGCTCAGCTGAAGACACAGAGGTATATAAGTATTATAGATAGACTACTTGAAAATGCATAAATGTAAGAAAGAGAAAAGAAAAGAAACAAACTGTTACTGAAATAGCATGAGGAAAAACATGATAATTTTTTTCTTGATCATTCTAATAATAAAAGACTAGAAAGCTTTTGCTGTTAAAGCAAAAGCTGCTGAAAAGTCGATACACAAAAGGCCAGTCAAGATACGTTAGCATGGGCCCAGCATTTTAAGATCCACTCTTTTGTTCTGTTTGCATAATAAAGATAGATTTCCATAATTTAAATGGAGAAATATGTATAGGAGGTTACTGCTTAAGTTTACATTAGGCCAAAATACTTTTTGATTCCTAGAGTTAAGTGTTTATTCATACTATAAGCATCAAAACAACTTTATTAAGTGTGCACCATTGTACAAGGCTGCATGCCAAAACTTGTAAAATGTCAATGTTGTGTTTTTCCTGGAATCTTATAATTAATTCATCATCAGAATAGCTTTGGGGCCTTATTCTGATCCTGTTTCTGAACAGTGTTACTAGGAAATTATGTTCTGTGCTTCTGTTTATTTAAAGAATATCACTGCTGAATTTACAACAAGGAAACAAGTTAAAGGAAAGCCTTTAGGGGAATGTAGTAAATTAAAAATGAAAACACAATGAGAGGAATACACAACCAGAAAAATCTCATCAAGAAGTGTACATTTGGAGATTTATATAAATCAGATAAAGCTTCTGTAAATACTTACAGCATAATAAATAAATGATTGCTGAACTCAAAGACTAGTAAGTTATGTTACCATATTCTGTTTGTCTGCTCCATTTTGTTATAATGGGAGGCTCCTGTTTAGTAAGAGAGAGGATTTTCTTCGTTACCGTAATGAAGTAACATGAAAAGTCAGAGATTTATCTTCAGTTACTGACAAATGGCCTGGCCCAAACACACTGAAGGTGGTGATAATCTTTCCAAATGTCTCAAGGGCTTTGATTCAGAGATATATTATGTTTTATTGCAAATTACTCATAAATCCTTGATGGCAAACTTCAGTGAAGTTGTCTTCACTTACATTTGAGAAAAATATGTTTCCAAAGTGAATTCCATATTATGAGGAAAGTGTGTATGAATAAAAATAAGTCAATAGGACTACAGCAGATAGAAAATAAGTCCTTGTCTTTCAATAATGTTAGAAAGATTATCTTAGCAATCTTCTTTAAATGGCAAAATTATACATTCTGGATATTATCTTTTAGTTACAGTAGTAAAATTTCTGTAAATTGCAAGATTGTAAGAAAAAGAACTTAAGTAACTAGGGGGGAAAAAAAAAAAGCAGTTTTTCACATAATGTATTCTTGCAGAAGATTTGATTCTGCTCAGCTTACAAGCTGCCCTGCTCGTGGTGTCTAAGTAAAGGCTAGATGCTTGCTTCACAGTGCTCTTTCAAAACTTGAGTTGTAGTTATAGTCAAGACTTCAACGAAGATCGCATGGTCAGCTGGAGGATAGTCAGTGCTTCAAAGGCCTCCTGGATAAAAAGAACATAACTGCTATGAGAAGACAGACACAACAGGGCAGCAGTAGCTCACCAGTTACATATGTTTTAAACGTTTGGATGTATCTCTTTCTTGCGTTGTACCGATGTCTCTGAAGTGTGCTTCCTGCAATTTTCCTCTCCACCCTTCCACATGTCTTGTGACTTCAAGTGCACAGTGTGCTTCCCATTCTTTCCTTGCTCTGCTGAACTTAAGAAGCAACAAGAGAAAAACCCTGTTGAGACTAAGGCAAATTGAAAGGATGTCAGTAGTCGCTTGAATCTTCTCACAGATCTTCAGCTGTGAAGAAAAAGAATGATCTGTGAAGCTCATTCAGATGACAGCCAGCAAGCAGCAGCCTCTAACTTGACACCCTCATATATGCATTAAAAACTCTGAAGGAAAAGATTAACAGGGGAATGGGACTGGAAGCACGTTGCAAAAGCAGTAATGGGCAGTATATTGCAAGAGAGCTACTTACAGAACCGAGATGAGGCTTGAAGTGGTAACATAACGCCTCCAAGCTTTTCACAGGGAAGCTGCTGTTCCTATACTTTATGATTTCCAGTCAGTAAAAAAAAAAAACAAAAACCCCACACCATTATTTTGCTAGATGGCTTGTACTATATTTCAGATCCAATGGTTCATTCTTCTCAACAGCGTTTTTGTTCAGCTAATTCTTAGCTGTAAGCAGCAGGAAAAGGGCACACCTCCCCCCTGGAAAGACAAAGACAGCTGTGGCCATCCATCACTCTAGATCCCGACACAAATCTAAAGTACCACAAAGGTTGTTCTGTGATTCCTCAGGACAAATTATGCCAAGGATTTGTTACAATTTTTTATAAGACAGAAACACCCCACCTATGCTTACCTTTCCCTGTTCTTTTTATCAGTGACAGGAAGATAAACTCTTTGACAATGCTCTGCTGCTCCTAAATTCACAGAAAATTCCATTTAATAGGGTGGCTCAGGACATCTATAACAAATCAGTGTATCAAATTCTTATTTTAAAAAAAAAGAAAATTTTTATTTGGAAAGTTGGAGCCAGTCATAAGTGGATAGCTTTAAAGTACTAGTCTTTGTAAGTCCCGCAGCCAAATTTGTGCCTTGTTTCTCACAGCTTCTGCTTGGAGTCTCTCAGGCTTCTGGTTGCTCCTTTCACTGAGATGTATTTGGCCCATGCATGGAGGGCACTGACAAATGCAGAGCATGTTTCTGGTAAAGGAAAATTTTTTTTGACAGTTGCTGACTTAAGGGCATTGGTGATATCTGATTTATGACCTTTATAATCTTCTTTTATTCGGACACTTCTCGTTATTGAGGGATTTTTTTTTCTTTTTGTTCTTCTTTTACTCTACCTCCACACTTGACCTTACAATCACTTTGTGCAATCTTGGATGGCCTTCTGGCAGGCCATCAAAAATTAGCCATTTCTTGCCAAACTGACAAAACACCCTATCAAAAGCCCAAGCGGTATCTTTTGCACATTTTTATTTCCAGGGTACAAACTACTGGAACTAGAAATTATGCACCTCCTCAGCAAATCTTTCAGGGCCAAGTCCTGTGACTTTAAGCTATCTTGATGCTACAGGACTTCTAAATATTTATGGGATGCTCTAACCTATTTGGACATGAGACTAAGTATTAATGAAAAAGACAGGATTTACTACTGTATATTTTGGTTTATTCAGAATCTTTCAATAGATTCTCTCTTTCTCATCCCACGCCTTAGATAAGTACTTGAAATAATGTCATAGCTCAGCCATCTGCTACTTGTGTGGTGAAGAAATTGCTGGACTGTGCTAAGGAGTCACATTAGATTATCGGAATGGTCTTTTTGGAACTGTGAATATACAGGCTTCTTCAACCTGAACTAATTCCTGTGTGAGAAAATGTTAGTGGAGATAATCTTCTTCCAGCTACCTTACCGTTAAAGGTGAAAAATCATTTGGAGACTGATGCCCAAAGAATTCTGCATGAGAAGCACTGCTCAGCAGTAGCGAAAACATCCCTGTGTTATCAACACTGTTTTCAGCACAAGTCCAAAACGTAGCCCCATACTAGCTTCTGTGAAGAAAATGAACGCTATCCCAGCCAAAATTAGCACAAATCTATAAGCAAATTAACAAAAGCAAATAGCACCCTTGACGGATATTTCATACTGAGTCAAAAATGCTAGTTAGTTTTCCCCTAAGTAAATAAAGTATATTAAAATTTATAACAGATTTTATTTTAATTGTTGCATTCTTTATTATTGGGATTCTGTGACCTTGTAATTTCAATTATCAAGCAGATAAACTAGAAGACAATAACCACACTGGTCAGACACTTAATTTTTTAAACAAGAAAACAGATAATTTGATCACATAAATATGTCCACGCTGCAGCTTATGTGTCTTAAAAATGTGTGTATTTTACATTGCAGAACTACAGATTTCAAGACGAAGGATGAGTACCAAGGAAAAGAAGGAAGACTAAGAGCAAATTTTTGCCAGATGAGGTTTTTGGAAGAATAATGTAACTAGCAGCTGTCTATCAGTGTGCAGATACAAGTGAAAGAACAGTAGAGTCAGCTACTGTGTGAATTTCTCAGATTCTAACTTGGTTGAAAAATGTCAAAATGATAAGGATCTTGTAACATCCAGCTATTCTGTTCATATTATTTGACAATATATGAAACTTCTAACATTGTAAACCATGGTTAGTTTAGGAGTAATATTAACTCACAAAAGTGTCGCAGAATTTGATTGGTTTTTAATTTTGGAATGGTATAATTAAATGCTACTATGACACTTGTATTTTTCATTTTGTTTATATGAACAAATTTTCTATGTCACTAGGTTGCACTAGGTGTCATTTGAAATATGCTTTTTAATGTTAAACAACCTTATTGCAATAAATACAATCTATTAAATTCTAGAATGCTGCGTATTTGCACAAATACCTTATTGTACTGTTGTAGAAAAAGAAAAAAAGAACAATTTAATGAACAGTCAAAAAATTAAAAAAAAACAAACAGAGAACACAAGGGGACCCCTTTCTTTGTTCTGATGATCACAGAGTAGTCAACTTTCCTTTATCCTATCAGAATCTTCATATAATCAAGAACCACAGAATACATACAAGAGGGAGTGAAGAGGAAACTTTGAAAGCAGTTGATGGCTGAACTCCAACTCTAGCGTAGCTCCCAAGCCATTTTGCTACTGCAGCTACGTCACAAGGCTGATGACTGACTTGGGTCACAGCAGCGCGTGGTCTCTGGCACTTCCCACAGCTTGGATACAGATCAGTGTCTTCCAGGAAGCCCATCCCCGGAGTTGGTCATGTAGTACAATTCTAACTTAGCAACTGTATTTGAACTGGTTGAGAATTGTATGCAGTTCAGCCTTACATGAGGAATTTTAAGTTTCCTGCTGCCATAGGAGTTGATTTCAGCACGGACATCATCTCAGTGGTCTAGAACACCGAAAGCCTATGGTATAGTCTACAAAATATACATTTATTTCTATGAATCCTATCCTTCCTTCAACCACTTCTGCTTCTGCCTGATAGTTGACTTGGGAATACATATTATTTTCCAATGTCAAACTATGTACACTTTTATATACTAACAACTGTTCTGTTAAAGTTCTTGCTGTAGAGACCTGCTACTATAATATTAAGCGGATTGTGCCTGAAAAACTATTTTGCTCCTGTAGCAATCAGCTGAAGCTAATAAATTTTGGGTTGTGATTTAAGTGGAAAACTAATATACTTAAAGGTTGGGGGTTTTTTTGGCCTGAAGAAAATATTTTCTTGATTCATTTTATTTCTATAGTGATGTTGAGGACACAATGCCATTCTATCCATCATCAGCTATTGGATCTAACTGGACCTAAGAAAAAGAACAGCAATAGAGATAGAAAAAGAAAACAAGAAAATACATCTTTGAGGTAGTAGCTTAATATTTTTTTCTTCCACAACCTTTTACTAGTCTGTTTCTCTGCACAGCTCTTTCACTCACTTCCTAAAGCCCTGCCAAAGATGGTAAGGTAAGATAACAGAGTGCTTTTTATTGTGCTGCTGAATCTATTCCACATTTTAGGGAAATGTGTGAATGCACATTTAATTTCAAGCAAGACAGAAAATTCATGTAAGTCTTGTCACGTTAAAAGAGGGTATTTTAGAAAATAATACCTTTGTAAAGAATTGCTGTGAATTTCCAATATAACCCCGTGACCCTAATATTTTCTGGGTATACAAGCAAAACACAGTTCTGTAAGAAGACATCTTAGTACAGCACTGTTGAGAAAACCGCTATGTACATTTCCGCTGTCTGCACTTCAGAAAGAGCAAAAGAAAACTGAAGAGGTTTCAGAAACATACTTCAAGAATGAGCTGAACTCTGGAAATCACATTAGTTCTCAAGTTAAGAGGATACCTGTTCTGTAAATCCCTACTTAGGAAGGGATCTAGTGAAGTAGAACATGAGCTAAAAATAAGATACGGAGGTGAAGAAAAAGCAAAATAAAACTAGAACTGGAGTTTTAGTTTTAGATAGTTCTAATTTAAATTGGATAAATTCTAAGTTAAGAATTTCAACACTGAAGGAAAACATCCACTAAACAATATAACGTTTTAAGGCATGGAAGAACTTATCTGAAAACTTAAAACAGTGGTTTCTTTGTTCATTTGGTTTTTGGTTTTTTTTTTTTAAAAATAAGGTTATTGAAACACATTGCAAAATGACATTTAGGCATCTAGCAGTGCACCATATAGAAAAATCCTAAGATGACACCAAAAAAACAGCTTGAGGTATTTTCACTCAATATCCAGTTCTGATATGGGAATTGATAACACTATGTTCAACAGAGAGTTCCCCATTCAGTTAACTATGTATTTATATACACAGAATTGGGATTCACAAGTTAGAAAACTGAGCCAGGAAAAGCTTAAGCCTGTTAGTAAAACAGGACAAAAAGGGCTAGACTTGAAAGTGTCTTCTGTTATGAAAATCTCAGTCCTTAATTTTAAGGCATTTCTAGGACTCCCTCCTTTTCCAGGTTCAAAACTTTGCTTGGCATGAGGATTTTGTTAAAATCCAGACATATAAGGAGCAGGAATATATATTATCAATATATTAAAAGCGTGCTCTAAACAGGTGTGCTACTTGTCATCTTTTTCTAGCAGAAATTTGAATTTATATTATTATTATACTATATATTATATTATTCTTTTAAAACCTGTTTCGTATCTGAATCTCTTAAATAGAGAAATCCATGGGGTTCTGAGGCTTATTTTGGTTCAGTGATCTACGCTACTACATTGCACATTGGAGTTTTCACCAGCAGGATACTATTTCTGTGGTAGAAACAGACACGTATTAAGGTTTGGCTGCCTAAATCCATATTAACTCCTTGATGGTGTATTCCTGATGACCCTGCAACTGAGACTCGGATAACACAAAACACAGTATTGTGCCATCAGGCCTCAGGAGCTGAGTCAAGACAAAACATGGGAGCATCTGCAGAGCACCCTGACTTGGTTGTGGCTGCAGGGTGCAGTACCCAGACATGCCTTCCAGTGCTGCCAAGCAGAATGCCCAATGTTTCCAGGTGAGTGTTCTCACCAGTGAAGCATGGATGCCTTCTGCATCCACCACAAATGTATATGCAAACTTCTAAGGACACAAAAACATTTTATGGAAACTATTAGGCTTAAAACCTTTTTGGGATTCCAGCAAAATACCTCAGCAGAGTAAGAGAAAATAAATGGCAATTATGTACTCTTTAAAATTATTGTTTTAATTTAGTAGTGGCTTTAGATAGCCAATTGTTTTTAGGTAAAATTAGATGCTAATCTTTTTGAAAATACATATTATTAAAATCCACTGTAAACTGTTTGATTAAGTAAATATTGTAAATAATTGTAAAGGACTTCTAGATTCCCCGAGATATAAAGCAATGCAGAAAACAAAAATATTATTGATGTGAATGGTGTGATGCCCCTGAATATTGTAATATTGTAAAAACAACATATGCTTTCTCTGTAAATAGTGTAGGGTCTGAAAATAGAAGTTGTCAAATAAAATAGATATTTTCTCTTAGTCATATATGGCATTTTCAGTTGATTACAACTAAAAATCAATGAAAATCTAACAAATGAACGATTTGTTTACTTGCTGTAAGTACATGCTTTTTCTTCCTGTGTAATATGTCACTTTTCCCCTAAGTATACTGTTATTTGTGATAAATCCCTAGTCAGAAGACTGAAGCACCTCATCTAATGCTAACAAAACCGTAGTTTTAGAAAAATCGCCACAAAATTTCTTGACTTTTAGTCTATGCATAAAAATGAATTATTTCCTGAAAATACTCTGTAAAATAGATACTAATTTTCAATTTTATCAACCTACTGCAATGGAAAGGAGAACCAATGTAGTGTATATTTCTAAGGTATCCGTTCAAGTTTGTGCAGGCCTGCCAGAAAAGCCACCCAGAACGTTACACATTGGGATGAGCCCATTTAGTTTATCACATGCCTTCATTGACAAGTCAGCTCTTTTCATTTTTAACCTCTAGCTGTAATTACTGACATTTGGCTAGTGCCAACACTAATAAGATCTAAACCATGAAGATTTTTCTTTGGCACAGTTCAGAAAAGCGTGGCAAATGATAAATCATTAAAACTGGAAAGAAAAGCAAACACTTACCAGACACTGTTGAAAGATTCTGAAGCTTCTTCTTAGCCATAAATTGTGTAAAATCTGGAACCTATTTTGAATTGTCAAAAAACATGTTTGTTTTTACCATGGTTCATACAGTTACTTGAATCCCAGACATCTGAACAGATTTTTTTGTTGAGTTTGCAAATTTTAGATGATTGAGTCTGAAGCATACTTATCGTGTTATCATTTTTCACTCTGGCATACATACCTTTATTAACCAAAAGCCTAGGGGCTTCACGCTCTCACAAGAAAATATGTGACACACAGAACTAAACATTACCAGTGATAGGATAAATGCATGCACAATATCCAGAGGCTGATGTTAACTTTCAAACTCAAAGAAATTTGTACTGACGATTGAATGGTACCTTGTTCATTTAGGCTTTTGTCCCATAGTATTCAAATACACAAAGTAATTCTCAAATATAGCTGCACAAACCCAGCACATTAAGCTCTTCGGGTTTGTAATCTTAATTCCTTAATTACCTGCACGGTAATTGCCAGCAGTATAAGATGTGTAGCATCCCTTACTAGCCTGTACATATCGCTGCTATTCCAAGTAGTGCAGTGTCCCCAAAGGCTGGTATACTGGTATAAGAAACTGAAGAAAAACATCATTCCATACTTAGGACAGTAGTTTAAGCCTTGAAACACCTAGTTTTGAGACCTGATTTGAGTGCACATTTTTATGTATGATTTTCAGTGAATTGCTACATTGCTAAAACTCTTAAACCTACTAAAATCAAATATCTGACCATTCTGCACGGCAGCTGGTTTTTCTGGAAAAGCTTGCTGGTTCCTGCAGCAGGCATGCATGGTTACCATGGCAGGATAATTTTTGGGTAGAGCAGGTGACGCTCACAGAGCTAAGCTCAGTCCTTTCCTCATGCAGAAGACAACCAATACGAGACTGTTGAGAACACTGATAAATTCATTTGATATTGGCAGTCTTATCACTTACCACTCTCTTGCCAGCCTGCTTGGGATTTAAGAGTCATGGCTATTCAGATGTTACTACTACTATTCAGGAAATTCTGGTCTTAAACTCACTTAAGTTGGCCTCATTGTTCTTATGAACTTCTCCAAAGACGTCAGCACCATCTCTATCTGCAGTGCTGTCCATTTGTTCTCTGCTCTGGCTCCCTTTGCCTCACAAACTGACTGTCTCTCCAGTCCTGGAACAGGCTAAGTGGTGATGCTGCGCTGCCGTTCCACTGCACAATATCGGGGCAGCGATAGGAGAAACATTCTGGTGGAGGGCAAATCTCATGCTGAGGTCTGCTTTGGGGGAACATTACTCAACTCAAGGAGTTTGGATCAAATCAAGATTGAAGTGGTTTATCTGTTTTGTAAGGATGGGTAGTTAATTGGCAGCCACTGAACTACACACCCAGGATCAGTATCAGGAATACAACAGATAAACCACAATACCAGAGACGTAAAAATATTAAAATCAATGAACAGCTAAAAGTCTAAACCTGCTTTCTATAATCCTAAAATGTTCTACACACACATAGCATTCACATAGCAGTGTGCACAACCTCCTCTCTTGCAAGCTGTGTGGCTTTCAAGCACACCTATCAGCTTTTCTGGGAGCTCTCATTCCCCCATCTGCACACCCCTTCTGCTCGAGGTGTGGATGCGCCAGCTTTACGTGTATTTGTGCTGCTTCCTAAAGACTGGTAGTTGTGCCCCGCTGAGAAAGCACCCCATGAGTTCCCCCCCCCCTCCCCCACACACACACCTGAGAAGTTGGTCCTCACTTATTTCACCCTGTGAAAGAGTCTTTTGGTAGCCCCCCAGTTGCTGATTAATCTGGCTGGTGGTCATCATGAGCAAACTTTGTCGTTGTTATTCTACCCGCAGCGTTATCAGTTTGGGGGTAAACAAACTCTCAGAACAATTCTGGGTCTTCTACTCACGTGCAGTTACACTTATGTTCTTCTCAGATCCACTGCTGTAATCCAGGCCACGCTACCGAGAGGAGGCTGCGCAGTCTTCCCCACAGAGGTCCAATGCAAGTATCCAACTGGAAGAGCATGGAAGACGACATCCAGAAATCAAAACCTCTACATATAGGGTATAGGGTGAAACAGGAGAAAAAGTCTGTGGGCTGCTGCAGGAAATCCAATTAAACAGCAGAAGCAGCAAAATTTCTGACAGCTCAAAGTAATATTTCATATATTTTGGGAAAAAGTCTCACTGGTGGCATGAATTTATACTCTACCAGTGCTTTGCGCAGCTTGAGATTGTATTATTTGCTATATTAAAATTAGCAGTCTAAAATTGAATTGTTTTACAGAACCTCTCTAGCTATTCTTGAAACAGCAGCTAAATTGAGTTCTGGTCTACTACAGCTCAGGGTAGCATATTAACTGCTGGAACATCCTTTTTATTTGTCCAACTATATATCAGTTTTTCTTTATGGCATGATAACAAATCTGATTTTACATTATCAAATGAGGCACAATATTTTTTTAGAATCTGTCCTCCAAATATCTGGTTTTAGATCATGACATGAAGGATCAATATTCCTTGTTTTCCTGATGATTCAATTGCTACATAATGTATGAGTCACTGAAGATGTTCTATTAAGTTTTTAGTAAGTAAGTGCCCCAAGGCCAGGAATACAGATCAGATCTTTGGAGGTTTTGGTAACCATGTTCACGATACAAATACAGTTTAATAAAGCTCATTTTAATTGATATATTTTCTCTGTAATTATTCCCTGCAGTCATAGGACAGGCAGTTTCATCTCAGATAGTGTCACACACTGGTATTAAAATAAGTATTTTACCGACTACATAAATTAATTAGCAGCAACAAAGGCTACAGCCTAACTGAAGTAAATGGCATTAGGTATAATTAAGAGTAAACAAAGCTTGTCCCTAAATTCTATGAGGCTATGTACAGTTGGATTACAGCAACTCTACTGGGCAGTAACCTATTTGCCTAGTAATTGTGACTCATACAAGCGATATACCTACACTGATTAATTTTACTTACAGACCCTGTGGTAGCTTAATTAAATGATCCATTTTAAATAATGACAGCCTTTTAAAAGTAGCCCTGCAGGAACTGAACTTTTACCTCAAAAGGCATGAGGCAAACAGAGTATAATGAAGGTGAACCATAGAAAATCCTTTTGAAAATGTATTTATACAGAGAATACCAAGAAACTCAGTTTACTTTTTAAAATACTGTGCTGTTAACTATTTGACTGTAGTGTTTACTGATATACAGAGTCCTTTACAGTAAAACAACTACTGAAACATAAAATACAAATAACATATGCTTGGGATTCCACGGTAAAGTGCAATCGCCTGATAAATAACTCGCCTTGCAGCTGGTGAATTCATAAATGAACTAGTTTTAAACAAGTTACACAAACTGGCCTATGTACCTCCTTTGCAAGGTCAGTGCAAATTATTCATTCCACATTATAAAAATGTGAACATTCATGCCTATGAACTGCACTACAGCTTCTTCATCTAACATTTGGCCCTCCAGAACTCAGGGAACACTTGGTTTGCAAATAACATATGAAAACTACTTTAATTTATCAAAATCACACAGAAATACCATACTAACTCAGCTAAAAATGAATTAGAAGAATATACAATAGATTAATCGATATTGACAAACATTCTGCTGCTACAGACAAAACATGTTCTGGTAGAATGTTTAAGTAATAGGAAACAGAGTAAAGCAAAAAAAAAATTGATAGCTCATCTGAGACCATCATTGTAAAAAAAAAAATCAAGAGAAGGATCAAGTTTTGTAAACTCTTCTTTAGTGACAAACAGATATAATTAAAAAAATATATGCTTAAAAAAAAAAAAAGGCAGCTCTTTAGACAATGATGAATTCAGGTGAATGAATTAGTGGTCAATAATGGAAGTATGCCATCTCCAAAACATACATGAAAGTTAACAAATGTGCTGCTTTTTGTTATTTCTGTGGTCTATGAGGGCGATAGCAAGGCTAATAGAAAGTCCAAAGGAGGTTTTTGGGAATAGGTTCTTTTACTGTATCATCCCTTGATCACTATGAAAAGTATTTTCCAGATGGCTTGTCTAGTATGAGAAGATGCGACCAGGCCTACTGAGTGTTATTGAAGTCTCAGGCCCCACCTGAACCTGCTTTGGGCTCTTTTCTCCATCAGTGTCAACTGACTGTGACATAATACAGGGTAGACCAGATGTAGAGGCAAGGGCATGTACTTCACACCATCCATACTTCATCCATCCCTACCTTGATTCTTATGATTTATGTGGGTGAAGTAAATTTCACCTTTATTCAATAAAATTCGTATTCAACTTGAAAATCTCATCTCTTTCAGGTTCTCAGTGACAGCTGTCAGAATCCATCAACATTCAGCACAAAAATATAAAGCTAATAGCCTTCTTGTAATATCAAAACTAAACGGACTGCTGAAACTCAAAATGAAATACTATTACTGAAAAGATTCTTTTATCTGGTGCTTTGTGCAGTGGGGAAAAATGATTTTAATCTTGTCTCCTTTAAATGCTGGATTGTAAATGAATGCTGACAAGATTAAATAAATGTACTTTTAACTTGAGTCTCTGCCAGCGTTTTATTTAAAAACACTGGAACATACACTATTTGATATTCTGCAAGTGTAGGTTCATAACCTGGAGCTCTTGGTAGAACACAGGAGAGGGACAAGAGCTAGGTAATTTTTTTCAGTGTCTCAAAATGACGTGATTCTTTTTCTTGCCCCTCTAATGCTAATGAATTTGGGCTCCTGTTCTGCACCAGTTCACTTCACGTGAAGGAAACTCCCTACAGCACGGAATCACGTGATAAGGATGATGAGAGGAGTGATATGACTTCCATATTAAGTTAAACTAAGTAGGCTAAGAATCATCATCCTGGAAAGGAGATGATTGAGGGACAATACACAGCAGATCTGCAAAATCACTAATGATAGGAAGAGGTGAATATGGACTGGTATTTACTCTCTGGTGAAAATAAGCCCTGAGTAGCTGTAAGAGATTTTTGCATTTCATGCAGCTTTCATGAGAGTTGCTCTATCCTGCTTACGTCTCAGGAAACAAAAAGGAGGTTGCTGCTTTTGCTGGTACAACCAGAAAGACTCATCACATAGCTAAGATTAAATGCCATTGATCATCTGCTATTTCAAACACAAGAAATATGAACCATTAAATGTACTTCAGGAAGGAGAAGTCTGTTTGTGAGACGACATGCAGGAACCCACGTCTTCTGTGCAAGCTTACAGACTCACAAATGTAGGATATGATATCTAAAACGAGCTTACAAAAATAACACTGAGCATCACCTGCCCTCATTTGTAAGCATCTGACTAAATCTGGAAAGCATCTATCAAAGTTTGGTGCCTTCTTCAGCCGCTTGCAGCTGAAGAGGCTTGCTGCCCAGTGAGTGCTTAATAGCACTGAACTGTTCCCTAAAATGTAGACCACCATAGAACACAGTTCTGTAAAAAACTCTTGCGCCAAACATAGTGCTCTTGGTATACTGGGAAGTTCAAAAACACCAACTGGATCGTTCTCTGAAAAATCTCAGGTATAGAAAAGTCTCACTAAGGTATCCCAATTCTATTTATCATTTGAAAATTGCTGAATATAGGAGATGATACTGGGGAGAGCAGAATAGCAAGTGAAGATGAAACATTTAAAATTTGAAAAGTAATTCCTCCATTAGCTGAGATACTATCAATGCCTCTGTGAGCACACCTAATATAATTTCAAGGGAGCTAAACCAGATCAGTTCAAATAATTTCTAGCTAGACCTTCCTATAGTACAAGATATTTAGCTTCAACAAACAGTGAAAATACTGAGTATAGGAAGCAGCAGAACTTTACATACCTAACTAACTGTGTAGGTGGAAATTGATTTGTACTGTAAATGCTTAAATGTTTTTGTTGCCTTTTTTTTTTTTCCATCACCAGGCTACAACAGTTGTGGCTATTCTGACTTTCTATCTGAAGTCTCTATTTGACACTTACCTGGTTTCTTATTTTCCTCCTCTTTCATATTACTAGCTACTCAGTGAAGTGTCATAAAGATACTTGTTTAAACCTATGTCTCCTCCCTCTGCCTCCTCTCTTAATTTTATTAATACATAATTAATTTGGACTTTCAGATTTCTTATTGTTATTTCAGAGATGATGTGAGAATGATTAATTTCTACTCTGAATCCATACGAGTGGTAAAAACCATGATCTCGTCTCATTTCCACCTGTGACATACCACAATGTCATCTCATTTCCACCTGTGACAGTCTTCAGAGAAAAAGACAGGTGGTGTATATCCAGAGAATGAAAAGCAAATTAAGTAAAGAAATAGGTACTTAAAGTGGCATTTGCTGTTATGGCAACTGACATTTTAGGGTGATGTAAAAAATACGTAACATAAAACAAAGCCCGCTTATTACATTAAGCAGGGACTTTTGAAAATACACAGATATTGAATTTTCTGTATCCAATCACATTAATATGCTAAAATGAGACAGTGTAAGGATTGAGGAACAGGTACTAGAAAGCCTTTTACCCGCAACGTGATCTTCTACAAAGGCCATGTTCTGTCCTCTGGGAAAGAAGGCTAAATATCGGAATGAACATTTCTGTAAGGACATTAGAAATGATGGACACTATCCAACTACCACTGCAACTATTTTCTTGTTTTCCCTAACTTCAAAAGCAATGCACACCATCTGAACATCAGCTGACTTTTGTGATACAATTTCTTTGGTTTCATGTTAAGCAAAATGTATATTGTGTAGTCTCAGCCTGAATTCAGTGTTAGCTGACTATACTAGTCTGAGGGAATTTCATCTGAGACATCAGCACCTTCACACATACAAAACTAAATTAAGTTATTTCTGTTAGCCAAAGAGAATTCCTTTTATAGAGCGAGCTTGCTGAGAAGCATGTCCCTTGTTATATATTAATACCACTCAAACACATGCACAAAAAGGTCAACAGACTTCTCACTTTTACCAGTTTCCTAACAGTTTCCTTATTTGGAACTGCTACTAGTTCAATAAATTGAAGAAAAGAACAAAATCAAGCATAATAGGAATAATGAGTAATTTCTTATTTATGTTTAAGGTCTGGTATTATTCTGTGAGTGTTCTACAAAGCTAAGCACAAAGTTTGAAAGTTCTCCTCTGTAACTGAGGTTGTTTCAGTGAAATAAGTCTGCTGTGAGTAAATGGGACAATGGTCACGCTCCTTCTGCACCCCTGTCAGAGACCAACACAGGTACCAACTGTTCAAGTAACCAGAGTTATGAACACTGAAGTACAGCCAGAAACATTTAGAATTATAGAATGGTTTGGGTTGGAAGGGATCTTCAAAGGTCATCCAGTCCAACCCCCCTGACAAGGAGCAGGGACATCTCCAACCAGATCAGGTTGCTCAGAGCCTCATCCAACCTGGCCTTGAATGTTTCCAGGGATGGGGCATTCACCATTTCTCTGGGCAACCTGTTCCAGTGTTCTACAACTATCAGTGTAAAATTTTTTTTTCCTAATATCTAATCTAAATCTCCCTACTGAACAGTCTCTCCCCATCTTTCTTGTAGGCCCCCTTGAGGTACTGACAGATCAAAAAAAAAAAAAAAAAAAAAAAAAAAGAGTTGTGCCATCTTAGATTTTACCTGAAAATCATACCATCTTCCCTTTTTCACGTGTACAGAAAACAAATAATTCCAATTAGAAATAATTTAGAAAGTATTATCTACTGGGGGCAACAACTACTACTAACACAGCAATATTGGTGCAGCATTGCTTTCAAGTGGCACTCACCATCACCAATGACTAGAGTCATCTTGTTGAGGTGGATTGTTGAGATGATCAGGGGTCTTTGCTGCTCCCGACCTGGTGATCATCTGCTTCTGCTTGCATTACAAAAAAAATAAAGATTAGGTTAAGGAAGTAGAAAAAACAATAAATCAAAAGTTTCATAAAGGTTTGCAACCTTTCCCTTGATGCAGTTTAAAAATCTGAAAGTGGTCTTTTTTACCTATCCTGAAATATAAGCATATAAAATGAATAATCACTATAAAGTCTGCAGATAGTCCTCTAAAGAGTAGAGCTTTACCCTTGCATTCTGTGTTTTAATTTTTATCATTTCTGTCAAAACAACAGTTTTCTTTTTCAATCTATTTGTTTATTTGCTATTGGAAAGATTTACATTTACCTTTCCCACGGTGAAGGTCACAAAATGATGGATTAAGCATTAAAAATAACCAGAAAGCACATCTGAAAGACAGAAAACATACTGAAATAATGGATCTTTTTTGTGATTATGTTTGAAGATGAATTTTTTGTATTCATGATGAGTATTTCTCAAAAAGTAAATTCAATGTCACATCATTACACATAAAAGATAATAGTTAAAAGAAATTTGTGGTACTTTGGTTAATGTACTAGATATTTATAATTCCAGGCAAAATCATTTTTTAAATATAATTTTAATGTGATTGCTAGGTTTAGTCTCATATCTCATTAATGCAGTGTTTTTAAACTGGAGCAGAGTTAGACTATGAACAATGAGGGGGAAAAATTGACACTGGATACAAAGATGTGGGCCTGTGCAATACACTGGATACCAGGCTGGGAATGTCACACGCAGGTACATAGGTGTAACAGCTCTAACTCATGAGCTGAAGTACCTGATCAAGCAGAGGTGCAGAAGTATGTATTTCCCCTTGCCCAACTACAGGATAAGCCCTGCTGGTCTACCAAATGGCCCAATTCTGTCTTCTGATGCCACCTTCCATCCGGTGTTGGAACTGCTTCTGGAGGCAGAGTTCTCCACAAAAGCTTTGCTTTCCATATTTCTTTTCAAAAACTTATAGCTCTCCATTTGAATGTAATAGCAGTTACCTGAAAAAAAAAAAGAAGAAAAAAATTAAATATATATATTTCGTGGTATTTCCAAGTTAACTTGTAAACAAGGAACACTCAATTAGGCCATCTTTTTCTCAGTCATATTCAGCTTGTGCAAGATCTGCTTATTCAATCAGTAAGGTAGAAGAAAGGAATCATGTTTAGAGAGAAGGCAGGAGGAAATAAGCTTACATTTTGGGTCATTATTAAAAGACTAGGAAGGCTCTGATTTCTCAGAAGACTGGCAATCAGTGCCTTCCTTTAAAGCATCAGATTTTCAGTATCTGGAGTCAGGCACATCTGTACATAACACAAATTTCAAATCTCACTTGATCCCTGCTATACATACTTCTTACTTTAACTGCACTTTTCATGCTCTACTGGCTTGAATCAACTATTCCTTGTAATGCAAGCAAGGATGAGGATGCAGGTAAGATGCTGTCTGGGACTTGAGCATGATGGACGCACTTGTATGTCACGAATATCTTGTCCATGGCAGATGTCATCAGCAGACAGAAGCAGCCCCTCAGCAAGAAGACGATGCCTGGAGTGGGTCATGGTGATCACCTGCCACTGGAATAGTTGTTGGCACAGTCACCTCAAACAGCTGCCTCACCAAAACACTGCTGGAGAACACAACACAAGGTGGGTCATGGGGAGGGGAGTAGGAAAGGGGACCACAGTAGCAACAGTAACTGAATCATTTTTCACCATTCCTAAAATATCTCAGAAGTGGACATGTAGGGCAGCACAGGGAGCAAGAGGAGACAGAAGCTGGTGTTTGCCCTTTAGGTAGCCAGAAGTGCTGATACGGCATGGCCAGTGATGCAGCTCCATGCATACAGTGAAGCAAATAAGAGGTGGCGGCGGCAGAGGTGGCGGCAGAAATTGCTTGTAGCTCCATGGATAGGGGCTGAAGGGCTTTCTCTTTGGAGCCAGCTTCTTAAAGGGAAACATGACTCTGAATTCCCTTTCAGAGAAAGAATATATGAAAGGATATTCAACTATTAACAGTCATTCCACTGTCGATCTTTTGTCACATCACTACGGTGTCTCAGTTTAACAAAAATATGCTGCATGCATATGTAACCAAGCATGCTTTCAGTGCTTCTTGAAAAAACCCACACGTATGGATTACCTTAATGATACATCCTCTCAATAACCAAATAACCCATAAAAAGTACCCTGTTTTCCTGTTTATTCTTCCAGGGATTTTGTTCTTTCTTCCTTACAATACCCTTGGCACAGCTGGAGCCCATTAAATTGAACAGCAGCACAGCCACTTGCAGAGGCCTTAGAACTCCTCTTGCAGTAAAAGAACTTTTTTTAAAAAAATAAATAAATAAATTTTAAAAGACATAAAAGCAATTGGCTTCCACATAATGAGATTACAATGTGAAATGATTAAAAAAAATTAATAAAATCACTTATTTTTACTCCTTTGGAACTAGCCAAACATAGTTCATTCATGAATATTTGAAAGTGATGTGATCCATCGACACCCTTGTACGTAAAAAGTTTCGTTTCACTTCCCTCTAGCATCTAATGTTTGAGCTCCAAGGCATCTTATGAATGCTTTTGTTCCATTAATTGGAATTAAAATGGGGTGGGCAGGTTTTTAGCACCTAGGAGGCCTAACAAAATATTACATGTATTGGGCTGTCATATACCCAAAATTCTGCATTCGTCATTTAAGGCTGAGCAAGGAGTCCCAAGAGGAGAAAGAGGTTTTTTACCTGATGTGCAAATCATCTGTTAGTTACTTTGCCTAACAACTTTTTAAATCTGTTTTCAGCAACTTGCTAATGGTAGGATTACAGAAAAATGAGCACTTTTGGATTTATTTTTTTTCTATAAGGAAGAGCTCAGCCAAGGAAAAATTGATAAACAATGGATCTTCTGAGGAGCTACTATTAGTTTGTAAATTCTTCAGATTTTACTCTGGTGGGATCCTGAGTTGGCAGAAGCTTTGAGGTAGAACATCTTTTGGAAGGAGACATACCAAAAGGCTTCAAAATTCTAAAAGTAGTTGTTGTTGGTTTTCAATTTACCAAAAAAAATAAGAAACCAGTTCAACACAGGGTCTTTAAACACAGAGGACTCAAAATCTGATAGACAGGAAACTACTAAAGCGGAGGATGATTGCAGTTTTGAACATATGAATATGCAATCAGAATATGAATCATAATATATGACCATTCTGCAAAATACATCTTACACTACATTACATTACCTGAAGAAACTAAATTCTGACCACACATACAGAGGAACTGTGGGTAAACAGTTTATTTAGTTTTCCACTCTTTATTTCCTGTTGGAGTCAACAGGTTTATAGCATTTCTGGTGTTATTGACCATAGCCACATCTGATACATCAGAATGCCCTCAACATAGACTTTTCTGAACAGTTGTCTTTCTCTGGGTCGGCTTATATCAAGCGGAGAAGAGGCCTGTAAGGAGATGGCTAGAGAGCTGAACAAGGGATTCTTCTGTTATAATAGTGACTGAGGCTAGGATTAAATAAATCTGGTTATAGCATTGTATTTCTATTAAAGATATGCAATTTTCATTTGCATTAACGTGTTGATAAAGTATAGAGTACTTCTTAAAAAATGTCAGGAAACAAAGTCTCAATTTAATTGTCTTCTGCTATTAGTTTCAGTAACCACGAAATGAAAGAGGAAAATGGGTTAGAGTTTTTTGTTCATTAATCATATCAAATTTACTTTTCGCATTTAATATGGACCTGGAATCTCGACTGGGATTTTCAATCTGCATTTTCATTAAAGTACCAGTAACAATTCTGCAAAAGGAATTCCTATGCAGATAGAAGTAAAAAAAATAAGATGCGTGTCAAGTGTGGTTTCTGGATGCATGACAGATTTTATAGGCTTTGGAAAAATCATCAGCAAAATAATATTTCAGATTCTCTAATTTTCAATAGGCCTATGATTTTCCTGTTTCTGACATTTCAGTTATTAAATCTGCCATTAGTATAATACTTTCGCCTTTGTATTATCTTTCACATTGCTGAACAAGATGCCATTGCTGTCTTTGTGGCCATCAATTTTTATTTCATATGCTAGGAAAAACATGGGTTTTTCCCAGTTTATCTCAATTGAAAATGAAAAGCTGTAAAATTTTTAACAACAGAAAATATAATGGAGAAAATTAATAAAAGTGAAGAGAAGTGAAAATAAAATAACGAGATAACATTTGCAAATAATAGGCAGCATTAAAGACAGAAATTGAAACAGACTTATAAATTGCAGGAGAAGAAAAAAGAAATTTACAGAAGTTAAAATGCCAAATTTTTAATCTTCCGTTATTTATCATTAATGCACTATTTCCTTCTGTTTTCACTACTCAACAAAGCAGGAGTTCTGTGGTCTGGAGAGAAGTAATTCTCAAGGAAAATATCACAAAATCCTCCATACTTAGTAAAAGGTGGGGGGAAAAAAAAAAATACTAATAGTGATGTAAGTTAGTGACAGAATCCCTGGTATTCATCACTACTTCTTCAGCTGATTAAACAACTCATTGATTGGGCCTTCCTGCTGCATGTTGCTTCATTTAAAATCCTGAAAGCTAATCCATTCTTGTGTCTGGTTCAAAGCTGAAATCTCTTACCTCTTCAGATATTGAGTATAGAAGTTCTGCTTGCATATTGTAAGGCTCTCCTAAATCATTTTCAAGTTGTCAGTTAGATATATAATTTTGTGGGAAATCATACAGTATCTGAAGATACTATAAAGTCTGTGATGCGGTTGACGCACTGGAGGGAAGGGATGCCATCCAGAGGGACCTTGACAGGCTTGAGGGGTGGGCCCGTGCAAACCTCATGAAGTTCAACCAGGCCAGGTGCAAGGTCCTGCACCTGGGTTGTGGCAATCCTAGGCACAAATATAGGCTGAGAATGGATCAAGAGGAGCCTTGAAGAAAAGGACTTGGGAGTTGAGAAGCTCATCATGAGCCAGCAATGTGTGCTTGCGGCCCAGAAGGCCAACCGCATCCTGGGCTGCATCAAGAGGAGCGTGGCCAGCAGCTCGAGGGAGGTGATTCTCCCCTTCTACTCTGCCCTGGTGAGACCCCACCTGGAGTACTGAGTCCAGTTCTGGAGCCCCCAACATAAGAAGGACATGGACCAGTTGGAGAGGGTCCAGAGGAGGGCCATGAAGATAAGAGGGCTGGAGCACCTCTCTGAGGACAGAAGGCTGAGAGAGTTGGGGCTGTTCAGCCTGGAGAAGAGGAGGCTCCGGGGAGACCTGATAGCAGCCTTCCAGTACCTAAAGGGATATGTCAGAAAAAGAAGGGACAGGTATTCTAGCATAGCAAATTGGTATTTAGTCTGAAGTCAAATCTAGGTGGACAAATCACAGTTTAAGATTCATCCTAAACATTTTAGGGACACTTAAAACATAAGGGAAATACAATAAATAACAAGAGCTTTAAATATATTATTAGTAAATATGCTGATATAAGGCTTCAGAAAAAAAAAGTGAATTTTGTTCAGTGAAACATCAGTAAATTCTGCATACAGTAATGAAAATAAAACAAGCAAGTAGTACACTCAGCACTCTTTCTCATTATAGGAATACTTTAGATATGAGAAGTTTCACAAACTTGCTTATTCCTTCCTATGTTCTTAACTCTCTTTTTAATAGTCCACTGATGCATATTAGAATTTAATTATACCAATTAGTGCTGCCACATCAGACATGTGATGTAGCTTCAATTAGGAGGTACCTAATGGATATTAGTACAATTTAGCTTTGTAATTAAAGTTCTAAGAGCAGCGCAAATCCAACATTATGATAACAAAACATTAAGACAACATTGATGGCATTGAAATTGTATATTTTAAAAATTACCCTATCAGCTAGTCTTATATATACATATATATCCAAAATGAGTTTTGAGCTCTCTGCATCTCAGTGCATAAGATGATGTCGCTATCTCCATTGGCAAGGCCATTTTTAACATTTAAAATATTCTTTCTTAAATCACAATTTTTTTTTTTGTGATTAAACCATGGTCATTGTAATATATTCTGTCAAGTCCCACTTTTATTAAGAGGCTTTTTAGAGGACTTTTGCAATTTCTTTCATCTCCCTCTTAGAAATCAAGTGTACTGACTTTACTAAATCAAGAAAAGCTTCCTCTTATAGAGCTCTATTTTGGCAGTAACAGGAGAAAGGTACAACTCTTCTGTCTCTCTAGCTTCTTCCCACCAACACTAGAATCCAGCCCTATAATGTTCTGTGATGGAGGAATATTACAATTTTTCTTCTCTTTGCTCCATCAAGAGAAGGGACAGCAAGAGACCAGTCTAAAGTCAACTTAGAAGTCAAGTGACTTCTACTGACAAAATTAATACTGAATTTTTAAAATCCTGTTAATTGATTGTTCTTACTTACAATGAAGGAACAATTTAATTTCAGTTTTACTGACTGCTGATCATGATTCTCTTGAGTCATTATAGCGCATGATTTTCTTTGCTGTGAAGCACAAACACACTGACCATTCCAAAATAGCATTTTGCCAAGTGCAAGACTAACTCAGAGATTATTTGATAAACTCATTTAGAAAAACCATAGATGTTATGGTAATAATTAAAAAAAAAAAAAAGCATTAGAAAGATGTATTACTGTCTTCATCACTGTGTTTGTTTGGTGTTGTCTTAAAAACTAAAATCAAGTGATAAACTGCAAAGGATCTGCTCAACACCGTACCACAAGTGTAGCCACAGGTGATACTGGACCAGGATTGATGGTTCTGTGCTCTCAGCTTCCACTATCCCCCAGAAGATGGCAAAAGACAGCAGGATGAGGGAAGGCATCACAGTAGGAAGAAACTGATCATGAAAAAGGGTCATACTGAGTGTGACATTCAGAAAGGCTAAGTTTAGACTACTTGATGGGGTGATGCTTGAGATCTCAGTCACCCATATCGGAGCCTGTGTCAGGAAGTGCTGCAGCTCCTCTGTAGCCCACACACCCACAGTTTTCCTGTGTCTTAGAACAAAGGAGGAAAAAAAAAAAAGGAGTGATGCTTGTCACCAGCTCACAGTATGATACAGAGCTGGGACATGCTGGGCACTGGGGAGCGTATCACAGCATCGTATATAGCCACAGCCAAACAGTAGTCTGATTATGATGCATCTCATATCATCTAGAGACTGTATGAGGAGTCTTTTAAGTTTCATCTTGCTACCTGACACGCTCTGACCTGTTTCATGAGCTCTGCTTATCCCCATCAATCATAAATGAGGTTCAGGAGAAAACTGCAATCAAAGAGTCTGCAATACGACCCTCCTGCAGCACGAGATGCAATATGGAAAAGTTCATGACCTATATTCCCATAAGAAGAGAACAGAACAGTGAGGTTGATGTGCTACAAAACTCTTTCAGCAAAAGCATGAACTGCAAGTTTTATAATGGCAAATTATTCCTGTGCTTCCCAGCTAAGATGTGCTTCCTAATTATGATATAATTTAAGTTTTTGGACTTAGATCTTGCATGATAAGCATATTAAATTGCCATGATGGGCTACAATTTATCATGATCATTAAAAATGAGATATTCAAACTGTGTTTGGTCATTAATCATGGTCAGAGTATAACAAACAAATGGGGTGTAGTGCATCTTGGGAATCCATGAAAAATAATTAATTTGAATTGCCAGAAAAATAGAACGGATGAATATTTATATAAAAAAGCAAAACATAAACAGATAAACACCATAAACCCTATCAAATATAATTTTGAAATACTTTCATTGCTGTCAGTGTTCCCTTGCCTCTGCCCAGAACATTTACCAATACATTATCAAAAATGCTCCTTGTAGAAGAATACCAGCTAAGGTAGCTAGCATTTTGTACATAGGCATCTTTAATTTATTGTGCAAATTCTACTGATAGCTTGATTTCTCTTTTTAAAAATTGGAATAAAAGTATGTAGCGTGTTCTGCACTTTAATTAATACCCATCAAAATACTTTAAGATCTTCTGCTGAGAGACCGCAGTAGGTTGGGCATAAAGACACTGAGCTTCTAGGCTGGCGGAACAGCTAAATGCAGATGTTAGAGCTTCCTTAACATTTAGCTACACTATCAAATGAGTGAAAAAAGTTCCCATAAATGGAGAAACCCACTGGATGTAGAATACTTGGAAGATTTCCTTGAAAAATTCCCAGCCTCCTCCACTAATGAGAGGAGAGAATTTAGATAGCCAAAGACTTACCTGGGGAAAGTGGTAATGGAGACAGGATTTAGTCCATTTTGGCTGAAAAGCCTCGCCTTACAATTGAGACCAAAACCCAGTAAAAATACTTTTACATCTTCCAAGGCATCCAGGCATCTGCAGTAAAGAGAGAATCCACTTCAGACAATGGCGAAACCAGTCAGTCCACAGTTTCAAGCAAAAATCCCAAGGATCTTCACATTTTCCATGTCCATTAAACAGACATTATTCCACAGAGGCCTGGAGGGCAACCAAGGTCTGAAGACAACTTATTCATTATTGCAGTGGGCTATCACAGGGAGAAACTTCCAGAATGCAGAGCTGGTTTAAAAGTCTTACTTGATTGCTTGTCTCTCTGTTTTAAAGCTGGTTACATTGGTAAGCAGAGGCTAATAAAAGAGAGTTCTCATTTTGCACTGAAAATGAGGAAAGTAGTAAATGTTCTAAAGTTCAAGTCTTCCTTCACAAATTTAGGTAATTATTGTCTCATTTACAGAAAAGTATGCTACTCCAATTTCAAACTTTATATTAATTACTGCTGCCTTTTACCCATATTTTTAAAGGTAGAGCCCATTCTTAGATTATTTTTACCATTAAAGTACAATATTTAATGTAACGGGGGTGTTGGGTTGATGAAGTTCAGCATGAGCCGGCAACGTGCGCTTGCAGCCCAGAAAGCCAGCTGCATCCTGGGCTGCATGAAAAGAAGCCTGGCCAGCAGGTCGAGGGAAGTGATTCTGCCCCTCCACCTGCATTTGTGAGACCTCACCTGCAGTACTGTGTCCAGTTCTGGAGCCCCCAAGGTAAGAAGGACATGGACTTGTTGGAGCAGGTCCAGAGGAGGGCCACGAGGAT
The DNA here is from genome assembly GCA_009806455.1 of Tetrax tetrax. Taxonomy (NCBI): domain Eukaryota; kingdom Metazoa; phylum Chordata; class Aves; order Otidiformes; family Otididae; genus Tetrax; species Tetrax tetrax. Next base: position 282,040 of record WHYT01016545.1, read on the forward strand.
GATCAGAGGGCTGGAGCACCTCTCTGATGAGGACAGGTAGGGAGGGTCTTTTGAAAAGGGCGTGTAGTGATGGGACAAGGGGTAATGACTTTAAACTGAAAGAGGACAGATTTAGATTAGATATAAGGAAGAAATTCTTCACTGTGAGGGTGGTGAGGCACTGGAAGAGATTGCCCAGAGAAGTTGTGGATGTCCCATCCTTGGAAGTGTTCACAGCCACAGCTGTGGAAGGTGTCCCTGCCCAGAGTAGGGAGGTTGGAATAAGATGATCATAAGGTCCCTTCCAACCCAAACCATTCTATGAATCTATTATTTATAAAATTAAATCCTCAGGTAATCTGAAAAAATCAGAGCAGAAATGGAAGAGTGGCATGATATAAGGAATGGAGCCCTCTTACAATTTCCCATCTCCATAGTCTTATAACTTAGGTACATGCTGAACAAATTCCTATTTGTTCTTTTTCTTAAAGATAGCCTGTGAGAAACAGGGAGGAGAGAAGGGACAGGGAAATGTGTTGCTGTATGCCGAGAAGAAACAGGTATAACAGAATTTGTCACCTAAACTGCAGTTTTGCAAATATGAGATAAATGAACTGAATTGTTCACCTAATGCTAATTCACTGCACGGTTCAGGATTTTGATCTGTTTGCACAAGGCCAAATCAGAATGATCAAAAACATATAGCTCTTGTCTAACGCACAGAGCCAGAGTGTACTAAGGCTTAACTTTTCATAAATGATCACTTTGAAAATATCCAAAAACTAGCAGGCTGCAGGTATGAAGGGCTGGGAAGTGTGCACTATATATAGAATTCTCCACTTTTCTAGTTAAAGAAAAATTACTCTCAAAAGCATGAAAACTGCTCACCTTTTGAAAACTATAATTATCTCTCAGTTACTGAAACCTTTCTCAAAAGGCAACAGCTATTGTTTTAGACAAAAAGGTGGGGTTTTTTAGATCAAAGTTTTACAGTATTTTTTTTTTCATACACAAAGATTCTCCTTGCTAACTGAAAGTAATCATAGTTGGTATTCTAAAAATACAAGGAATTTTGAGGACTTAAATACAACTCACAACTTTTAGTGAATGGTTGCAGACTGAGGTCTTTTGACCAATTTAAGAGAATGGAGCTATGCTGGGAAGTTGAAGGCTTGGTTTAAAAAAATAACATAATGCTTGAAAGTACAAGTTCATAGAAAGGACGTCTGGTTCCATTGTCCATCCCTTTAAGAAGAGAAAGTTCTCCAGATTTCTGTTCAGGAGACATAGCGCCGAAGTGTATTTTTGTAGCTGTGATACAAGGATGAATAAAAGGCTGTTTTCTAAATGGGGATGAGATGCCTTTTTAAAGCATGTGAAGATGTTTGTCTGTCTGAATTGTACCTAATGCAAAGCCATGTCAGGTAGAAGTAAACAGAAGCGAGCAGATGCTCGCGACATATTTCAGAGGTGAATACGTGGTGCTCTGCAGCAACAGCTGTGCCCTGATGAAGAAGTTGATGGAAAAAATGGCCAGCATTTGCAAAGAGGTAAAAAAAAAAAAAAAAGTTATCACCCCTGCAAGAACTGTTGGGAACCAGATGTTAAAATCCAGTACGGTCTGTTTATTTCAGAAGAGAGTGTTGTAAAAAATGTTAATCAGGTGATTTTATGCAGTTTAGGTTGTTCTGTTTGACTGTTTTATAGACTGATGTTATTGGTATTAAATCGTTACACTCTAACTAAAGTCAGCCTGTTACAGATAAATACAAAAGTAATAGCTATCAATACAGGGTGAAATTATTAAAGAAAGTAGGGGGGTACTATCACTTTCACTTTTATATAGCACATTAGAAATATAGAGAAAAGAAGAATTGTAATCAGGAAATAATAGGAAATTGTCCTCCCACATGTTGACAGGAATGATTCTTTGAAAAGCGTAGCAGGAGCTAATGGATAAAAACATCCTGGGAGAATCAAGCAGCACCCTCACCTGCACACATAACACTTTTGATCAAGGGAAAATACGAAAAGTTCAGTTTGTACCGCACAGCTGTACCAACAATAAATCTAAAGTAATCTCAATCAACTAGTGACTTAACCTTGCGTAACTGCAAACACAACTGGGGCAAGATTCAGGCCTCCCCAGTTCCCACTGGACAAGATGAGCCACTTGGCACCCAGGGAAGGCTCTTCTGGTCTCATTTCTCTTAAGAAGAAAAATTCTTGGGGACACAGCCGACTGGGCTGATGGGGGGTAATGGGACTCTTTTGGAAAACAAGGCAGTGCGGAGTCACAACCCAGGCAAGAGATTGCAAGTACACAAGATCTGTGTTCAGAAGAGGTAGGGCTGGAAGCCTTTGCTCCGGATGCTGGAGGGGATGGAGTGGCCCAGGCCGGGCAGCCTGTCCTGGTGGGACACTGTGTTTCTAAAATCACAGAGCCTGGGCAGGCAACTCCCCTCCTCTGAGACTGCAGTGGTGTGACTAATAACATAAGCTCTTCAACACTTTCAACACCAGTCCCATCTTTAGACTACAGACAGAAGTGCTGATACTAAAACAGTAGGAACGCTTGTGTTTGAAATGCCAGAACCTTTGACTGTGAGCAGTAAACAGAAATCTGAACTAACTCTGCGTTAAAATGGAAAGCGAAACACCGTGAGCCTGACTGCACCACCTATTCAAAACATCAGAGACAGCAAAGAGTGGATGAACACATTTTTAGACGTTTTTCATTCCATGAGGTCAAAGAACTTCACAAATAAAGGGGCTTGACAATGTTTTTGCTTTAGAATTGATAAGAGAATTTTACAAACCAAGGCATGTGGAGAGATAGGGTCAAAAGCGACTGTCTTTTACAGCAGGGTAAATCCTAGCATTGCCCTGGATATATGGACAGTGTCATAAAGGAGAAAGCAGAGCCCTGCCCGGCTCTGAGTGACTTATCTTCATCCAGGCAGTGAGCAGCGGGGCTGCACGGATTAAAGTCGGTTCCAGAGAGTTGATGTAAGTGCTGGATCAAACAATATGCCCGTGGACCGTAGAGTGCTAAAGGTAAAGGTACGGCAGTGTCCTGACAGAAATCCCTTGGTGGAAAAAGTATGCAACACTGTATTTTATCTTGAGCTTGGACTTCAGAAAAACAGGATTTTGGAGCTGCCAAACCAGTGTTTTACTACTTCTGCTCCTGGTTGTTTTTTTCCATTCAGCCTTGTGCTGATACTTCCAAAAGATATTCAAAGCAGATGATTTTACAGATGCTCCTGCCTAAGCAAAGCCTAACAAATTTATCTTAACGCAATGTAATATAGTTTACTGAAACAAGCAGATACAGATATCTGCCATACATAGGACACTTTTCCTGTAAAATTTTGCCAATGCTATACCTGAAATCTTCATTTTTAGTATTATTCACCTGTCTCCCTTCATGTTTTGAAAGTGTCAATAGGCTAGCAGCTAGTAAATACTATTTAAAATTATATTTAGTTAGGTTTTTGGTGACCTTCATTCCAAAGAAAAAATTAGTTTGTAATAAGATGGCAAATGAAGAGGTATTGGGTATTGAAAATAGTTTTTCTTTACTGGTTTTATCACCACTGAGCTGTAGAGCAGGCCTAGGGTGTGTATCCCCGGTGTCAAAATGGTTAATATGCTACAGATGTGATGATTGTGCAGTTGATGATGCAACTGGTAAGAAAAAGCATGTCATCTCCAGTGTCTCTAAGCATCAGACACCACAACACAACTCAAGGCAGTCCTGGTAACAGCGTGTGGTAATACCAGCACACCGCTATTAGCTGTGTCCTTGAACTTTGATAGGAGACCTTTCCTTTCACCAGCTGATTTTTGCTATTAACGCTCTGAGAATAAAATGTTGGTGAATGAACAGCAACAACAGAAAAAATCCCAGCTGAATTAAATTATTATTTGTAAGACATTCTGAGATATTGATCTGCCTGACTTATAAGTAATTCATGCAGTTTAGTGCCGAACAAAAGGTGAATTTTTAAGAAAATGTGCTGTAGGGCATAACTTGTAGAATAATTTAAAACTTCAGATTACTTCTTTTGACTTAACACCTTCACTTGCACTTCAAAATATTGTTACATGACTCAATAGTATAATGACAAGAGGTTTACAGAGAAAATTAGGAAGAGTTTTTTTTGCATTAGGCCTGTGAGAATTTCTCTTATATAATCTGATCAATACTTTGCTTCTCTCTTTGACTTTCTTATACTGCAGATCATTTAAAATAAGTAGATTTAAAAGGAATAAAGAAAAGACTGGTCCATTTAAATATTGAAACACAGCTATGCTTAGAAAATGTAAATGCAGTCACTACTCCCCTAAAATAGAAGCTTTTTCTTAAAAAATGTGAGCATGAGATAGTCCGTTAAAGGTCTTCCTTTTTATACTACCAGCCATCCAAACTCTTGTGTTGGATTTAAATGTATTTGTAATGCCATAAATATAAGCAGGAGGGGAGGACTGGTGAAAGAGGAAGATTAAGAGAAAATGACCTTAATAAGCTTTACAGATTGTTTAATCTCAGGGGAAAAAAAAATAAGTTAGAAGCTAAAGATCCATTAGAAATATGCCTAATTTGTGGTTTAACCCGGCGTTTGACATTTAACTTGGTTTTACCGATTCCTTAATCCTTCTGGCCTTCAAGCCAAAATATCTTTTAATTAAAAAGCTATAAAGGCACCCCTGTGGCCATCTCTTAAATCTGCAGTCCTCTTAGATTTCCCCTTAAATGCCTAATCCCCTCAGTTCCTTAGAGAAAAAGCCTGGCTCGGTGAGGCTGTGGCGCAGCGCCCAGCAGAGCTGAGCAGCCTGGCCGGACCATGAGCCTTCTGCTCCTCACCTCACTCAGACTGGCGTGGGGACTCACCTGAAATGGGTCTGAGAGTCGGGAACCTCATAAAGGGGGGTAGGCAGAGGTCCTTCTCTGGCTGAGTGGTCATTAGCTGTAATGCCACTGCTCTGTGGCTCAGCACACGGAGGGACACCCCATCAAAACTGATGGCAGATCCCTGCTGGTGTGGTGGGATCCAGGATCTCACCTGAGATGTTTCCAGAAGCCTGAACAGGATGAAACTGCTGCTTTCTGTGCAGCTCAACCAGTGCTGTACGTCTCTGCCAGCCAGCCTGGACCCTGGTGTGATTATAAAGCATCACTACGTAACTCAGGCAGGGGAAGAAGATAGGTTGCTAGATTTCTGCTGTATCAAACAATGAATCATTTTCTCCAGCATTATGTTTTTAGTAACAATTATACCAGCCAGATCCTTCATATAGACCAACAGATAAGTCTTGAATAACAGAGTCTTTGGATTTTTAATTTCCACACACACTTTTAATATTAATAGAAAATAAAAACAGCCACATTAATTCCAAACCGTAGTTCAAAAGAACCGAGACAAAAAGTAATATCTGTGAGATATGGAAGGGAAAACTGGATTTTCCTGAAAAGATTTTTTTTTTCTATCTTTGAAGAAAACAGATTTGTATTTAACGGGAGGGGGGGAAGCCTTATATTCTGTGCCAAATTATTGTTCTGTCAGAAAATTAAAAATCAAGATTAGAAGCCAACCATATTTCTCAAACATGACATGTTCTCTACACCATATGCTCTGAAGTGAGATTCATTTAATTGTTTGGAACAAGTCCATATAGTTGTCAAATTCCAGGACTCCACCCAAAGTCGTGTAATAGGTTTCTTCAAGGTGCATGGCAGCACATTATGCTGTTCTCCAGATTTGAATTACTTCCCTCATAAAAGGGAAGACATTGACAGCATCTCAGTCTGATAATAAATACCTAACCTCAGAAGGCAATGAGAGACAGAGCAGTGCTTCACTGCTAAAAACGACAACGCAGAATAAGGTTCTTAAATCATCCATATTAAATAACAGAGAATTAGACACCTGAGAGGGGTGTTCACAATAGCCAGCTTGCCGGGACACCAGAACTAGCCAGGCTAAGGGAAACCGTGATTCAAAAGGCAGTACCTAAATTGCATGTTACAGAACCCAGATCATCTCCTTGGGAAGCAGTTATCCACATCCAAGCAGGCTGCCTGATATCCGAAATCAGATAACCAAAGTCAGAGTGAAGCACCAGTCGAATGTAGCAAAAATTTCTTTGCACTCATAGAAGCATCCTAACCTGAGCTACTCGCCCCCAAAAATCACTTAGGTTTGGGACAGACCAACATGCACCTAAATGTTGGCCAAAGCAGCCTGAAGGGGTGTAAGATTTTAAATGTGGGCAGACCCACAGGCCTAGTTAACAGCACAAAATATAAGGTGGTGGAATCTGTGGAAATGTGATTCAATTTTTACGTGGCAAGCTAGGGCTTACTATCATGTTTGTGGGGGGAAAGGGGCTGTGAGACAAGGGAAGAACTAGGAGAGAGAAAGCAAACTGAACAGGCCTGATGGGAGCACCTGAAATGTTTACTTGCCTGTGTTTTTTCATTATGTTTAAAAGCCATTTCCTCTGAAAAGGCGGGAAAGTGGAGTTATAGCAGTGTGTTGTGCTTTTCTGGGCCAGTTACACTTCAGAGTTTGCCTCCAGTACTGACATACTAAAGTTACTCTTTCTAGGAACACAGCTCATTGTCCACGAGTCTGCTGTACGCTGGGAAGTGAAAAACCCATTTCAGAATTACCTATGAAGCATGAGAAGAACTGCAGAATCCATCCTATAAGCGTCAATTATCACTGTATGCAATAGCTGAAGTAACAGAAACGATCAGCAAATATTTAGCGAGAGACGGTAGCAGACTGAGAAACAGAGCCAGCAAGAGAAAAAGCACCTCAGGTCACAAAATCAAAGTCACCTTAGGTTGGGCTCTGTTACCCATCAGGATAGGTTACAAAACCCTGGAGTCCTGCTGTGGCTCAGCCTTACTTCACAGGAGGAGAAGCACCAGCTGTCCTCCCAGCATTTCCCTCAATGAAGGACAAGACTGTGCAGTAGTTATACTTCAGGAATTAAGCATTATGTCATTATTATTATTAGCTATTATATAGTTTGCTGTAAATTTATTTTTCCTTATAATAAAATGCTATTTATTACCCAAACACAGGTTTTCTTGCTGCATCTACGTCATTAAGTAGTGTGGCAGAACTGGAGGGTGGAGTAGTTGACGCTGAGGACCCCATGTCCACGTGCTGTCTCTCTGCTTCAGGGATTCTACTTCAGACAAGTTATAGCCTGGGTCTGTGGGGCTGGCATTCGTTATGCCTTGGGGCACACAGGTAGATGCTGGTAGCACAGCTTTGAGTTTACTTTCACTCAAAAAGAAACCATCTTAAATGCTCCGAGCTCATTCTTCAAAGTAAACCACAATGCAGTAAGCGCAGGGGAGATTGACTTCCAAAGTTCGTGCCTGTTTTGAAGTAAAATGCTAGCACAGGCTCATCCTGAGCACTACAAAGTTTATAAACGTTATTTTCTTTCCAATATTTTTAGGTGAGGACGTCCCATCAGAATTTTACTAACATGCCTTTTAAATTTGAAACCATTGTTCTTGCCACCCATCAAGACCTAGCAGAAGACCAACAATTATCAAAATTATGTGTTTCATAAAATGTTAACAGAAAATATTTGTGATGGATGGAAAAGGACGTGTGTTTATTTCAGCCAGGCTGCTTGCTGAATAACAAACAGTATCTGGCTGAAACAAAAACCTTCTCTGCCTCTTTCAAGGGCTGACCATCATTTTTTTTCTCTTTCCATATTAAAGCAAAAATAATTATGAAGTACAACACAAAAACTGCTCTTATTCAGCAGTAAGCATTTTTACAGAAAGTGGAATAAAAAAAGGATTCAAGCTCTAAATACACATGAAGCCCACTTCTAGCCTGTGCTTCCCCTTGGAGATGCTCAAGTGCTCTGGCTCCTAAGCCCTTCGTTGCCTGACCAACCATTGACGCTGTCTTTCCCAGCCACCCAATGACCTCAGTTCAACAGGAAGGGCACAAAACACCCATCAGGTGCAGTGAGTCTCTCCCGGCTGCAGTCGAGTCCTCTTGGGCTTGGGAAGGCCGCTGTGCCAGTCAAACCACAGGCTGCAATGGTTGGCCTGGGTGCTGATGGCTGCTCACCATAGGAGTGGATTATTCTAGCTCTCTCTGTAATTGCTCCTAAGAAAATCTGACCAGAGCTGGCCTGGTTTCTGCAGTTCCTTTAGGGATTCTCTAGAAAGTACAGATGTATAACGACTAATACCTGCAACCAAATGCACGCTCATCATCCTTCTGTCTCGTTACCTTAGATAACAACAGTACTTGGATGCAGGGATAGAGATTAAAGAAAATAATAGTATTTTAAAAGCCTAATGTCAATCCCTAGCACTCACTCTCCTTTTATCAAAGAATATTACTTATTAAGTTTTGTTCTGAGTTAGGCTGTAGTGAGATATATTGATTTCAGTTTTAGGCTTCTTTTTTTTTTATATTCATGGACATTGTTCTTTTGAAATTCAACAATGTATGTACTATGTTAATTTACTTTACGTTAGACTTAATTTGATTGCACTAGGTGCTAATGAAAAAACTCTCAGAAGAAACCCATGAGCCTTTCTGAAGATGTGGGTTTGTGCATCAACATACCGATATTTACTGGTATTTTTTCTGAAAGAAAAGCACAGGATTTAACCATGTACTTTCCATAATTTCTACATGATTCTGCTCCTTTGATCCAAACTGTTTGTGTTGTAAATAGTTTACAGATAAACGCGTCAGAGGATATTTTTTTTTCTATGCCTAAATGGAAATGACCTTCTCTGAAGTACAGACCAATACCTTTCCTCTTTTCTTTGCTCATTGTATGGAAGCTCTTAAAAGCATTATAAATCGTTAAAAGCTAATGGCTCCCATCTAGCTTTTTACCTTCAACACAGCTCTAAAAAAGGAAGTTAAATTATTTTTTCTACTTATGATTGACAGTTGAACTGCATTCATCTCTCTTTGTGTCTTCTTATATAGTTCTTCCAATAATTGCAACATCCAGCTCTCACTACATTCAGTATTTCTAGAGATAACACATACATATTTATCTTAAAAGGCTATGATTTGGACTGCTCCTGACATTACCAGAAGTAACTTCTTCACTGTAAAATCTCATACCCTAGTACATATCAAACAAAAACCTATGTGGATCCTCAAAAGGAAAGTAATTTTTGAAGAACCTGTTGGTCATTGTATTACAATGTGTAAAAGATAGGCTCTTCACAACTGTAGAGCAAGGGAATGATGAGGACTAAGATAAAATAGAGACAGATACATTATGTGATGGGACAAGGGGTAATGGTTTTAAACTAGATGAAGCTAGATTTACATTAGATATAAGGAAGAAATTTTTTTACAATGAGGGTGGTGGAACACTGGCACAGGTTGCCCAGAGAGGTGGTGGATGCCCCATCCCTGGAAACATTCAGGGCCAGGATGGATGGGGCTCTGAGCAACCTGATCTGGTTGGAGATGTCCCTGCTCCTTGCAGGGGGGTTGGACTCGATGACCTTTGAGGGTCCTTTCCAACTCAAACCATTCTATGATTCTGTGTTACAGAGTAACTTTGCATTAAACAATACTGAAAATCTAATGTTTCTTTACTATTATAAAAGACTTTCCCATTGTTCTTAACTTCTTGTTAATATGCTAAATAAAATCTCAGATTAATGTTGAGATTTTTTTTTTTTTTTAAAGAAGGGACTACATTCTGTTCTATGTCTGCATATGACCTTTTTCAAAAGGCTTCCAAAGACTGGTTTGTTGTAGAGCTGGTGGTACCGTTGATTACACAAGCATATAGATTACTGGAATATATGTACTTCTGCATATACAGAGGAAATCTAAAAATGAAAGTGTGAATCAATCACACTGGTCATTTACATTTGTATTCACATTTATATGCATTCAATAACATAATCACCCGTAACACATTAATTTTCACTATGTGAAATCACTCTCTTTTCTGCTATGCCAATATAGAATTCTGTTCTCTGTCCAAAGCATGTTTTTAATAGATATTTCTTGAAGAAATTCTACATCTATACACATTGAATTCCTGTGACATCACAGTGAATGAATGTAACCAAAGATGTCATTCAGCCCATTGTGCTAATTCGTTTACTATGACAACACCAAGAGAGAAGAGGAAGCTGAAAGAGAGATGTGCATCTTCAGCTGCCTATCTACACAAACGTATTTCTCTTTGGCACAGTAGTGCTCTGACCACATGTATGGATTTGTTTAGACTCAAACCTGAAGACAGAGAAAAATGGTTTTGGCAGATTTAGTATCTTGCCTCAGAACAGTTACTCTAAATCACTGGCTAGGGGACTGATGTTATAATCTTGCTCTGACTTAGATCACATTATCCATATCTATATCTGAACAATCTGAATGAACTTGTCAGTGTATTATCTGGGGATGAGAGATGTAAATTGCCATGACCTCCATAAACCGCAGTGGGTTTGGATGTTCCACAACCTGAACTACTTCCCTCCTCCCTCACTGTCCCAGAAATCCTCTTATTGAAATATTATTCTTAGGACAAAATACATTAAAAATCTAAACCACATTTATCACATAACATTATATGTCATAAATACTGATTCTGAAAGAACTGAAATAGGACAGAGGTTTTAATGTGTAGAGCTCTCTCTGTAGGGGTCTCTGCCAGGAGGTTCTCACACACAATAAAAATCTTCCATTTTAAGCTATTTGGGCTGGGAAATACAGCATCTAATGCATAAACAGCATCTGGCGCTCTGTCAATAGTCCCAAAAACTGATAAAAATATATAATAAATAGAACTGCCCACGCTGTGCAAGAAGAATTGCAATTCTCTTTGGCTGAGGCTGTCCACAAGAGATACACTCACAGAAGCATTTCGTGGCAGACGAGGGCCTCTTAATTTCTTTTTATGTTCTGAGCTCGAGGAAACATATATGCTGGTTTTGTGGTAGTTTGGACAACTGAAATGATTCAAGGATTAGAGGATATGACAGAGGAAAAGCAAGCAAGGGAACTTAATTTACACAGCTTAGAGAAAAAGAGATTAAGGGGATATAAAACTGTATAAATATCTTCAAGGATTCAAGGAAATAATATCAAGGCAGGAAAAGGATTTTGTATGTTACCTAAGAAAGGTTAAAAATTTACTATTCCAAAAGTATAAATAGAAAGTTTTGGTCAGAGAGCAGAAAGAAATGGCTAAAGAGATTAATAAATGGAATATTCAAGCAGAGAAAACAAGTGAGGTGGCTGCACCACAAGTGTAAGAAAATAGAACAACATAAAGACTGCTTGCAACTGTGCAATAAAAAGAACCTGCAAAGAGAAGGAAATTGATACTAATGCCCAGGTTTTATTCTGTTAAGATGTTCAGGAGCAGGGCCTTCTGAACCCAAGAAAGTTTTTATGGCTTGCTGTGGGATTGTTTTTCTTTACCTGAGACATGGAGAAGCCCTGGAGTGCCAAGTGTTACAGTTTCAATCATGTTTTCCAATATCTAGAGTTTCTTCTTAAAGAAGACCTGGCAGCCTCTTTTGCCGTTTCACCTTTCTCAGCAAAAGGAGGGAAATACCGTCTAAGCACTTTGGAAGGACTTGCAGAATGGAAATAAAATTAGACACACAAAACCAAAAACATTTCTTGTTCAGATTCTGCCTACACTATGATTCTTGAACATATTAGATTAGCCGAGTTGGAAGAGCAAATGAATGATCCCAAATACAATTTTTAGCTTTGTAGATCCATGAAAACAGTGTGTGTTAATGAAAATAATAGTTCTGCACAAAAGGACTTAAGTCAGTCACAAAGGAACTAAGACTTTTCTTTATCTCCTACCCCATCATCTCCCTGTTAACTTTTAAAACTACGTGATAATTTCAACTACTTTTCATAAAGAGCTATTTCTTCAATAGGAAATAAATTTCAATTAGTGTAGCGGTAATCAGCAGCCAGGTTGAGAGGAGAGACTCGAATAAGTGCTCTTACCATGCAAAAAGCAGGAAAATAAATGCACCATTATCCGATCAACAGGGACGAGGCGGCCGGTTATCCTCAGGTGGTTCAGAACTGGGCTTTGCGGGAGCTGCCAGGTGGTGGTCCAGGGACAGCCGAGGGAACCGGCTAATGTGGAGACAGCCAAGATGGAATTTTGCAGAACATATTCCGGAGGAATGTGGTAGGAAGCTGGATGCATTGCAGCTGAGGACAGAAAGGACTTGAAACACGTAGGGAACAAGACTTGAAAAGTTTCACTGGCCAGAGAATGAATCTTTTTTTGGTATAAACTGGGTCATATATGAAATAACAGTCTCATTTGTTTCTGTTATGTACTGAGCCTCTATGTGAATCCTCTGGAGTCTATGTTCTTTAATCTAAAACCTTCTAACCCATCTTAAAAAAATTAAGAGCCTGTATTATATTGATCTTTCTGTTTAATTCCATGTTTTGAATAATACATCACAGAAGTGGCAATGCTTTTATGATACGTTTGAGTCATACATCATAACTAGCACCACTGCTCTAGTGATGTATTATCCACACAGTGGCACTAACCAGAAAGATAAACACTGGTATACGGACAGCTACGTACGTTTCTTGAGAAATAGGGATGAAGACAGATTAATTTATATACACGCTAAAATCCAGAAATAAACAAAATGTCTGTCTGGTACAGATCGCATACTACTTTTGGCAGGATGTATATACCTCTTTACAAAAGAAAAAGATAGAAAGCCATCAATTTGTTTTCAAGTCAAATATTCTGCAAATAAATCTTGATTCTCTGAGGGAAGGGAGCTCCGGCAGGAGGGTACAACATTGAGCATGCTTCCCTTGCTGGCAGGAGAAGCTGAATCAAGGATGGATCATTCCACAGGTTTTCAGTGCCTCAGCCTTTTTTAAAGAAGCAACCCGTTATCTGTAAGTGTTTTCAGGCTCATGATATCCATGGTGTCCCCAGAAGCCCCTTTCTGCCAGCTTTCTTACATGTTGTACTAGTGCTATAGGTAATTTCTGTACAATATTTTATACTGTTCTGCCTTTGATTTTCTGTTTCTCTTGCAGGAAGAATAGAGCTGTGTTATTCTCTCATTCACGACACAAAAACCAAAGGCCATTATTTGGCTGCACACACACTATTTTGTTTCAGCTGTTTTCCACCTTTCCTGAGTTTCTTGACAGTCCTCCACAGAAGGGTGTTGCGCAAAGTGGATTCTCATTTAGGAATGTTCACAGGCCATTATGCTTTTCTGGGAAATAATTTGTGTTCACAGCCTCCATAACTGTGAATTTGGGAGGTGTCTCTATGGAGAACAGCCATGACTTCATAGAATCATGGAATGGTTAGGGTTGGAAAGGACCTTCAAAGGTTCATCTAGTCCAACGTCCCAACTTACACCAGGATAATGCAGAAGACCTCTGCGCCCTACTGCGCACCCCACCAGCGCCTGCTGCAGAGCCCCACCACGCAAAACCACCCCGAGAGATGCTTCAGACTACTCCTGTCATTTTATCCGGTCCTTCTTTGTGTTGCAAAACAAACACAAACAAAAGGATAGGATTTGGGAAGAGAAAGATTAATCTTTATGACATCTGAGACTTATTTGTCAGATAAAATAACTGCAATATGCTTCCCCTTCCCACCCATACAAATAAAGCTGAAGAACCAAGCATGTAGTGAACTAAATAATATTTAATTAGCTCATAAACCGCAATAGTTATTCCAGATTCTGTGGTCTATGAGTGAATTGTATTAATTATGGCAGGATGAATCAGCTCAGAACTAATGGACTTGACACTGTGCCTGTCCTCTGAGCAGAACCAAATCCAAAGCTTTTCTGAGGCTTAAAATGCTTTGTTTGCTTTTATTAATTAATCAATCAGGACTAGACATGAAAATACCTCAAGAAAGATTTTAATTTTTCTAAATTATTCAAAACTTAGTCATTATGGTAAGTAGGAGATACAGAAGAACATCAGTTCTTGTGAGATTTCTAATCTGATTTTCTGCATTTATGCCTAAGGATAACGTTATTCTGTTGGCTTCTAGCTTGTCACCTTATTGTGAAATCACCAAAAATACTTAGGAAATGCAAAAGAGAACTACGTATGTGGGGTTATGAAAAAAAATAACATGTACACACACATATCCTTCAGCCAACTTCTGACTACTAAAATATCATCCTGTTGGAGTAAAATTAGTGGTAACGATTTATCAATCACTACTGTGCAGTATGCAATGCTAACAAGTCGGTCTGTCAAGTCTCTTACCAACATTAAATCAGTCAGTCAGATGGTATGAGCGATAAGACAAGGCATATGATAATGGAATTTTCCAGATTTGTAACACTTGCTGGGTTTTATCTCTCTTTGTAGAGAGACAGTCCCTTCCTTCCCACACAGTGAAAACATCACGGCCTCTCGCTACCTCGCAGTATGGAAAAGGCTCCATCACTGCTTTCTTGCTTGGCAAGTGGGAAGTGAAGATGTGGTGGAATACTGTAGATCAATTAAACAAATGACAATGGTAGCCTTTGGTGGCCAGGCGCCTCTGTCGTAGATTTAATAGTGTATGTATTGGCAAATTTGCCAGGTGCTTTGTATAAAACAATCAGCATGCACAAGTTGTAAGACCATATTCTCATGCTTAATTACAGCAACTGTAGCATCAGCACAGGTTAAACACAGTGCCTTTCAATTTCCAGTATTAATTAGAGGAAAACAATGAAATTCAGTCCAGTAGGCTTTCAATTCCCTGTCCTCGTATTGTGGTTTCATCATTCTCTTCTCTGAAAAGGTTTTATTCAGCTTCTGCCTTTTCTATCAAGCCCTGTGAATCATCTGAAATAAAATACAAGCCTGATAATTTGTTATAAAGCTGAGACTGCATGTACATCATCAGTCCTGTTGCAAAATTACTTTGTAAAAATGGCTGGTGGTGTTGGTTAGTTTTGTATTTGTTATTTTTTCCTTCTCTTTATGCTTTTGTATATCTGTCCCTAGAAGATCATAAAATTATTTTAATTAGGGATGTCAACCTCTGCCTGAGAAGCTGAGGGGGTAATTACATCATTTATATGCAAAATGGGTAATTTTCTCCCTGCTCTTCACTATTCTCTTCTTTCCATTTATTCCCCCGTATCTCCACTCTTCAGAGTTGAGCTATTTAATTTTATTTTGGTCCATCTGGAA
Source organism: Tetrax tetrax (assembly GCA_009806455.1). Taxonomy (NCBI): domain Eukaryota; kingdom Metazoa; phylum Chordata; class Aves; order Otidiformes; family Otididae; genus Tetrax; species Tetrax tetrax. Next base: position 297,243 of record WHYT01016545.1, read on the forward strand.
TATCTCTGCCACTTTTCTGTTCAGTCTGAACGACAAATGTAGGAGTTACCTTTACTCTAAATCTTCATAGCTCTTTTTCTCCATGTACTTTGGACTCTATTTAAATATCCTTAGGGAGTTTAAGATCCACCACAGAAACACAGAAGAGGCTTCTGACCTCTTGTACATCAGTAACATTTTACTAAGAATTATTAAAGAAAGGAAAATTAGAGAAATTGGATCTGAATATGAAAGTTTTTAAAAGAATAGTGAGTGGAAAGGGAATGTCATTTAGAAAGAACAGATCTAAGATTTCAAAATGCCCTTAGCAAACAAGATAAAACCAACAAATGGGTGAGGACTGCACAGCGACCAAAATCATTGTTGACTGGAAAAGCAGAGTGAAGGGGCTCAAGTTGGAGCCAAGCGCTCATCACAAAAATGCAGTGTAATGCTAATCATTTATATTGACATTTTTCTGGCACTAGGTCCTTCTGAAACTCTTAATTTCCTTTTATTTTTGAGTTGACTTTGAAACTTCTCACTCTAAGAGAGACAATAATGTAGATTAAAATGACATATAGAATCATAGAATGGTTAGGGTTGGAAGGGACCTTCAAAGGCCATCTAGTCCAACTCTCCTTCAAGGAGCATGGACGTCTTCAACTAGATCAGGTTGCTCAGAGCCTCATCATGTATGAAAATGTGCCCTTAAAATGGAAAACCTTTCCATTCCACAGAAATGTGAAATCACTGAATTTTTCAGAGTTAAGATTGAGTCCTTAAATCTAGGGGGAATTCATTCCTAGTAAGAAACCAAAGACTCATTGGCATCTAGGACAAAATACTTAGGCTACTGAAAGATTCACTACTATTTGAGTGAAAACTGACTTTACCATAGTATCA
>WHYT01016545.1:298147-358697 GCA_009806455.1 Tetrax tetrax
GTATAAGGAAAAAAAAAAGAAAAAAAAAAAAAAAAAAAAGAAAAGAAAGAAAAACAAACCCTAAACTCAGGAGCTTCACTGAACTATTTCTTTGCAAGAGTTTGCAGAGGCCAGCATAATACAATATGGACAGAAAGGGTGACCATTTATTCAGAGGATTTTTTTCATAGAAGCAAGGGTGCAGCTATAACAGAAGATGCAAATACATATTTGAATCTTCAAGTTAGTTGGACCCTGGGGGATAAGCCTAAGTAGTGGCGGAAACAATGGAGAGTCACAAAAGTAGACAGTAAATGGTGAAATTCAGGACTTAATATGTATATACAACAAATGTGTTAATTCTTTAGCTACAGAAGAATTTCCTGTCTTCTCCTTCCATGGGAAGGAAAGCTCAGGAAACCAACACCCAAACATACAAGTAAGAAAACTACAGCATTGTTTAGGTGAACAAAGAGCGATAATTCCTTTTAAGGGAAGATGCAAATAAAATGTTAGCTAAACAAATAACACAGGATACTGAGGAGAAAAGTACTCTGGGGTGGAAAATATAGCCCATATGCTTGGTTTCGTAATTCTAACCTGAACGATGAAGCAGGTGGTCAGAAGAGAGATTGGGAACATTGGAGAACATCTTTTCATGCATTAGAAATTTCTTAACAGAGATTCTCAACTATCTCACCGTATGTGCTTCCTGAAGAATGGCCTAGACACTAATGGAGAAGCTGAACAAGCTCCCAACTCCAGAAGTCACAAGGAGAGAGGAACAACCAGCACTAGTCTATTTAGAAAGGGGGGGGGGGGGGAATAAAAAAAAAAAAAAAAAAAAAAAAAAAAAGAATGTAAGATCTACATATAAGGTATTTTGAGAAACAATATAAAACCTTGAATAGAAGTTTTAACAAGTCCAGGAAAGAGCCACTCTGTAGGTCTAAACCTCTCTTTTTAAAGGAAATTGTTAAGAATTCTCACTATCCATTATCCATGAAACCATTACTCATTGCCCATGGAGGCCCCACACCCTCATTTACTCAATTCACCCCTCCAGTAGTGGGGCAGATGTCCAAAAAAGTCTCAGCCATCTCGCAAGTGAATAAAAGCTATTCTCTTTGTTAACTCACTGATCAGCAAGAGGGAATTCCTGGTTGTTAGTTGGTGCTGTAACGTTGCCCCAGACAAAGAGCACAAACAACCCTTGAGACACCCCTCCGGGAAGCTCCCGGGGCTGGTGGCTCATTGCATCTGATGGGCCACCACCACAGCCACCAGTGTGGACCTGGAAAAGAGATGCGACAGCCCAATGCCAGGTTGCTCGGTTCCTCAATGATCCCCGAACACTTCCACTACCTACACTGTGACTGTCTTGAGGGCGAATGAAGGAGATTCCTCTCAGGAGACCGCTCTCAGTTTTATGTTCTGATTATTTATAAGGTGATGACTATTAATAACAATTTCATTAAGCCACTCTCTGCTGAAATTGCGGCGAGATGATGATGATGTTGTTTTGTGGGATTCAAGTTTATTTAAACACCCTGCTCCCGCGTTCCAGCCGGCTGCTCGTACAGAGCCATAACTAAGATTTGCACACTTTATAGCACCTGGACTAAGGGACCAGGGTGTTTTGTTGACTTGCTGCAGTTCTAAACAAAACATGGTATTGATTTTCCAATACTGGTCTCTCTGAGCTGATCTGGGCATTTGATGTCAGACCCTTCTAAAGCAAGGATCTCTGAGAACTGGGAATTCTCAAAAGGCAGTGTCGGACTCGGCAGCTTTCCTCTATTTTGATTGTTACCAGGGAGCCTTCCCACATGCCGGAGTGCAGTGTTCCTGTAATTCAGGGACTGTCCAGGCAGGAAGTGATGAAGCCACCCGTTTTTCCTTGCCAGTAGGAGAAGCTAGCTGGCAGGCACTTCTAAAAATTTCCAGCTTAGTTGCAAAAAACATACGCTTCTCTGTTGTCTTCTGTCTTTGCTTTGAGGTGCTGGCTGTCACCAGGGACTCTTGTCTTCAGAAACCAACCTCCTCTACTGAAGCTGTTGCGTTACACCCAATACCATGGTATCTGGAGCTGTGGAAACCAGCTGGAATATTAAGTGCACAATTATTTGTGTAAGTCCGACGCTGCAAACACAATCAGTCATTATGCAGATGAAGGCAGTAATTCAGCAGAGCACTTAAATACGTACATAGGTGCAGAAAATTCTGGCGTGTTTTTGCAGGCAATACTCTGAAAATCTGCTCCATTATCCTAAATGGGAAGCTTACAATTTGTTTGTGCCTGTTCAAACATTTCAGTGCAACCTCATCAACATACGTGCTATGCATGCCATAGAAAAATAAATATTAAAAATGTGACAAAATCAAATAAATGAGAAAAATCAGAATACTCTTTTACTTGATTTCTAACTGTTTCTATGTTCAAAATATTTTGTTCAGTCTCAACACCATAAAAATCTATCACTAAGAAAAAAAATTACAAAAAGCACTGAAAAAATGAAGCAATACTGGTATCCTTTCAAGCTGAAATTATAACTTTTTTTTTCTTAGCTTCATACCCCGAACTGCTGCTCAAACACAACTTTCTTTTCCAGAAAGAAAAGTCTGTAGGTTTAATAAAGGATGATAACCCAAATTAACTTACATTTTCCTTTGCTGTACTTGGAGAAACTAAAATAGAACAAATCCAAGAGTATGACTCCTTTGTCAGGTTCATGTCATTTAGCTGTAACTTGTTTCCTAGACTTCAGAATCAGAGATAATATGTCTAATATTTTCATCACCCTTGCCCTGAGTAATAAAAAACTGTTCTGCTACTCAGCTCACATTCTAATTATCCAGTCTCCAAGGTTAATTTCAATGTGAGCTGTAAATAGATTAATACACTGTGTTCAAATAAAGAAAACATTTACAGAAAAATCACCATATGGACCCTATTTAGACAGATGATCTAATTATCATAATGCCCAATGAACTGATACAGGAAAGGTTTTAGAGCAGGATGCTTCCTTCTGGACTTTGCCCTCCCATCTTGTACTACAGTAGAGGTGAAGTTGTTCTCTGAAACCCCGCGACCGATGTGTTCTCACCGTACATGACAAAATTTATCATTTGTAATATGTAAGAGGTGTCCTTTAACTACAAATGAGCTTGAAGTCCCAAGGAAAGTTGCATTAAATAATGAGAAAAAATAAGATTGCTAATGAAGACCGAAGAGGTAATTCTGTGAAAGAAGCTGTTTTAAGAGAGAAGAAAGGAGAATGATTATAATATTACAGGTGACAGCCAGATGTACGTCAATATGCCTGGTTTTGAACTAATCACTTTAAAATCTGGGCCTGAATTGTGTTTACATTTCTTTTCAGGCTTTCTTGCCCCTCTTTGTACTCTCATAGAATTTACTTAGCCTTCTGACATGGACAACACAAAATATATGATAGATAGGCAGCTAGTTTTAGTATAAAGCTAAATTATACAGATCTCTGGGAAACATGATTATTTGCAGTTTTTACAGTTCAAAATCTCTTTTTGTCAACTCAATGTATTATAACATAAGAAAATCTCCTAGACCAGCCAATCACATAACCTTAATGCACAGAAAATTAATACGTCAACCTCCGCAGTGGCCTTACCTGTGCAGTACCAGTTCACTACGCCCCACAACATCTGTGCACAAGCTGCTTAGCCGTCATTAAAGTGTAGTGACATACTGTGGCTATGAGATCTAAGATTCAATTTGAATAATAATAAGGTGTTTACTCGCCATTATAAAGGACACATAGACTACTTACTCAACCAGGCAGGTATACAGATCAGCAGCATAGAGCCTAGAGCTTTCTGGAGGGTTGTTCTCAACAGTAATGAGGAGTTAAGCCTTTAGATACCCTACCAGAGTTACTGAGCTTGGAGTTGAGTTTATATCATCGTGTCTCTAAGTAATTGCTGGACTACCAAAGCATTTCAGCTAGAATAGATGAACCACGATTGCAATAACATTAGGGGAAGAGAAGAAGTATCAGTTCAATTCAGCATTTTTCTTAAGATACTTACATTTGCCAGTGACCAAAATCTGCGGTTGATTCCAAGTTCTCAGCTAACCTCGTTCTTGTCTTTTAGCTCTGAATTTTTTCTTTTATTGTGCATCACAACCTTAAGCTAATTACAGGCCTGCCTCCAGATATGGTCTTGTACAGAATATAACAGACTACAAAATGTGGCAGATTTTAAGAGCTGTAAAATAACTTTCAATAACAACCAACACATATTCTTGTAATTGCTGTAAACTCTTGTTTTTAACAGTCCATATTACCCCAACAACCCTATTAGGAGTAATAAACAGATGTTAGGAGTAATAAACAAAGAGAGAGTCACTCAGAAACAACCTCCATGACTTAAGCAGCACTTCTGAGTATGAGTGGAGATCCGTGGGTGGAAAGACCCATCCTCAGGAGAGCAAGCTTTTAAGTTAGATAAAGATTCTGTAGATGTAATTAAATGAATCATCATGAACAATACGCTCACCTCTCACTCAGAAATGCCAAGATAAAGACGTAAAATGAATATCCATTTTTGTTTAGTGTAATTCTTTTCAACATCATCAGCAATCTTAGAAGGCAACCTGGGACAAGATGTGATGAAAACTATACATTTTAGTGATGACTTCCATAGTTTAAAAAGCAGAAGGCACTACAGTTAAAGATTTTGTAGTAAGTTATAATATGTTACAGTATTTTATAGTACTATGTGTATAGTTAAAAAAGCATTGCATATGTGAGAGTAGAACCATCTTCAGCACACAGCTTGGATCTCTGGGGTTAGTTCAAGGCTCTCAGTGATGCAAATGCTGCCCATGTCACCGATTTCCAGGAGAGCTGGACCAGAATCTATAGCTCTGATTCATTACAGCACCTTAGCTCATAAGTAGGACAGCACAGTTCAGTGACTCCAGGCATTGGCTTAACATTAAGCATACGCTCAACTGTTTTGTTGACTAACGCTTGTAGGCAAAGCAGCTCTACATGAGCTGTATCCACCAAAAGAGAATGAAAGAAAGTAAATAAAATTAATGGTGGGAGGGGCACAGATGTCTGTTTTTTACACGGAAACTATCTGCATGCCCATGAAAGATATTAAGATTAACATATATGACAAAGAGTAGCCCAGTTTCCATTACAGAGCAAAAGTGACTAGCATAATACAATAAAACTTGTACTACAGAAGAAGGGGTTTTCCCACCACTGAGGAATTTTAGGCTATACAACCTTTGCCATGAGTAGTCTTAGAAAATAGCATGGGTGGGTGAGCAGAATAAAAAATTCTGCTTTCCTATGTTAACATATGCTTCCGTTTCTTTAAAATTTATTTTCCTACAATATACAATTGTGGAAGAAAAATATTATTACATTTTCATAACAATCCTGTTGCAAAAGCATAGAGGTTTTTTTTAAAAACATGTAAATATTAATGCTGTAGTAAAACCAGCTATTACTGGTAGATGAAAATATTTACATTCTTAAACATGGTCAGTACATTATATACTTTAGTTTTAATAACTAGCATTTTGGTAAGGAAAACATCTTATTGGTTAGGCTAATAATTTGTTTTTAAAGTGACATAGACTGGTGCTTTGAGTTGTTCAGATTTTATATAATAACTAAAAAAGGAATAAAACATTGGCAAGAGAGATGCACAAAATTGCTTTCATCTTTTGTTTCCATATTTGCCAGATTACTGCGCCCTTTGCAGAGATCATTGCACCAAAATGCTATTTCACATGTTCAGATAATTCACAGTAGGGAAGCACTTTCTTATATTATTTTCATCAAAAGTAGCTTATATTTCTTTTGCCCATCTGAATATTACCATTAGGCTGCTAATTTACACTTTGGTAAAAGGGTCAGGAGTATTCAATTTTTTGATGACTTGATATTAGCTTGAAAGAGAATTTTTAATAACTCTTGTAATTTGCCACTGTAGTTTCACCATCCAGTGCCTTTGAATTATATATGTTTTATAAAACAAAACTCTGGAAGAATTAATATTTCAAGGCATTAAGTCTTTCAGATATAAGAATAGCCTTTATTACTGTCATCAAAATGGAGGGTCTCATATCTCAGTGATCGCACCTTGGTATACTTGGTATTCAATACTTATTTCAAATAGAAACGATAGCAAGAATGTTTTTTACATCAGCATTTGAAAGTATAAAGACACTGCTTTGGGTAAGGTATCCTTCAGCACTGTTTCTTCTCCCAGAATAAACTGAAATTCTTTACAGGGTTTGTAGCAGCAAGAAATAAGACGACAGTGGTTTTCCAAGAGTCCGTAAAATATTACTGCCAAGTACTACAAGGGACGTAAGAATCAGTTTGTCAAACTTGGATACTGCCTCAGGAAGAAACCTATTTGATCAGCGGCTCTTTAAAGTGAGGATCAAATCATCTCTATTGATGAATTGAGAGATGATGACAGTTGGGCATCCGTAGTCCAGCTCAAGAAAATAGAGGATCTTGGTAACTATTTGCTGTGTGCTAAGGGAATTGTATCACATAGAAGTGCTGTACATGCTGACAGCAAGGATAATGAGAATATAATATCATTTTTTTTCTGTCGTATTGATATCAGGTCAGATCTTTCACCTTTGTAAAATTGTCTGAGTTGCATTGGCCATAATAAAGGTATGGACAATTCGCAACTACTGCAGATGATATGGCCGATAAATTTGTTAATCCTGAAGAATGTTTGTAATCCAAATATATAATTGGAAATTGACAGGCCTTCCGTTTGTTTCACTCAGGTAATTAATTATAGAAGAGCTGTAAGACAACAGTCTTATCTTCTGCCCTTTTCAATGTTCTTTCACATGTGAAAAGCCTAATGAGATATTTAAATATGACTTCTATTGCATGTAATACTCATTTATATTGCTAAGTGACATGAAAGATTCTCTGTTTAGGGTTCACTGAGGTTTTATAAGGTTTGGGCAGGTTCTGCCATGAGTTTTCTTCTTCCTCTTCAAAAAAACAGGACTAAAAGAAAATGAAGATGAAAAAAAAAAAAAAGTGATTCTTAATCAAAACCACAGGATTAATTCCCACGCAGATGTTTTACTAGTTGTGACATAATTATAGGAACACAAATCCAGCCAAACAAATGAAAGAACCTCCTGAGGTGCTCAAAAGGTATTTCTGTCACCAGAAACGAAAAGGACCTCCTGCTTAAAGTAGAGGCAGCAGGAGCTCGGCACAATTTGGAAGTATAAAGATCGTGGCAGCTTGTGCCCTGCCAGTTCCCTACCCACACGGACTATGGCCAGGATGAAGAGCTGTGGGCCATTCCTACATTTGGACAAGCGTCTTTTCTTCTCCCACTTCTAAGCACTGCAAGGATGGGCTCCATGCACAGAAGACAGAAGGGAACAGACACACCAACCGCTTTTGGTGTAACCTTGGCATGGATGGCCTGACGCAGGAGGCAGGCAGGGGCAAGCTGTGCTCTCTGCGCAGGCTGTTTCCAGTTCTGTGGCAACACAAACCTCGGTCACTCCAAGGAGGGAGCTGCACATCTCTGAGCTACCATGTCTTCACTGGCAATGGCTCTAGTTCTCAATATGTTGCTGTACAGGTCGTCATTTGACAGCATTTCTGGCCAGTGGGCAAAGCAAGGAGAATTTATTTCCCCGATTTCTAAGTACTTTTAGATTTGGAACAGCTGAAATGCTTTTCCCTCTTGTAAATGATTCAATATAGAAAATAAAGGATGCCAGGTCCTCCAGGCTAGAATTCCTGTGAGGTTTAAAACTTGTTTAGCTCACTTATTTATTTTTTAAGTGAGAGATATAGAGGGGACACAAGTAGGTGCGCCTGTGCATGCCTGCTTAACATGATCATTATTCGTTCATTTCTGGTTATCTCATGGTTCATTTAAATGACCCTTTCAGCTCTATCTGAGCATCTTATTTCTCACAATCTCTACTTTCCTGCCCTGATTTACCTGTCAATAACTTCAGCTTTTTTTTTTTTTTTTGCTGTAGCCTTGACCAACCCCCTGTGTTATTCTTCTTCCCTCACTACCTGCTTGCCTCAATACGCAGATTAACCCTCTGACCCTAAACCCAGTATTTGGCCCATGGAGAAATGGTGGCACGTATTGACTTTTGGATATGAGTAATTTCTTTAATCTCTCCTTCAGATCTGTACTTCTCTTGCGCTGACGGCTGAATCCCTTTGCAGTCGTCTGTTAAGACATTATACGTGATTAAAAAGGGGACAGCATTATTTGGATTCTCTAGACAGTGACTGCAGGTGCCTCAGTTTCTTTTAGACTAAACTGTGTAGTGCTGAAGTGGGACAAATCAGACAAGAAAAAGTGTACTTGAATAGCTTGCCAGTGTCGATAACATTACGGCTCAAAAGGAAATCGCTTTGGTGAGGATGACGTTCGGAAGGATAAATATTTTCTGGAAGGGGTGCTAGATGGCAGCTGGAGCTTATACTGATGTATTAAGGGAGACGCATAGGCAAATTTCATCTAATTTCCAAACTTGCACAAAGGGCATAAAGCCATATTGGCACTCCATGCTCTCTGTGTATCAAACCTGTCCCTCTCTGCACTTCCCAAGGCACAGGGAACGGAAACCTGTGTGGAGTCAGGCAGAGCTGCTTCTGGGATGGCGTAAATGCTGAACAAAATGAGGACACGTGCCTTGCGTACCCAAAGCCATTACTCTGTAATGTATCAAGACAGCATCACAAAAGCTTTTGTTTGGCAGTGACAAGCTCAAAGCAGAAACCTCTGTAAAAAAATGACTCCTCGAAAGCAAGGAGTTTATTGTACAGTGCATTATCTATTTAAGTAAGAGGTTTAGTGATTGTTTTGGAAGAAGTCAGGAATGCCTATGCTTGATGGCATGCATTAAGACATTTATTTGCAGTTGTGTATGGAGATAAACAGTAGAAGAAAGACTTACAGGAATTCATACCCAGCGGTATGAATGACCCTGAGATGGTCTTGTAGAACCAAAGACATCTGGAGACAGAAAGACATTAGTCTATCTGATGGAGGTAGTCGATTTAAAAAGGTGTTATGTTTAAAATGCTATGTCTGACAAGTACACTTGATCAAATGACTGTGTACAAACCTCATGTCAGATTGTGGAAAGCGTTCAAAATAAATATTGCTGGATAAGGGTTAATATATTAAACTGCTCCTTACCCGACATATAGTAAACTTATTTACTACTAATCTTATTGGAAACTTTACAACCCCCTTGCTTTCTAACTTTTCCATATTGCAGCTTTCTCAAGAGGAGGTACCGCTGTAGTCAAAGATCTGGTTTGAATCTCTAGCGGTCCCATTCGTTTCCTCTATTGCATATTATGCCTGTTTCTTTACAGGGTGAATTTGGCAGGGGACAATCTTGTTACCCTGTTGACAATCCTGTTTCCTGGACACGCTTGCTTCAGTACAGCCTTACCAATAACTCCGTTAAGGATCACCTCACTCTCACCTTTGGTCTATTTGGTTAAGTGAATCATATAAAGTCTACAGCTCCCCTCCGGAGAGCGATAATGGCTTTACCAGTCAGCAGATGAAATATTTCACTAAACTACTCTCAAACCTTTGAACCCCATCTTACAATAAACCATTGTTATAAATACTAATTAACTAATATATTTTGAGAGAAGGAGTTGGAAACAGGTACAACTAAAACAGGAATTAGCACAAAAGCAAAAGATGAATGGTCAATTTACCTGCAGCAGGAGGTGATGCTCTATGTTCCATTAAGAGACATTAAAATTCTTGGCTAATTATAAGAAGCAGGTGAAGGAGGAAACTTCTTGGTGAGCTCAATGGGACATTGATTAAGCCAAAATCTTAAGATCTCCATCTCCAGTGCAGGTGAAGTATTTAATTTTAAGGAAAAAGAGTGAGTCTGTTTTATTCAGCTGGACTCCACAAAAGCTTCTATAGATTAGAGTGAAAACTTCAGATTGGAATATAATTTATTTCAGCCTTGTGCATCTCTTTAATACAAATTAAAAAAAAACTACTAAAAGCACTTTTCTGTTACAAACTATGATATCGAACTCCTCTACACATCACATTGCTTTGTTTAATGTGAAAATCACATTTTTAAAATTGTTTGTATTTATATACTCTATGCTGTGTTTTACACTGAAGGTGTTAAACAGCTACTACAAATATAATGCTGCTTTACATTTGGCCACCGCACAAACGGTTAAAAATGTCTGACAGCACTCTGAATATCCCAGTTTTCTAACATTAGTTTAACTGTGCTACATGAAATCAAGTATTATGACCTTCAGAAACTGAATAATTGAATGAAAGCACAAGCAGGCATTATAAGTATAAAAATATTTATGGACTCTTTAAATTTATGTGTCATTAATCGTTTGCAAATTTCAGAAAAACATTTTGTCTCCTAAATTTGAAATACTAATTCCAAATTCAAGATCTTAAATTATTCTATTATGAATAGTAGGAGAGGTGAAGGATGAATGTTTCATGTGTTTTGGAGTGACTTTCTTTTTCACATCTTAAATTACAGATGAAAAAATAAACACTGGCCTAAAATATGGGTGGAAAGCTTTTATAATTAAAAATCAAATGAATGTAAGTTCATTTTGTTAGATAATGTCAAAAAGGTGAATTTATCATGTAGAAGCAAGAGTACACTCATGAAAAAGGAGTTTATGCTTTCAACAGGTTTTCACCAAATGGATTCCCAAATGCTACGCTAGTATAAATAAATGCATGACACCAGCAGGAGCAACGTCCATTTTAGGATAAGTTGTACATGAAATTATGATTTTTTTTTTTTTTTTTGTCTTCTAGACTTCTCTTAAATTATGGGTATGGATAAGTTTATAAATCAAATGTTTGAGTATGAAAAAGGCAGAGGCATCACCTTCCTCTCATAAATAAAGAGAAAGCATTATGCTCTACAAAAAGTTACATTGTGAGTAAAATAGTATGAGTAATGCAACAACGCAAATCCTAGCTGCTTAATATCAGGCAGGAATGAAGGGCTTAGTTCCCATGTTGAGTACAGGAAACAGGTTGCATCTTTTAATCGTAATAACACAACATAACCAATGCCAAAATAAAAAGACAGGAGAGCACTGCATAGCCTGTACCTTTATTTTGACCACCAATTTCTGTGAATACTGAAATTAGATAACCTCTTTCAAATTAAACAACTCAACTCTATCGGGAATGTTTTGCTCAGTAAACTGTTCTGATAAGCTACCAGTGTTGTATTTTTCTGTTTTACCAGTTCTAGTTGTTTGCTGCCTTAAATGTTACAAGAACTTTTTCTAATGTGAGATTTTTTTTTCAGCTTGGATGATCCTGCCAGGAATCTCATGAAGACTCAGATTTCACAAACGGAAGACACGTAACTTCCCTATCTCTAACTGAGTGAATATGCTGACCACGAACAAATCATATTCAGGCAATGTATTAAATTGACAGAAATACTAATATTTTTTGAGGGAGACTTCCAAAACAGAATGACTTTGATGATTCTGTCTCTGTCCTTATTAGATGGAAAGAGCACATATTTCTCTGAGAGATGCATATCAATTTTATCTTTCTCCCCTGGCAATCATACAGAATTACAATTTACACTGTCCACAAAAATGTAAACAGTGGAAAGCTTTGTTGCTCACAAAAGCAAGGATCTACAGTTTCACATTTTATTCCAGCTTGACTTGAAAAATTCCTGGACTATGACTTCGCAACACTCGCTTTTAAATGCTCAGTATCTGGGACTTCCTACATGGGAAAATATAGAGCCAAGACAGCTGTTAACAGACTTACAGAGTGAAACAAGTTGTGAGTACGACTTACAAAAATGAGGAAAGTTGGATGACCAAATGACTTATTTGGGATGTCAGACCAGTACAGAAAACCAGAACTAACACTTAAAGAAGCCTGTGCTAGTTGTAACAGTGAGCAGTTTTTGGTTTCAGTTGAGAGATTAAAATAAAGGACACCATAAATGAAGAAATGTGTTAGATTTGAATACTAAACCTCTGATAATTTATTAAATTATCTCAAATGTTGAGATTTTTGCTTTTCAAAAAATCCCCATAAAAATAGCAGTATCCCCTTTAAGGAGAGTACCGTCACCATCATTGCTTTTGTTAGAGATATTATTTGTTACAGTAGCTTTGCCTTAAATATCTGCTTATTAGGACTGACTGATCCATAAAGATACCCAAACCATGTTAGTTCCTCTCTTTCGCTACTAAATTGTTCATTGTGGACCTCATATTCATTCCAGGAGATGTTAACTTTTATAGAACCCTTCCCTATTGAGGATTTTATCCTCATTACAGAAGGTAGCCATGTGGTTTAGTATTTTTATGTTTTACAAATTCTAAGTATTTGCTACCACAAATGTTGCAATTACTTTATTTATTTCCTGATTTTGTCAGTTTGAACACATTTGGATAATCCTGTCAAGAATCTGATCTAGGTAGCCCACCAAATCTCATTAAAATCCTTGTTGTGCCCAGTTTATATGCCAATAATGTGTCTATGGATCATATTTGCAATGGTTCATTAAGTGTCTGATTACTTCTATGTGCTGCTGTGAATCTATTTCTATTTCTTTTGCATCTAATGCTGTTTTAATTAGTGGATAGGATACAAATTTTAAAATGTGCCATCTTGGACACAAAACACACTCCAAATGATATCCAGGTTTTCATGAACTCATCATGGAAACGCCAGGTAAGGTAACAGGTATTTTAAGGGGAACTGGATGCAATAGGGCTGCACATAACACTGGGGTGCTGTGATTGATGACAAGAAATATGACCTAAATGAAGAGCCAGAGTCCTGACAATCACCACTGGGTCATACATGGATTCTGCTAAAGACTGAAATACAGCAGTGACGGTTAGATAAGATACTTCAAGAAAAGATGTATAAGCAACTGGGATAACCAAAGTAGTATTTGTAAGCACTAGGATACCTGCCTGGTCAAACTCTGACTCCAAAGAAGAGAAAAATTTCTTTACCTGTGAGCACGCCCAACAAACCAGGAGGTCAAGAGCCACCCGTGGTTGACAAAAGAGTTATGACAGGTTAATAAATAAGGGAGAAAAGATGGACATTGTAATACTGTCTGTTTCTCCAGATACCTTTTTTTTGCTGCTTTTTAAACAATTTGGCAAAGCACAAAATAGCACCAAAGAAATGGTGCTTCGTTATCAGAAGTAAAATAGCATCAAGTTATAGATATGTAATAGATATGTAACAAATTTTAATGAATTGCATATTAGATAGTATTTCTGTTTTGTACCTAACAGATAAAAGGTTTGCTCATGTGAAAAATTCAACTTTGCAGTTTCCTTCTGAATGAAGAAGAGCAGTAATACAGGGGTTTTTGTTTTTTGAACTGTGGGACTCCAGAAACAGTAGGTTATCATTACACAAGCAATTCAATTAAAGTAATCTTTTGAGATTTAATAACTATTTTCTGTAATGATCATAACTGTAAGAGAGGAAGATACAAAGTGTTCAGTTTTATTGCAATACTTTACACTCAGTTTCACTCTGCTGCCCCACTAATTTATAAGCTATATGTTCAAAGCTGAAAAAAAAAAAAATAAGAAGGAATCTCAATTATAAACTATGCAGCACAAGGGATATTCTGTTTTGTATTTATTCTGGTATAATTCCAAATATAGAAAATGGGTTTTATATTCTTAAACATACCACACTAATAATTTAGGGCCAGAAAATGCTATTCTGTGTAAAGCCATAGAATAGATTTAGTCCTGTATTTTAAGTATAGCTCTGTGTGGAAGTAGTTGCACGATCAGCAATCCAAGAAGGCAGCCTGAAAAGACTCCACACATGGAAACCATCCTCTGTGAGTCCCTAATACAGAGATACGGAGTCTTTAGTACATCCAGAGGTGGACTCTGGGCTGACAGAGTCCTGTCCTTTCTCCAGAAGGAATTATGTATATATTCACCTTATCTGTGACTGTCTGAAGTTAGTGACCATTCATATATCATCTAGTCCAGAGCCAATCATCTTCTGCATTTTTGGGAAGTATTTTTCCTCACAACTAGGTATTTGGCACTAGAATGAGTACATAGGTAGTATAGAAAATTAATTTACAGCCTCCTAATGAAGCTTACCTGATATTTTGTCCTTCCCCGCTCTCTTGCTGTGCCTTTCTGTCCTCACCCTCTTACTTTACCTGTATCTCCTTATCCCCAGTACTCTACTTCTCTACTGTTGCCCTCTTCAGACTTCACTCTCCCTTGTTCCCTTGCCCAGTATCTTCTTCTATCAGTACTTCTGACATGTCTGCCCAGATGTTAGGTGGTGCTGATCCCAGATGTTAGGTGGTGCTGATTAGCTGACTGACCACTGCTAAATGGCTGTCTCAACCAGACCTATCCATGTATCCTCATTAGATACGCAGAATCTGTCCTAGGCACTCCTGCAAGCAAATGAAGCTGTATCACTGGACAAAAGCATCCCACATTCCATCAGTCACCTTGGAGGTAGTCTCATCTTACTTTTGGCAAATAACCACAAAAGCAGTTAAGACAGAGTCTGTGCTGCACAAAAACTTCTGAAATGCAACTCCCATCCCCATGAAAGTTTCCTAATCATTGCAGGTAAGACGAGGAGGAAGGCTGAAGGGAATAATTGAGAATTCATTCAGACAGGGAAAAGCTCAAGAAGTTTGAATTTGGTAAAATTCAAAGCCAGTTCCTACATACTGGTCTGTGCAGCTGTGAGCAAGAGCAGAGGGTACAAAGTGTGATGCACTCATCAACTCCCTTCTGAGAAAAGCAATGTCAGGCAGTTCTGAGACGGATTATCAATAAAAGCCTTTGAAATGATCCCTACTGCCAGGAGCTCACTTAAGTGACTCACTTTCATTCCCAACATCCAGAAAAGGAGAGATTAGAATTAGAAGTAGATACAAGAAATTACAACAATGAATTCTGAATGTCTGCCACACAAGAAATAACTATAACTCAGAGAGGAGACAATAGAAAAGACGTATGAAATAAGGACTGCTCGCTATCTTTTCTGCTAAAAAAACCATGAGGCGTGAAGCAAATTAACAAGGGGTAGGTTCAAAACAAACAAAACAAGCTATTTCATCAGGCAGTATGTACTACAGTGTGGAACTCAGTTTAGTTTTATAAGTCAGCAGAGATTCAAAAAGCAATTAGACAAACCAACAGAATAGTTATCTAGGAAAGGACGTTTAACACACTGGCATCCCCTGGAAGATGAGAGAATATTCTACGAACATCACTACATCCTCGCCTTGTTCTTACAGTCTTCCCTGAGCTTCCTGGACAGCTAGCAGTTATGGTAAGAAAAAGAACGGCCTAGAAGGCCTCTGATCCTGTGTGCTGTTCTCATGCTTCAAAATTGAATGAAAGTAACTCCTTATGCTTTACACATTTGAGAGCAATGACTTTCTTACATAGCAAAACAAGTGCCCTGAGTTATTAATAGTTCTTTCTTGCCTCCCTGTATCACATGTTCTGAATGGACATTTTGGAGCACAAAGATACCCCCTATGCGCAGATCACTCAGCTGGGCATCGGAGAAAAGCAAGTGTGTAACATAAAATCAGGGTTGGCTTGGTGTCTTTATGAGTCTGCCGATTTACTTTTCACTTCAGAGCTATGATGATGCACATTTTGCAAAGAAGTTATATTCCAGACTCCTTGTGTGTACTCCCAACAGAAGAATGATCTGCACAGATACAAAAATAAGAATCCTACCATCCAAAGAAGGCAATGGTATCAAAGCAGCTCATAGGAGGCATGGATATAATCTTCTATGACTAGCAAAAGGATGTAATCTTATATCACTAGGAAGTAAGTCTAATACAATCCATATGATTTCTATATCATTCCCTGAACAAAAAACAAACCAAAGAGCAGGAAGGAAAACTGAGGCTTGCAAATTTTGCTAAACTTGTCTTTTCCCTTAGAAAATTCTTCAAGCAGGTTGCTAAATAGCAAACAGCCCTTTTGAAGGACTTCAAAGGCCTTCGTCTCAAATGGGAGGGGCTGGCAATCCCCCAAAAGCAGGTTTACTACTATTGTACTGGCTTTCTTCAGTTCTAAGAGAGGAAAAATCTGGCCTGCAGACTGTGTAGAAATCAAAAGGGCACTGAAAACAACAGGGAGTGACCCCAGCTAAATAGAAAACAAAAGACATTGCATTTTGCCTCCTCCAGACAAGGTCACAGAAGTCTTGCCTTTGTGATCAAATGTTGATTTCTTTCAGAAGTTTCTTGAGTCATTCAGCTGGTTTTGTAAGCACACATACAGCCCTCACAGACTCATGTGGCACATCACAAAAGCAGAGAAAAGAATAAAAATGAACAGGAAAGCAAAGGGAGCAAAAGCTCCGGTACTAAATCTCGGATGCATGCCATTTACCTTCATCAGGTTTGTCAAATCCAGGTTCTGATCCTCCTCTGTAAGTGCAGAACGAAACAGTGCTCCACATAATGGCCATGGAAGTAAATGCTACCAGGTGCAAGATTTTGGGCCCCCACAACAATTATGATGCCACAAAGACTATTAGTGTCTCTAAAGGATCAGATCTTCAATCTTTTTAGAGTTCTTTAATGATTCATCTAAATAATGTATTTTGTCATTTAATATTTCATTTACTTTTGTGATCAAGTTACATAATGCATACATCACTTTGCACAGCCTGCTGATTCTTCATTGACTTATGTACATATTTTTCTAGTCAAATTGTTATGCATATGATAGATCAATTTGCATATTTTAATAATCAGGATGCATAATTTACTACTTTGTTTTGCATATTTTAGTAGCAAAGATTTGTGTTTCGTTGATCCATTTCTTCCTTTAGAGTTTCAACTGACTGCACCTTCCAGGATGAGTTACTGTACACACATTAACTGGTAACACTTTACAAAGGTTTATTTAACAGAATGCATATTTCAGGAGTTGGATGTCTCGTACCTGCTTGCTGAGCTGCATGCCAGCTGAACACACTTCACCAGTGGAGATTTCTAGCCATCACAAAGTTTCCCGTATTTTGCTGCACAAATGCATACTCCAGATTAAATGATATGTGGTTCTCGTGAAGACACATATTTTGTAAAACAAGACTGAGCAGAAAATCTAAATGCGATCTCACAAATTCATAGCATGACAAAATAGTTCTCATTAGTGCAGTTTCATTTTGCTTATTAGAAATGGATTCCACCATCCATAAACCTATAAAAATCAATATACATTTTACTTTGAGGTGTTTTATTCTTTTTTAATATACTGATGAGCATTTGTCTATTAAGTTCCAGTGGTGAATGTACTTTTCTCTCAGAGAACACGTGATGCACACTAACATGGTAAGAACAGCTAGCAAAACTTCACTTTCTTGTGGCATACATCTGGAAGTCTGCTCTCTCACAGACACTTTTCACTTTTATGTAACAAACTAATACCTTTCCCTAGGACATGAAAACCAAAAAAATCTAAATCCCTGAATATGTCTTACTGCCCAATACTCACCAGAAAGACTGATGCTGCTGTTTGCAATCCAGCTTCTTCCCAGGACAACCAAGTATTTTTTAAGTCTTCTGATTTTTCAGTCAAGTATGAAGAGTCACTGCAATACAAAACAGAGTTGAAAAATACATGGCTTAAGTAAACTAATTCCGCACAGAACTTCCATTACCAGTATACATTTTAGTTACTAATGTTTAGATCAATAAATTTCTGTGTTTGCAAAACTTAGAAAGCACATCAGCTCCCCTAAGAAACAAGTTATTGTGCCTCGATAACCAAGACATGCTGAACTTAATGAGAAACAAATATTTAAAGCTATTATTTTTGAAAAATTGTCCAACCAGTTTCAAATTCAAAATCAGGTGTAAATGAGAGCCTGTGTCCAAAACCCATTTTTTTCAGTATGACTTCTTTGAAGGAGATTTCAGATGAGCTAACCAACAGGTTGCAGCCACAGCAGTGGCGCTTTCAAATTTCTGAATAGTTTATTCATTTGGCTAAAAGCCTGATGCTTATTACACACATTGTCTGAGGGTTACTTTCTGAACTGTTTAATATATGTGGTAGAAAATCATATTTTTTTAGCACAACCAGAAATGGCCTAATAGAAACAAGCATGAGTATGCACACAGAGTAATATCAAGAGATAGTGAACAGTATTTTCCACGGCCCCCTCAAATGGCTGCTCGGAAAAGAAAGATTCACCGCTAGGCAAGGCAGCAGTGAATGCAACTTCCCACTGTGTGCCAAGTCTCCTTAGTACACCTTGATCTAATAAATAATTTTAGAGAAAGCAACGGGTTCCATCCCTCAAGAGGTCTCTGCAAGGCCCGGATTAGTACTTCTTTAGATTAAAGGCTCTGATTGGTTTCATACACATCTTGGTACACGCCTCTGGTTTTCTTTTCATGTTCTATTTGGAGAGCCTGGAAGCCTCTCTGCTCTTTCCTGAACACTGCGACCAGACATCATCTAACATGTACAGCACTTCTTTTCTTCTTCTGCAAGTACAATGCCCTGTATAACAGCATAATTTTAAAAGAAGGGAAATTGAAAAATAACTCCTTTACTATTCTCCCACATTCCTCAATATTGCATGAACTCTCTCATGCTCCAAATCATCCTTGCTCCACCCAAATCCTTCCTTTGCTCAAAACCCCTGCAAGTAGCTGCAGTGAGTTTATGCACTTGGCAGATGACACAATTTCAGAACTCCTGTCACAACCCATTTAGCGTATTTTCAGTCTGAACAGAACTTGGCTATGATGGTCATACAGGCTCGTTCATGTTTTGTAATTGTTCCTAAGATTTCAACTGGGCCTTGGTAAATTTGTCAGGCCAAAATCTATTTAAAAAAAAAAAGAGTACATGAATATAAATTGCATAAATATCTTCACAACACGGTTCTAGTTTACGAAATTCATCCTATTTCCTTTTAGACAAAATTGATTACTGCCTTTTACTTCTGTACAATAATCCTTGTGAGCATCAATATTTGAATTTTTAGGAAGTTGTTCCCCCACCAAATCCCCAAAATTGTGGAATATAACAAAAATAACTGTTCAGATAGGAGCAAAATCACAGCATGTGATTACCCAAAAAAAAGGGGTGGGGTTTTGGTAGGTTTGTTTGGTTTTTCTTTTAAACCAGAACTACATATTACAATGCAAGGAAAACAGGAGTTCAGAAATATGTATCAATAAGCAATTCTAAGATTCAGTCATGTATTATAGCTGCAGTAGTCCAAAAGGTGCGAGTCTGGGACAAGTGAACAGGAGCCAGCATCCTGCCCCACCTCAGCCTCTGTTGCTGTTTTTTTTAACTGTCTGCATTTCCAAAACTGTTCAACAAATAGGGGTAGACATGCACAGTGGTGTTCATAATTAAGCATAAGTACGTCTGAAAAGTTTCTTGGAGTGTAAATCACCTCTGGCTCAGAGCATACAGTCAAAACTGAACATGCCACACATCATCTACCAACCATATCCACCGTTCCCCTAAATCTTATACTGCTTTAAGCGTAAAACTCATTACTCACTACAACAAACAAAAATAAGTTTACAGGTAAAAAATGAACTTTGAGAGACAGCTTTTGACAGAATTGTCACACATTGTGCTCTATTGATTACCATGTGTTATCTGTTATTAGCCTACCAAACAGATAAAAGCCCAGTAAGGCTCCAGAAGATGAAACTCCAATAACACATAATGCTATGCATCATAGAAATTTGAAAAGAAAAATAAAAAAGCAAACCTGTCGAAAGGTTGTCAATATTGTCATGATTGTGTCTTCAAAATCTATGCAATCTTTAAAGAATTGTATAGAATTGTCAGAATTTTTCCCCTCTTCTATATGCTTTAAACATAAGCTTCAAGCAAAGAAAGACAACTCCTTGTGCCAATGTCAAAATCACCCAGACGAAGATTGGGTAGATGACATCACAATTCCTGTCTTCTTTGTGTTATTTTTAATTGGGTGATGCTCAGATGATACATGATGCTGGAGTGCCAGCCTTTTATTAATTAGGCATATACATCTTTCTCTAAAGTATTTGTCTGCACATTGAGAGGGCTATTAAGTCTCTTCAAGAGCCCACCACATAATTATATGTTGAGGGAGAAAGAGAGAAAGTGTTCCATCAAGAATAAGATCCATGCTCTTAAAATGCACCTCAAGCCAATAAAGGAGGAGGATGTGAGCATAACAAGCCTTCCAGAAAGAAGAAATGGGACGAAGATATATTAAATGTAAATGGAATTCCATTTTTAGCATGTGGTCAGTGATGTATGAGCTCAGAACTGAACTCATACTGCATGAAAAATAGGAATGGCTGGAAATCAGCTGAGCTACCAAATGGAAAATTCTCAGAAGCAAGCACTGCTACTGCTCAGCTCAGGAGATTTACATACGGAAGAAAACACCTCTTCTTTTAACAACTTGGATCCATTTTGCTCAGCCTAGCAGTACACATCAACTATTTCAATATGGGTGCCAGAATCACTTGAAATAGAAAACATGGATCCTGAAACAACAAAAGGAGATGGGAAGACTAAGGTGAAACTGTGTGCCTAAAATATTTAAATAAATCAAACCACTATCCAGAAATAAGACTGTGCTTGGAGGTTAAATGTATATTTTAGCATCATAAATAAAACAGGCTTGATTTTAAACAAGCAGTGAGGATAACATTATTTAAAAGGATATGTATAATTCTTTATAGAAATACACAGCATTAAGCATTCCTTAATACTATTTCTCATTTTTCTCTATGAAAGCTAGTGATACCAGGTTTTCTCCTTTCTTTAAAGGTTACAAAACACAATGTCTAATAAATCGTCCTAATTGTTTTATATTCAACTATACCTACATTTATCCCTCTTTCCATACTAAACTTGAAAGGTTCAAAACAAGAATCTCTATCAAAAGTCAATTTTAAACTGAATTGCTGTCTTTAGTTTTGAATCAGTGCAAAACTGACTTCTCTCCAGGAGGCAAAGTGGAGAACTGACTTTATCCCCTTTAGAAAAATTCTTTATTTCAATAACATTTATTTTTCTAATTGAAGACAGAGCTCTCAAATGAAGTTCACTATTCCAGGCCATGGGAAGTTCGTCTGCAACATCCTGCAAACTTGCCTGTAGCAGAGTGGATGCAAAACCTGTTTTTTTCCATTTGAAATAAAAGAATGTAAAATAATGTTTACATTTAATCACATAAATCATGTGAATTGTTACCTCCCTAAGGTTCTGCTAGTATCCAGTCTCCAAGCAAAGCTCTACACCCTTTGTATTGCCCTGTCATAGGCCATAATGTCCTATTTTATCACCGTAATGTTCAATTACATCATGACTTTTAATAGAGGGTGTTGAGGAGTCACACTGCCCTTGAATAAGGATGAGTTAAGAGTTTATTTTAGCACTTTGGAAATGCAGAAGCTATCAAAATACTTAGATGATGTAGGATATATGTCCCAATGCAGCTCTTCAACAGGAAGAAGACCATAACTTCCAGGCTCTTGCAGTAATCAGTAACTAAGTGGATGCTTAGTATGCAGAAGCCCTAATATTAAGATGAGCCAAAAGGCAGCAATGAAAGCTAATCTGCACATGAAAGTGCGAGTGAGATGAAAATTTTTTGTATTTTCTAGGCCTTCACAGAGCTAGCTGTCATCTGACATGATTTTCAAATGAAGAGATCAGTTTCTCTCTTGAAAGTATCTCATGGAAAGCACGCAATACTTGAAAATTATTTTTGAAAGGAGAAGAAAGAAGGTACTCGCATTTCAAAATTTTAGAAATGAAAATAATTGAGAAATCAGAACCCTAATTTCTGAGTGTACTTACATCACTTTGTACAATTATATCTAATACATACGGAAATGAGCCTTCAAATATATAAATCATCTGGTATGCAAGCGAAGCCTAGCAACGGATCACACACTTTTACTCAAAACTGCATAGAGGGGACCCTTGAGAATCATCAATAAGCTGAGGTTTTTGGCAGACATCACAGAAGCAAAATTAATTCACACTCTTTGTGCATGAAATTTCTGACCTCCGGGTAGTAGGACCCTTACCTTTTATTGTAAGGATACCTACCACGTTACTTATAGCACACAGTAATTACGGGACTGTTCTGCACTTCTTATTACTTGGGTTAGGATTCATCTGTTTCCATGAAGTAAAAGCACGCCAATCAATATCTGTGCCCCTCTGATACCAGAAATTCACTTTAAAATGTATAAAAGACAATACACAAAACATGATAAGTAAAGATAATAAAACAATGGGGGAAAAAAAAGTGCTTCTGGCTCAGCCTTGTGAAGCTGTTATTACAGATGAGTACACCTCTCTGAACACCTATAGAGGTCTGTTTCCATTATACTAATTTTATATGCTAAGGTACAGTGCAAACAAAAAGTCTTATTAGAGGGTATCACCTTTAACGTTTTTAAAGGGCTTCGATACCTTTTTAAGCCATCATTTTTGCTACCTGCACAGATTCAGAGCCCATTTTTCAGTTATAAACAGTGCTGTCAGTCTCATAAAAATGACTCATGCTGAGTCACCTGAAATGTTACAAAGGAACGTTGCGCAACAAAAAAAGTGAATACTAGAAGAAATGTTTATTTCTGAATTCTTACATGGCTTGGCAAAATAAAATCTTGATTCCTGTAAGAAAGCAGAAAGTTCAGAATTTACAACATCGTTAAACTGCTTAGCATCTGTTGCTTGATGGAGATAAAGTAGAAACCAAATTTTATGAAAGTATGTAAAAACTGAGGAATATTCAGAAGAAGAAAAAAGAGAGTAAGGGATGTATTCTGTTACACGTAGAATCATTTAGAATTTAACATTTGATTCTGCAAAGAGTTTACCAAGCTATTTGATGAGCAACTTTAATCACAGGTAAGGTCATTCCATCAAATCCTGTTCATGTACACAGATAAATAAAAAGGTTTAAATGTAAGCAAATGCTCAAAAACAAAGTAGTACCTTCAATACATAATCTGGTAGACAGCAGAGGCACAGTCAGACAAAGAAAAATCTGTATGAATTAAATTATTTATCCAGAAATTATAACACTAGAAATAATCTCAGTCCAGTCAGAATACACTACATCAAGAAATTATACATATTAGTAATTTATACTAATTTGCAGTTTGTTGTGCATTTCATTTAGCAGATTTAATATCAGTGGTTTCTTAGTTTTCCTTTTTCTCTCCTTTTTATATAATTTTGTACTTGTTTTCCCAGTTCATTTCTCTGATCTGTGGCCCATCTCTGCTTTTCTCTCTTCAATAATTAAATTCCCGCCTTTGTGACTGAAGCATGACTATGTTTCTCATTAGAGGGAGTCTATTTTTTTAACTTTGCTTTTGTTACAGGTTCATGAAATGCCTTTTGAAATTTTTAAAGATGACACGCACTTGAAAAACAGATTAAAAGTAGAAGAAAGTGAACAGTAATGAGCTCATTTTCAGAGAACAGAATTCATTAGCATGCAGTCTTCTTGATTTCTGTCAAAAAAAAATGGTCCTGGGAGCAGCTCCTTTTGCTGCCTTCAGGAAATGCCCTGTTGTTAGCATCTGTGGGGGGGAGGAAGATGGGGGAAGGAAGAACCTTTAATAAGTATTTCTTCTAATGAAAGATCATTTTAACCCCAAAAACCCAATTTAGAGCTGAATTAGGGGAAGCAGTTCTACTAATGTTTTTAGTTTTCTTTTTCCTGTCCTGTTTTCAGAATCTTCTGAGAAGGCTGGTGTGGTAAGTGGTTCCATCACCACCTGGGGCAGGGGAAGAGATGAGGCTAATGTTGCTATTCTGTATCCAGAAAAGTCATGATCTCTCAAAAAATTAATTAGTGTGTTACTTCAGATTAGCTAAGTGTCTAGTGGCTAGCTTCCTTATCTTGGATGGAAGTGCAAGAGTCTCAGGTGCCTGCAGTACATTGATTTTGGGTGTGTCTTTTTTCATTTAGATGAGAAATTGTATCTTGGATTAAGGAAGCTTTCCAGTAAAAGCTGTTTCAAGACATACATTTTTACAAATTGACAATAAAGAAGAAAAAGGAAGCAAACGGTTTCAGTGAAACATTTTTCAGCCACAACTCCCTTGTGGAGAAATACGTCCAACCAGCTGTAGTCTGATGTTTGCTGCCTAGACCTTGCATGGAAGAACATTTAGCTTTTAGTCTATCTCCAAAGGCATGCATAAATGACAGTCATAACATTTTTGTGAAAGAGGAAAGTGTTACATCTTATTTCCCTCTTATTTACACTGGTCAAAACCAGGAATTACCTCACCTGGGGAAAAAAAAAAAAAAAAAAAAAAGGTGATGGAAATCTCTCTAATTAAATTCTAGTTTTTCACAAAATAATCACATTCCTATCGTATATATTATAAACAATAACAATATAACTTCCCCCATCACAAATAAATTAATAAGAATTATATCCTGGAAACAGATTATAAGCTGAATATCTTTCAACTGTGTGGACAGCTTACTACTGTCTTCAGTGATTTTGGAATCAAGTTCAGATACAACAAGAAGATTCCTGGTATTGTGAAAAGCAGAGTACACAAGTGTCAGATGAAGACAAGATTATTCTTAAGCATATGAAAAACTACCAAATTTACCTCTCAGCTGTGCCTAGACAACATCTATTAGACTGTTCAAACTATTGCAAAATTAGTGCGGCACTTCTAAAACAGCTACTTTAAAGGGCTGAAAAAAATTCAGATCCCAAGAACAATAGCACTGACAAATGCACACCTTCATCTCATCCACCGAGTAGCATATCTAAAACATGCACTAATTGGCATTCATGTAGTCTGTTCTCTTCAGCATCTTAAAATAATTATTGGATTTGCCATTTTTCCTTCTCTTAGCCAAACTCAGTCTCCTAAGAGGCGTAGTGAAGTTAGCTTGTTTTTATTCTTGTTTAGAATCATGTATTTTACCATTTCTTCATTATTGCACAGTGTTTAAAAACACCATTAGATGTATGCTCTGTATTGGCATGCAGCAAATAAAAACCTGACATTTTTATTTTCTGGGAACACAAGTAGCAGATGTTTCGAAAACCAGCTTTCTTAGTCCCCACAAAGTCCTATTTTACAAAAACAAGTATTTTATATTATCTTTCCTCTCAGTATTTAACCACGCAACTAAATAATTTATGAAAATACATAAAATGGAAAATTAATGTAAAGGTCACTAGGCTATCAGAAGAAAAAGTGACCTTTGATGCTTGAAATCATTGGAGATTTCTCCAACTCTGCATAGATACATTATGCAGTCCTTTACTCAAGACATTTTAATAATAAGCAGGAGGTGTTTCTTTTTTAAAATAAAAGGCACATATGAGTGTACTTATCCATATAAATCCTTTATAACTTTGTAAGACTGCTGAAGTGAAAGACACTGATAAACAGGACTACATATCATTTTCCAAATCAAAAATGAATTACAAAAATGAAGTTTAGTATTTTGTTAAATATACTGAATACTGCTCTATCATTTTATTAATCTCCAGCACAAAACTTACCTCAAAAGTGAAAACAGGATTTTCAGGATTTTGCCCGAATCGCATCCTCAAGAATCAAAGGAAGGAAGAATTGGATTTTATTACATATCACATCCAATATACACTTTGCTCATTTGCTAAATACTTCCTTTTATCTTCCTCATTTTCACTGAAAGTAAAAAGAAACATTTAGTGTAAAACAAAAAGCTTTTCTTTCTTTTTTTTTCTTTTTTTTAAATAAGAACCCAAAATTAAAGTAATACAATGCATTAGTCAGTTGAGGTTGGTGTTCTTTTACATGCCAATTTATTTCCAGTAGCTTCTCATTGCTTACTCAAGCAGCAGCAAAGAAAGAATATATCTTTTTATTTCTCCACTGCCCCTATTTTAGAAGACAAGATGCCTATGAAAACATCTAATTATATAACTAGGAATATCTAAGTAGTTCTGTATTTTTGTCTCAAAACACAATTTTTACACTATAGTAAACTTTGTAACATGTCTTTTTACATTGTTCTAATGGCAGAGGTATTTGAAGAACTTTCAAAATACATTTCCAGTTGTGACACATAAATAAGTATTGCATATTAACACACTTTTATTGACAGTGATATCACAGTAATCAAAATATACCTTATGAAATGCTAAGATACAAACAGTATCAGTGCAGTTTCCTTAAAAATGCAGGTGAGTCGTCCTAACCTTCTACCTCATTCATTCAAAGTCATAGAAAATGGAGTTCAGTGTTCCAGCCAAGATGAGCAGAATCAAGCGTGTAAATTATTTCCTGAGAGACTTAGGGTAGCAGCTTACTCTTACTGGTGAGAAATGGGATAGCAGCTGCTGAAGAGAGGTTCTCGTAATCCAAAAAGCTTACCCAAGCAATAGAGCCCCACAGTGAGATGGGAGGAAAAAAGGTAAGATAAGAACAGTGCATTTCAACTTCTCAATTTGCAAACTCCCTGCATGTTTTCCAGAAGCATGGCTCCCTCTATGACAAATTCTAACACATGGAAACACCCTTGGGCTTTTCTAGTTATTTTTTTCCTAAATATTCTTAGGAAGAAAGAATAGTTAAAAAGATTTGTTCACTTAGGAATGTGACTTATTTGTGGAAAGTACAGTAAATAAAAGAACTAACTGGGGTTATCAGCTTACTTCTTAAGAACTACACTTCAATTTTTTCCTTATGATTTTCAATGTGTGAATGACCTTGTTAAAGAGCAACATGAAAACCACAATGAAGTGGCTGGAATAAAACTACTGCCAATGCATCTTACAGGACCAAGGACTCCTGACCTAATCTTTGATCTTTTACACAGAACGAACCTGATCTTAAACTTGCAGCCATGAATAATTCACACATTCTCCAATTCTTTATATGGAAAGAAAGTTTTCTTTCAGGAATTATTCCAGCGTGTAAAAATCAGTGAACTCAACTATACGGTAATCAAGTTCTTTCAAAACCGCACGCAAAACTTTCTTTAACCAACACATTAGGTTAATCTGTCCATGTCAGAACTACATCAATAAAGTCAGCATCCCGCTACATTTCTGACTGTTATTTCCTGACTGGTGTTTTAGGTTAAAAATAAAACTCATTCAACCAAAGCTGTGACAACAGGAGTAACCAGCCTCAGGGTCATGGAAACTACCTGTCCGTTTGCTGACTGCTTTCACGATTTTTGCTGCACTGTATCACCGAGTCTTTCTCGGTACTGAACATACGACAAGGTCCATTTGTTTTATTCTGAGTGCTCTCTTCCTGTTCATCTTTTCTCAAGTCTCTGCCATTTTTCTTGGCTGCTTGATGCAATCAAATTTCCCATGCCCACATACAGCTGGTTACATTATCATTGCTTGTGCTATATTCATTAAACTGATTTTTCCTTTAAAACCGATACACAAGAAAACTGTAAAAGCTCTAGCTTGACTGTAACATCAGCTGTTGTACTACCACACGTTCTGGAAAGACAAATAAACACCAAGCAAATTGGGGTATTTTTAATGTATGTACAGCTCACTTTTTCTGCTGTTCAGTCTAGCTCTGAGGGAAAATACAGAAGGCAGTGGTACACTGTACCAGTGGGGTCAGAATTTAATTGATAGTGTATAGATAACATATAGAATTACTGTGAGAAGCTGGCTGTCAGAATTATGATACATGATGGCCCTGTTCACTATTCAAACTCATTTTATTACGCTGCCTGTGATGCTTTCTTTGAAGCCAGTGAGATGAAGAACAGACAGAAGACAGTAGGTAGCCAATTATGCTGCCAAAGAGCTGATAGAGTTTATTTGGCCTTGCTCTGAGACCGAGTACCTTCTAGGAATGTAAAATAGATGATGGTGGAAAGATAAAGTGGCATTGGAACACTGTCCCATTCAGATTCAGACAATCCTCCTTCCACATCATTTTCCTGGGCCTTAAGTTCCATATCAGTTGATGTCTGTGCCTTCAGAGACATCTCACCAACATGATGGGAGCAGAATTTCTGGGCCTAAATATGACTGGGGGAATTCTGGAGATTTTACTGTGGATACAATTCGGCCAAATATGTAAATTCCTGCCCTTATTTTAAGATATGAATACATATAAGCAGGATTTGTTTCTTTCATTGACTTCAGTAGCATGATGTACACAATGAATAATGACCTGAAGCTTTAATGGGTACAATGATCCAAGTGAAATGCTGGACAATAATGAAAAAAATCCCAATACATTTCAGTGGGGACAAAACTTTCTATTTTTATTAAAAAAAAAAAAGGTATGCATTCATTTTGAATGCAAAGAAAAAAAAAAATAAAATTATATATCATTATATGTCTATGGCATAGGCTGCCAATAGATCTCTTCCTCACAATTTCACACAACAGTTCTCTCATCACCCATGAACCCGTCTGCCTGCATAACTCAGGGATCATTCTTTTTTCCCTTCCCGTAAGTTCAAGAATACACTGTAAAGTCCATATTTGTGGCAAGTTTAACTTTGGATCTCTCTCCCATCTATACAGATTCTCTAGGGAAATGCATACCATCTTTGTGGGGCAGAAGAAACCCCAAGGTCTCCTTTGGATTCCAAACTCAGAAACATGCTGCTGAGCAGCGTACAACTTAATTCTAGGTCATGGGTCTTCCAGACAGCTTTATTTTCCTCCACGTTTTAAGCTTCAGGCTGCACTCTTTTATAATCCCAGCAGAGGGCAATATAATTAAGCCATTTATAAAATGCTCTTCAAGGCAATTGCTGCCCAAGCTCCTCCAGCATGCCTCAGGTTTTGTTGTTGCTGTGAGTGTGTGTTCCCATGCCAAATGTGATATTGAAACTGCTTTTGATCTCAGAAAATACTGCATATTTCTCTTTTACCACACAAAATGCACAGGTATATCTCAATGCCTACAACATCTCTTTGGAAAAGGCACAGCTGTCCTCACTACCATTTTTTCTGGTCCTCAGTCACCCATCTGAACGTAAATGCAGTTACAGTATGCCTCATATCCATAAGAAATCTGCACATTAATATGTAGCTTTAAAAAGTCTCAGAGGTACCTCTCGAAATGGATTAATGGGCAAACTGGAAGCAAATCAATTGAAAGTAAAAGATAAATGTTATTTCATTCATTCTATGGCTTTGCAATTTGCACACATTCATCTGCGTAGGCAGACGCTCACATACATATGGAATGAAACCTCATGTTCAAAGGGTAACTGCAGGGAAACCTGCACTGAGAACAAACAGTAAAGCATTATTTCACAGTATGCAAGTTTATGGGTCACAACAGATCATGCAACGTTTGTAAAGATTATCCCGATGGTAAGGCTCTGTGTTTTATTTACTGAAGTCCACATACATTTAGACACTTCTTAGAAAGATAACCAAAGCTCTAAGACAAGAACAGAACAGCCGCCTGGCAGATTTTATAAAATCTCACAATACAATGAACTGTATTAGAGTTTCATAATTCATGAAGGAGCAATATCGCCTACTGAGTATTATAACCAGTTGAGATAACACCACAAACAGCTGGTAAATCTGTCAGTCTGATTTCCCTCTCCTTGAGCACACAGAAACAAAAGTATGAAACGGGTGGAAAACATATTCAAAGTACGATTGGCGCAGTCTCACAATTAAAACTGCCAGGTAAGCTGATCGCAAATCAGTAGCTTTGTTTCTCATATAATTTATAACAAGATTTGTATGTGAATGGAAATGGTAAACATAAAGTGATAGTGTATGTCTCTGTATCTTTACATAGATTCCATAAAAGCAAAAAGAGTGGTCTTGGTGCTAAAAGTGATGCTCTGCAGTGTTAAAAAAAAAATGAGTGTTTGAGTCTTCTCATCATTGCTTTTACGGCAAAGCACTTGGCACCTTCAGTTCCCGGTGTATAAAAAGGCGACAGTATTTCCAGTTTGCCTTTGGAAGGTTTGTGCAGCAAGAGGAGATTGCAAGTTCTGCTGTGAGTCAAATGCTCACAATAAAAAGGCACTCCTTGGCTGCACATTCTGCAGAGAAATAAGTAGCTTATACTTTATGAATATATACATATATATACACACATATATGCTGTCCCCAATACAATTCCAAGCTCAGCTAAGAGTTTTTAATGGTATTGTAATATAACCAGTAAACAGTAAAACACATCAAGAAACCTATGTTTTTAGAACACAGAAAATCCCTTTGCACAAAATGTTCTAATTTTCTAGTAGACCACAAAAATCTGAGGGTGAGGATCTTTACTGATGCATCATAGGATACATCATACTGTACAGGAAACTGCCTGCTCTGTCTCATTGCATTTCCAATTCCCGTCCTCATCAGACTGAGAAGAAAGGCTTGTGAAGAGAGAACTGCTGTCCCTCTGCTTCTATTTTACCCCTTTGCAGGTCACAGAATCTTAGCATCCACTTCCAACTGTAAAATGGCTTCCTTATTTTCATGGAGATAGCTATTATAGAAGCAAAATTTCTTCTCCACCCCTTTTATCTGTAGTGTTCTGCTAGCTTTTGTTCACACAAAGAAGCCAGAAAGGATTAGATGACTCAATCCATTAGAGGTTCATATTGGGGTGGAAAAAACGTTGCCTTTCTTGTACTGGAGAGTGGCCAACAGGAAGATAAAATTACCAAAATACTTACCAGAGAACCTCTATAAGCAACAGAAGTAATGGTGCCTGAGAGTTAAAAAGTTTTTGACATTTGAGAAATTGTAAAGCACAGAGAATGGTGAAGTTTCTATTCTTGCACATCTTTTAAAGGTGTAGCAGGTTAAACAAAGATCTGACAAAAAAAAAAACCAAACCAAAAAAAAAAACCAAAAGCCCTATTGATTCAAATCATCCTGCTTTGGAACAGGAAAATGGGCTTGATCTATCAAGATCCAGCTGAGATTCTCACTGTCTTTTTCTTTCATACAGACAGATATTCTAGTATGCGTGGGAACTGAGATCAGAGCTCAGCTGGAACCAGGGCATGTTTTTAACGAACCTTTGGGAAACTCAGTATCCTTCAGACCACTACCCTTTTTTAGGTAAGACTGCCATCAGTCAGCAGAGCCTCCCATTTTTAAAGGGTCATTCCTTCAGGAAACAACTAATTCTTTTTAGCCAAAAAAAATTCTTTTTAGACAAAATACTTTAGATTTCAGGTGAGTTTGATCCTTTTGTTTCTAACATTTACTTTACACTACTGGACGCAGTAAAGCTGCTGTTAGATTTGGTTGCGTAGACACAGGCATCACACAGGGATGATTAACGGTTTCTGTTCATGTGGCATTGCCAAAACTCCACTTTCCTGTGGAGTGCAGCAGCAAAAAGATGATACATTGCAAAGAGTTCAGGGTTCAGAGAACGCCATCTAAATTAATTATCAGCTTGAAGGGACTGATTCATCAAGCAAACCTGAAATAATTAAATACATACAGCTTTGCCTAAACAAGATCTACTACAGCAGGATAAATGAATAATCAAACACACATAAATATTTTAACATCAATATAGTGATATCAATTAAAAAGTCAATATTTGCATATCATAACCACACTGTGGCATCATAGGTCACGACATTTGCTTAAAATGAAACTTAACTGCAGCCTGAAGGATAAAACTATACAGAAACGGACTGAAAAAACTATCAGCTTAGCATTAACAAAATGGTGGTTTAGTTCTGATTGGTAGCAACTTGCA
Organism: Tetrax tetrax; assembly: GCA_009806455.1. Classification (NCBI taxonomy): domain Eukaryota; kingdom Metazoa; phylum Chordata; class Aves; order Otidiformes; family Otididae; genus Tetrax; species Tetrax tetrax. Next base: position 329,938 of record WHYT01016545.1, read on the forward strand.
GCTGTTGGGAATTAATGAGTACACAGCAGTGCCCCACGCTTGCAGGAACATTGCAAAAAGCACCCGCTCCAACTGAATTTCAAAAGCACTAAGAATGAAACTTCACCCTCCTCCTCAGAAAGCAGCAGGGTGTACAATTTAAAAGGCCATCCCATTTCGAGCATTTTAAAAAACACTTTGTATAACAAGGCAGGAAAATTCACTGGCAATTCAACGGGGACAAGGGCAAAAGGAAAAAAAAAGTCTTTCAAGCTGGATGCCAAAAAAAAAAAAAAAACCCCAAAAGCCCAAAACCTTGAAAAGCTAGTTAAAAGCTGAAAGACTTTCTTTTCTCCATCTACAAAACACTGCTCCAAACTCAGATACATGAAAGATGGTGAGAACACCTTTGCTATTATATTCAGTGATTTGCTTCTTTTCTGAAATAGTTTCACATATTCATGCTACAGTTTACTTTTTATTTATTAGCCTTGAAAATATCATATATTTATACACTGATCAAAAATGACATCTTACATCTGATAACAATAATGGTAAGAACTAAATATACACCCAAATATATCCTTTTGGTGCCGTGGGAAACCATACCTCAACATTCAAGACAACTGAATGTTTATCTGATTTGCTGCTTCATTGCAAAAGATGATTTTTTTTTTTTTCCTTTTTTTTCAGATACAGACTGTTTTTCACTGAGGTTCATTTAAGTGATCCAGAAAATATCTTTCTTTTTTTCCACTCACAAAATGTCCTAAGCATCTAGTGATTCTGTTTCATCAAATCCACTTAATTTAGAGCAGTACATTTTGTATAGTTTCTGCTTTAACTCATTATTGCATATCATTTCCATATATTTTCATTTTAGAAAAGAATAATTTGATCATTCTTTCATCTTCTAACTAATTAATATAAGTTGCTAAAGTTTTATGGTTTGTGGCTTTTTGCACAAAATTTTTTGTTTCTTCTGAAAAAAAAAAATCTACTCTTAGTATTATTAAGATACACAGTAAGAAAAAAATACTACTACTAAAGTTTTTATTTAAGACTTGCATTGTATTTTAAATGTTAGAGTTTCCAAATTTGGCCAAGACGTATGTGGCAGCATTAAAATACTCAATTGGGAATGTTATATGAATTTAGAGCAGAAATGATGTAATCCCAGCTGCCTAAAAGCAGTCTATTTGAGTGTCCAGATAGAGAGATCCTTGTTTTGAGGCATCTCCCAGCTGCTGGGTATGGGTCTCACAAATTACATGCCTCTTGATCAGTGCAGAATCTAGCACTCTGTCTTCTCTTGGCCATGGCTGGAGCATTTTCCTTGGCCCTCATCCTTACACCTTGTCATTAGAGGGAGTAACCCAGGCTCACCCATTTGCCTACTGCTTTCCTGACGCTACTGCGGACTCCTCAGAGATTTTAAAAAAACCCTTCTCCTGTCTTGATTTGCTATTTTAAAGCATCACATGAAGATGAGGTAGGAGAAGGAGACATAAAAGAGAAACTAAACGGAAGCATAACTTCCCACATGTTTGAGTACATCATCTCTTTTTAGATAGAACAAAACCAAACGGTTAAGGAAAAAATAAAAAGAAACTCTAAACACACTTACCTGATTATCTTCCCCAATGCTGGAGTCTAATTCCCTCCTCCGTGTGGTCACGGCTGCTCCAAATCACAGAACCAGTCAGTCAGGCACAGTCTCGTGCGAGGCGTAGCCCTGTAAATACAATTTTTGCCATTCCTAGCAGATGGCCACAGGCTTTGTGATGGCCTGACCCAACAGTGCTAGGTCTCAGGGCTGGGCTGGACTTGCTGTGGTCCCAGCCAGATTTAGCTGTGATAACGGGCAAGTGACCATTGCCTTCCCCGCATTGTTAATAATTGTTAAAGCTTTACCTGGAAAGCCAGTTCCATATATACATAAACTCGGTTCCATGCACACATACACATATAAGGGACGTCACCTTTTCCTGACAGCAAGAGTTTGAATGTCACAGAGCACACAATCATAAACATCAGTAGCTTTTATTCTTTTGCCCAAATGTTCTTTAAAAGGCTGATGACAGACACCTTTTAAATAGTATTCAACTGTCTCTGAAAAGAATAAAGCTTTGTTTTCCTCTCAAACAATTTTGATGTTTCTAGTAAGCAGTTTATGCTATGAATTTCCCTTCCGCATCAATTATTCACTGGAATGAAAGAGTCTAGTGGAGGGAAAGTAAAGAATCCACCTCAGAGTATTCTTCCACCATCTGCTCTCTCATAGAGATGGCTGTCAAATCACCTCCACTGAAGTACTGAATTGCACAGCGAATGTGTCATTCTTTTTTTTTTTTTAATCTTCACCTGAGATTAGAATGGGGAAATCACAGAAGGTTCATCTGTAGATAACTCATCTCAGGGGACTCCTGTAAGTGCATGCTTTTTCCTTTCCTTTACCAGTGATGAAGAACAGCACACATTTGCTGCGATCATTGTCCCTGTGACAGTTACATGACTGAAGCCGATAATGCTGGATAAATAATATCAGTAGTGCTTTGGCAGTTATTCTTTTAAACATCCAAAATATGGAGAACTGCACAAGGGCAGGCAAAGTGAAATTTGTTCTAAAGGATTAAGATGATAGTATGTTGTTCTTTTGATGTGTTTCAAAATGGACAGTTAATAAAGTATAGCTCACAAAGGCAGAAAAAAAATTGTGAAGTCAGAAAATCTGAGGAAGAGCAATTACTGACAGCATGAAACCATTGTCTAAGACAAGGCAATATTATATGAAACACTGAGACAATGTCATTGTGTAAACTGGAGGAATAGCATTAAATAAAATGTAGAACAGACAAGTACAAGGCAACGAACACTCGCAGAACTGTATTTCAACCATTTAAACACATTAAATTAGATGAAGCAATCGCCTATGGCACCTAAACCAAAATGATACTTTCATAAAAATCAATGAGTGTTAGCCACTGAGCAAGAACAGGATTCCACTAAACGGTCAAAGTCGTATCTGAATTATAATTCAGTAAAACTGAAGTAACCATAGTAATCCAAATAATCCTAATTACTGTGATTACTTATATATAATTGAGTAGTAACTGATCGTAAGTATTTCATTAGTAATTATAGGTAATTGAATATATCTCCCAACATACAGCAAAAGTTGAAATATAAAAAGAAATTATTCAGACGTTACTGAGAAGGGAATGATATGAATGCACTACTTAAATTCATTTCATGGGCCAAATCCATTCCAACTGAAAAGAGAATTACATAGTACATAAATTTATTTCTTTGTTTTAGTTGTTTCTTGAATTCCAATAGCAAGGTTATTGCTACCATTCTTAAAGAAGCCTGTTGGTAAATACATTAGCTTGCATAATATAATTGATGGGGGAAGACAGAAGAGGAAGAGTTCAAGGAAACTTTCCCACCCCAAAAATGAACTTAGCTCCCCACTACCAACAGACAAATCTATCGTTCTGCCCTATTCCATGCTGTTCATTTGATTGTCATTCTTCTTTTCTGTTACAGGTTGGAGAACCCATAAGTGCAATCTGGTCCTAATACATCACATTCCAGTAACTCAGTCGCACAGCCATTTACCGTTTCACAGCCTGCATCAGCATTAAAATTCCATTCTTATTTCTGTGACAGAGGCTGCAACAAGAATAGGATTGGTAAACCAGGAAACTGTTATGATGGTGATTGTAATTTTCCCCTATTCTTATACTCTAAAGATTACACTTGTGCTCCTTGAATGATATGCAAAGAAATCAGTGATGTTGGTAAGAAGCAGAAATGCCTAAGAATAGTAATTTATAAAGATACCAGGCTCCTCCTCAACATATATACATGTAACCAAACTGACTTTTAATTATCATACTATATCAGAATTCATATACAGTCAAATTTGTAGGAATATTAATTTTTTTCCAATGCAAATTCAAAGCAACGCACTCTCTGTGGAACCATTGCAACGTAGCAGAAACAAGTTGGGTATTTTTTCCCCAGTGCAATTTTCTGCCTTAATGGAGGAGCACACGTTAAAAGCTGGTTCATAGCATTCCAAGATTCTTTATAATACTGTAAGATTTGTTAAAGATGATGTGGTATTTATTGTGCCTTTTGTTCCAAATTTAACAGAAATTATTTTCAGCCAAAGGAATAATTGGACATTATCCTGTGCCATTTCACTTGGACTAATGTACTGAGACATCACACTAACAAAAATCAACTTCTAAGGGAATCAAAGAAGGATGTATGACAGACAGTTTTGTTACAAGTTGAGTAACAATGAGTTTTACCTCTGTTAATGAACAATAAATGAACATTTTTCATTGAACACATCTAATTTCCTTAGTGGGTCTTGCTCACTTTTTCCATTTACAGAACTTCATACTCTGCAGTTCCTCACTTGAAACACAGCAGTGAATCAAATCAAGCATGACCGGGTAAGCGTCTTCCAAATTTAAGAAACAGACTGTGAACATCTGCATTACCAGCAAAGCAGTTTTATTCATTTATGGTGAAGTTAGAAACATCCATTCTCCATTGGGTAATTAGCAGTATGAATCTCACAGAGGTGTCAGACATTTCTAAACTTTAAAAATGCAATTACACCTGCAAGAATCTACCATAGGCTGCGATCCCGATGAAATGTGAGACGTACGTAAACATTCAACCAAACCCTATATTCAGTGTACATCTCTTAATTAAGTACTGTTGTCAAGTTTTTTAGACTTCTCTTGATGGATTCCTCAAAACAGCAGGAGTCATCAGAGAATCAAACTCTGTCATATGGTGAAGATCATGATGCATTATTCATGTTTTTAAACCCTACAGTCTGAAGTAGGATGCCTACAGCATTGCTTTTGTGCCTGTATCTCTAATTTATACTTGAATTTCAGCTGTGATTCCTGAAATAAAAGTTGTTCTCCCTGTAAATTGAAAAAACTTGATCAAATACATACTTTTGTAACACACCTCCATGACTCCGCAGAAGCAGTTAGCATATAATCTAAAAAGGGTTTTGAGCCATTGTCTCCCCACCTACACGTGTATAATCTTGCCCACGACTACTCAGATGATGGATATTAGCATAGTCTGAGGTCTACATACACCAAGATCCCACACATGCACGGGTTGTCTCCACTGCTGCAGGAGGGATGGTATTTCCTACCTGTTTTAAGGTCTTCTATAAGAAGCTGAGATTTTCTACTAGTGGCTGCTTTTGGTTCCCATTTCATGGCGTTTATGTTACTCATGCCTTGTCAAAAGAACCTCAGGATCTAAACACATAATATAGTATTTCTTATTGATGGAAAGATCCTGAAAACATACATGTTCTAGTGCCAAACTTTAAAATACTCTAACTGCCTTATTGGATCATGTAAATTGGTTTGAAATATCATTTGGGGACTCAGAAAGAGGGGAAAAAATATCTTGGTTGCTTCCAGTAAACAGTTCCTTGTTCCAAATCCTCTTTTCTAACAACAGAACCATTATACACCACGCAACTAGATAACCCTATACTCTGTACTGTTAAGGACTAATATGTTTAATCAATTGTCTTAAAGTTTATGAGTTACTGCAATGAACATAATTTTAGAGTAGAACCATTATTTTAAATGATTTTTACTTTGTATTTCAATAACTTAAACATACATGTCAAGGTCAAGGATGCAAAGAAATTCTGCATAAGTGAGTCTGTATGTAGATTTATATATAGTTACTAAAGTAAATTGAAATCTGGGAATAATTTTGGATACTTTTCAGGTGATGACCTAGGATTAGTTAACAACACTGCAGACAAAATACCTAAAAAAGACTAGGATATAGTTATAAAAGAAAAAAAAAGTCCGTCTTTTGCATTAATGCCATCTTCCCAAATTAAATAATTTGGGTCTGCACTATCACAAATTGGAAAGAGATTAAATATACCTTTTTTTGTTTGTTTGTTAAAATGGAAATAATCCATCAGATATAAGTTAAAGCTGGAAAAACTGTTATATGAACTACTTGCACCTTTTCTTTTTTTCAGAGTCACAATGCATAATCCTTCTTGCTACAATAGAAGAAAAAAAAATATTTTAGCTTTCAAAACATAAGCTCTGAGTAATCCTCAGAATTTTTTTGTCCTTCTGCCACCTGCCCACAATTGCCCAGAACAATTAATGGTGGCCATAGCACCGGTAGCAAGTGTCAGAGAAAACAAAATGGACTTGACCAACAAGGCAGCCTTATTTCAGCAATTACGATATAGAGCGCTAGGGAAACTTTGAAACTGTTCTAAATTATATTTAGAACATTTAGATGGATTATCACATTTTAACCCCCCCTCGTCTCTTCCTTTTTCCTCCCTCAGATATATCCACTAGAGCTTTTTCCAAAGTCTAGACACAGAGTATGTAATATTTCATTCCAATATCTACCATAAAAACAAATATATTTTCAATTCCATTATATGTTATGATCTGTTATGGGTATGACCTGAAAGTCTTTTAGGCTATATTTTCCCTCTACTAAAGTTATGTATTACCTCTCTTAACCTTAGTAAAGTTATATACATGTATCTGAGAGCAAATCAGAATATATGACTTTGGAAGCTCTGTAATTAGAAAATTACAGTATTTTTAAAACCCAGAGGCACCATAATTAATTACTGTTCTGTATATCTTTGAAAGTTTTATTAATTTTTTGGCTAAAAGTGAAAAAAAGTCATGTTTTTTCACCACTTCAAAGCTTTGTGAGAGTATCTTAACTTTTTAAGTAATTAGTTATCTCACCAGGAATGACAAATTTTTCTAGGGCAAACACACTTTGTGCAGAAGTATGATAAAAGTAATGTTGTACCTTGCACATTTCAGTGCACACAGGGCAGGGGGTGGAGGCAAGACATTTGAAGTAAAGTAGTTCTAGCATGGAAGATCAGTAATACTTTGCATTTTCTTATTCTGAAATATTTTTTTTCATGATACAATGCTAGCAAAGTTAATAACTGGCTTATTGTATGTGGGTTTTGTTTGATTTTTTGCTACATTTTTCATTACATTGTCACTTTATTTACAGGAAAACAGCCTCGCAGAAGTCATCCTGAAGTCTGGATTGTACTAACAACTAGAAGCAAGGGAAAAACTACATGAATGCCAGGAAGTAGGCTTCTTACTTTTCTCTATATGGAGTAATTCTATTCTAAAGGCTTTCATTAACAAGATGGCTTTTTATTGAATGGAACAAGTAGCAGATTGATGAAGATAGATCATCAGAGAATTTCTGTTTCACATTAGTCTGTCAATTCTGTGCTTTTTAAATGTTAAAAAAAAAAAAAAAAAAAAAAAAAAGTGATGTTTTGTGAATGAGCTACAAAGTTGAAGAACAAGGGAGCCGGACATCTAAATCCTTGATATTGTAGGTAGTGCTTTGGAGCTGTGAAGAACTGTAGTATCTTGCCACATCTACTGAGAGTAATGGAGAGGACAGAATAAGACAATTCATACATTATCACTAGAGCTTGTCTCCAGTACAAGATTCACTAAGCTGGAATGTATTATTTATGCTTTTTTTTTGTAGATTATGGGTCAGTGCTTTCTGATTATATTACAAACAGTTTAGAGAGATGCATGATACGCTCCAAAAAGAAATAAAACTATCAGACCAGTTGCTTCTGAGGCTTTTGACCAATATCAGACATCAAGATTGCAAATACTGCTCCTCTAAATGTAATTTCTTTTGTATTATGCTGTGCAACCAAATAAACACAGAGTTTGCTTCTTCTCAATAGAGTTAGAAAACGGAAACACCAGAAATTTAAATCAGAAGTCCTTTAGATTTACGCTGGCATTTTAATAATCACCTCACTGTATCTTGATGTGTCACCACAAGCAGCAATTTTTCACCTACTACACCACCTACATGATTTTAACATAAGTCTCCCTTTCACATGCTTTATACTCTTCAGCCTCGTACATTCACATCACAAGTATATGCTAATACATTCAGCAGATTATCCAGCCTACTCTTCCCCTCTGCAAGATTACTAGAGAGTTGCTCTCCTGATTTGCTTGCACTTTATCCATTTCTCTTCTAACACATATTCAGGGGTTAATGTTGCCAGCTTTGGGAAACACAATAGGTACTTAGTAAAGTATGCAAATCTACTATTAGGCAGGAGTAATAATGCATGTTGAATGCCCTTGTTTACCTAGACATAAATTCTAATTTTGCATTAAAAAAGGGAATAACCTTCAAGTGTTAAGTTTCCACTAAAAAGACAGAACATATAATAATTAATTGCATTCAAAATACTAAAGAATTCCTTTTCCTAGCTTTCCTAACTGGTATGTTTGTGGGATTTACTTTTCCATTGAAATGGGAAGATATAGCTGTTTCTCTCTAAGCTTCTGGTGGTTTAAAGCTATTAGAAATTAGATGTCACTTTTTTCCAATATTGCTTTTCTAGAACGTTCTGGTTTGTTATTTTGCATCATTTTGACCTTACATTTTCATCTGCGTACATGTAACCGTGGTGTAGATTAGGCCAGCTTCCTTCCTGTAAGAAGCCACAAGGAGTTAGCTCACAGTGAAGAAAATTTATCCTTTTCATCATCTATGACAGATGATTTCTCTGTAAGACCAATGGTAAGCAGAAAGTCTTTTCCCCCTTCAGGATCTTCTATTATCAGTTATGACTTACATAACCTTCCAATAAAGGTTATAAGTTTCTTCACCCATCCAGAAACACTTTGCAAACAAGTGTTGAGCTACAGAGACTTTAAAAAAAAAACAACCAAAACGTAAGGGAGTAAGGGCAAAATTTTACAGACTTTGATCTGTTGGTTAAAGCTCTCATCTACAAATACATCCAAAATGTAAGAAACTCCCCCCACAAAAATGAGGTGTTTATTATTGAAAAAATGTTTTATGTAGACAAATTTACCTTTTCTGATGCAGAGACATTTAGCTGGAAGATTCCCAGTTGACCATAATCTCTTCTAGTCTCCACTCATCTGTGTGAACAAGAGTTCAGGGATAATTAGTAGATGGTGGAAGAAAAGCTTGTTAGTTAATGAGCTTAACTTCCAAAAATAAGTAGTATGGCCTCTTTGCAAATATTTTAGAGTAAGATTTAAGAATTTTTTTTCAAGGCAAGGCATAAAAAAGAACAATTACATATAGTTATTCAAATTGTGTCTAATATTAATTACAGTTGGGAGCACAAATGAGACAAATCTTATCGCAGAAAAGGCTACAGGGCGAAACAGTGGGATATTCAGAAAAACACGTAGGGCAAGAAAACTTTGTATATTTGCTATTTTAAGTCCTGAATAACAATAACATTAAGATATTTCTTCTTTAGAAGAGATGAACAGGACGGTCATAAGAACAGCCTGCTGACACCAATTCTTACTTTAAAAAAAAAAAAAAAAAAAAAAAAAAAAGATTCCAGATATTTTCTGTTTATTATGGGCATAATTTTAATATCAGTTTTGCACGCTGGTTTTGGTTACAAAGATAAATATCTTGTGAGTTTATAGGCTTTAGAAAGAGCCAGACAATATCCTCAGGTGGTTGTAAAGAATACATAGAAGCTCAATCAACAGTATTTTTCTGCTAGTATACTGAGTAAATATTAAAATGTATCCAAATAGACAGAGAGATACAAGCTTTTCTTCTGAGAATGAAGCTTTTACTTGACAAGGAAAAATGAAACTTTTCAAGTACTTACTTCTTTAGCCTCTTCTCTGAAGGATATTGGTTTACCAGAAAATTTACCCACAAGGTATTTTTAATGAGCTACTCAAAAGATTTTTGTGCAAGAAAAGTTTAACACAAAGGCAATTTGTCTTAGTAATTTTCATCTGTTTTCTATACACTCGGGCTGAATTCACTTAAATATTTATTCAGCCTTTATGTTTCCTTTTGGCTAGAAATAAAGTGGGTTAAACTTAGCAAAAATGCAACCTTAGTCAAAATATGTATGTAAACTGTATGTTAATTTCTTTTCTAATATCTGTTCACAAACAGTTCCCCAACTTGGAGCTAAACATTGTGAGGGAGCACATAAAAAATAAAAAAAATAAAAAAAATTAAAAATGCAGAGTTAAGACAGAAGGAAAAGAACTGCAGTAGGAAAATCAGCCCTGAAGAGACAATCCAGGCTCCCAGGACACTGTTCAGTTGATTCTTAAAGAAAACACTTAAATTTTTAATATTAATACAGATGCATAAATTGGGCCATCTGAAATAAAAGCAAAAACTTTATCAACCCTTCATTGCAACAGCTTTTTATCATATGCCATACGGAAACAATTATTCAAACCTCATACAGTGAAACATCAGATACTTCAGTCATTTTGTATTTTATAAAATAAAGGTGTTTTACAATTCATAATGTACTGTATGTCCAGTAATGCATATGTACAGTCATACTTCAGGTAGATGTCATACTTCAGGTGGTCTATGTAACGCCTAAAGAAGCAGCTGAAATCCAAAGCATTCAAAAATACTACATATCATGCTCTTGTAAACACTCTGGGTTTTTTTCCATATACAAATGCCAAACTTTTGATAAGGAAGAGAAGAGTTTGTATTTGTTCTGACCTCGCGCTATAAGCACACAACTATGAAATGGAAAAGCACTGCAGTGACTTGATTTACTTCCATTTTAAAAGTTGCATTTCATTAACACACAGCAGTATTTATAGAAAAAAAAAGGTTAAGAAATGTAGAAAATATTCAACTACTATTATTAAGTACTTATATTTAAAAAGCTTTTTGAGTCATGCCCCACATTCTGGCAAAAAGATATTACAGCTGTCACCACGATTCTGTGTTGAGCCTTCCTCGTGCCCCAAATGAAATCATTGTTTGCTGCAAGACCATAATGCAACATAAAAACACAAGTCCTTAAAATTTTCTTCTAAAAGTAGGTTAATCACATTTTAATCAATATCAGAGCACAAAGAACAGTAAAAATATGTGATCTTTACTTTTTTCACTATATAGATTGTAACAGATGAAAACTAAAAATAAATATATTGACTAACATGGAAACTTTCTATTTTATCTTGTTCTTTTGCCAACACATTTGACAAAAGACACTCATATAATACTGAGACAATTCAACATCTTGGTACCGCTCTAGATGGATGGAGTCTTACCAAGATCAGTTGGCTAAAACACCACACAGCATTTCAGAAAACCATAGGAGACAGCTAAACTTGTTTCTGCTTTAAGCTAAGAACAATTCAGAGAAGTCCGGCCAATAGAAACAGAGAAACTTTGCCTAAGTATTGTTAGAAAAGAGGGTACTTTAGGTGAGGAAGCGATCTCCTACACATACAAAAAAAAATTATATACATATCAAGCCCATAGTAGAAGAATATTTTTGGAACCACTTCTTATTAAACAATAAAACAAGTTTCAAACAAAATTACCAAGCTCTAAAAATTCGGAAAAAAAAATAAAAAATCATGGGGATGTATTAAGCCTTATGTATGTGCATGATAATTTAATTATGATAGATTGAAGGAGTTCCTCAGACTAAAACAAGTCACAGAGATAATTTCCTAGCAGGTTAACATGTATAAACACACCTAGAATTTATTATATAGCTCCATTCAGCTTCAAGTTTGCCCAAGGGAATTTTTTGAAATTTTGCAGCTTGAAGAGAAGATAAAAATTTTCCATGCACGCACGTTGTAAAATCTTCAAATATAAGGTGTTGGTTTTGCTTTAAGCTTTACTTTGCATTTTAGAATTTAAAAAACAAAAAGTAATTTATCTTTAAAATTCAGTAATCCATGAAAGTGAATAGCCTAATATTTGTCATGTTAAGTGGAAAAAGTCTCCAGTTCAGTTTTCAATACAACTTGCAGTAACAGTCAATCAGCAGGTTTAGTTTTACCTTCAGTATTATCTTAGGAAACTAATGAAGTTCAATTAACATTCTTAAACTGTTCCAGATAGAAATGGTAACATTACTGAGTTATAATCAAGACACATGATTTAATAAAGAGCCAACAGGAAGTGTAGTTTTGTTTTATTTCTTAGGAAAGTACATTGTTTTAATAATTTCTCCTCTGGAGTTTTTCAAATTTTGGAAATTTGAACGTAAAAATACTTTCAGGGATTCATTGCTAAGTTACATAATTCCCTTAGCTATACAGTCTAATTATTTTTTCTTTGTAAAGGAATACTAGTTCTGCCAATTTCTTTTGGAAAAAAAAAAAATGGGAAGTTTCATAGATATTGGCAAAGAGAAACTATAATAATCTTTTGCCCAAATTCATCTGCTACTACATGTCTTGCCAGTAGGAAGGCTCAGCAGGAGACATAAAAAGAGATTGGGAGGAGAAAAGCAAAATAAATATTGAAACAATTAGAGCCTATAAGAAATATGCTTATTCTTTTTAATCAGGAAAGCCATTCGAATTGCAATGAGCTTTCTCTATCGTTATTTTTACTAAAGGTAGCATGCCTGTTTCTTCTCAATGCATTAAGAGGCTAACACGGAAATTGAATCACAGAATCACAGAATTATCATGATTGGAAAAGACCTAAAAGATCATCCAGTCCAACCATCACCAATACTTCTCAGCTAAATCATATCCCTCAACACAACATCCAAACATTTCTTGAACACCCCCATGGTCGGTGACTCCACCACCTCCCTGGGCAGTGCACTCCAGTGCCTGACTACCCTTTCCGAGAAGTAATATTTCCTAATGTCCAGCCTGAATCTCCCCTGGCGCAGCTTGAAACCATTGCCTCTAGTTCTATCACTGTCTACACGAGAGAAAAGGCCGACCCCTAGCTCACCACAACCTCCCTTCAGGAAGTTATAGAGAGCTATAAGGTCTCCCCTGAGCCTTCTCTTCTCCAGACTGAACAATCCCAGCTCCCTCAGCCGCTCCTCATAAGGCCTGTGCTCCCGACCCCTCACCAGCTTCGTAGCCCTCCTCTGAACACGTTCCAGGGCCTCAATGTCTTTCTTGCAGTGAGGGGCCCAAAACTGAACACAGTACTCGAGGTACGGCCTCACCAGGATGAGGATCATCTTGAGCTTTTACTGAGCTACTAAGCATTGGAGATATTTAATATCTTTCTCAAGTTGTTTGTGTCTTACTGGGTTAAGCCCTGTGGAGGAATTAGCCATTATATAGGTGTCAAATTGCAGCACAATATAATGCTGGCATCTGGCCTGCCTAACCACAGTTATGACTTTCAAAGCTCACATCAGATTCTGCACAAGTTAGCATTTTCTCTTAGTGGTCCACAGCATTTTTAAGTTATCAGAAGAATAGCAAAACACAGAATCCTACTTAGCTTCATACACATCATGAAAGAAAACAAATAAGAAAAAAAACAGTTTTATCAAGTTTACCACCATCAGAAGTGTGTGCTTGCAGCACAAAATACTGTTCTGTGCATATGTACATATTGTAACTTTTGCACCTGGCAGTACAATGATTAGGGTCATAAAAGCAACTGTCACAATACAGCATACTCTGCAATGGCTCATACACAATCTGTCACTACTTGCCTTATTTGTAAAGTTAACGTTGGCCAGAACCCTGGCAATACCATTTGCTTATTTGGAAAGTGTAATATGATTTTTAATTTATGTGCTAACTCACCAGGAGTAGTGCAACTTTTCTCCACAAAGACATCTTCCCCAATAACGTAACGCTTCTCAATAAAGAGTGCAAGATGACTAGCGGGCGTATGTCAGTCACTCAGGCCTCCACTTCTATTTTGCTCCATTTGCATCTGGAAAGTTATGTTGCCTCTATGTAAATACAAAGCAGAAACAAAAAATCAGAGCCAACTGCAGCACGGTCATTACATCTGAATCTCTGCCCCATCAGTAATACTGATATGTCGTCAACAAAGTAGAGCAAATAAAGTCAAAATTGCTGGCATCCTACCTGATCTTCCAGGGAAGGAACAGGTCATGATTAGTTTTCTCTATTTTTTGTCCCCATTGTTTTTCTCCTTTGTTCTGCATCTACTTGCAGTCCAGAAGTTGACATAGAAATGTACATTAAAGCGGCTGGAAAATGACAACTCTTCTCATAAAACACTGTCAACATTCTTGTCACTTTTCATTCTGAGGTTTTTGTTTGTTTAGGTTTTTGTTTTGTTTTGTTTTTAACATGTGAGGAGAGAACAATAACTTTGGCTAGAACTAATATTTTAGTTTTAAGTATATGGAAACATTTTTTAAAAATTAAGTAGCATTCTTCAATCTTTCCCTCTAATATTTAAATCAAAAAGCTCAACACTTCCAAAGACGTAATTCAAAGAAGAGATTGCTAAAAAAAAACACATAGAATGAAGGAATTTCTGTCACTAGTTCAGTTTTTGGTCCAGCTTGGGTGAAAACTCACTCCAGGGGAGACTGTGTTCAGTGAATGAGTCAATGTTTCTTTCTCCCACTACCCTAAATGCCTTTGAAATGACTATGTAGTATATTTCCTATTTGAATTAAGCTGATGCCTTCATAATCAAAAGCATTCTCATAACTGATACAAACAGACCAGACGAAAGATTGATCTTGCACATAGACTCTCTTACCCTAAAACACAATTCAAGAAGCGCACAGTGAAATTGGACGGCTCTCTGTGCTTGTCCTGATGTTTGTGATTAACCATTGTCATTCTTGAGCAAAAAGCTGTGGTGGTACCCAAGTATATTAATTCAGCATTTCGGGCATTCAAAATGTAGGTCAACTTCTCTGATATTCAAGAAACATAATTTATGCAATAGGGTTTCTATTATGTGATTGTCTGCTCTTATTATTGCAGCAAATGAAATATTTAGCACACAGTTTATGCAAACTGGTACTGAAAAGTTATTTACACAAGATTAAAGTGTTTTCTTTCAGGCTATCTCAATGTAGAGAGAACAAATAAAACACAGTATCATTCACAAAGTGCAAACAAAACACAGGACTAATATAAACATTATAAGAGTCACAACTTTTCATAGTCTACAAAGATCCAAGGTTTACTAAAGTCTTCATTCCACCACAGCTGGCAGTTTGTTTCTAAAGTAAATTTATATTCACATTTTCCATTGTTTATATTGAAAGGTATCTATCAATGTACAGTGATAAATGTGACAAGGGCACTGAAGTAGTTCTGAATTCTGCATTGTTTTATTTGCTGTCTTTAGCAATACTAGTTTCAAGATGGGGAAAATAAAAAGAAAACAGAAAAAAAAACAACCCACAGATCAAGCTCAACAGCATTACACTTTGTAGTAAACAAGAGCCATGGAAGGCCTAGAAAAGTAAATCTTAAGTCTGCTTAGCAGTCTGGTTCCAAAGTTTTTTCACCTAGTATTTCAGTAACACAACATTTGTGTTAAATTCTCAATTTCTTCCTTTGTGTCTTCAACTGTGCTTGGAGAACAATAGGAAAGGAATATCTATAGTCATACTGGACACTGCTGTATTTTCAGGCAATCACTGTTTAGCCGTGTTATAGCGGGACTGGTAATGGTCATGCTTTTATCTCATCACATATTCCATATAAAGTAGTTGGAAAAGTATTTGGAATAGTTTCTTGTTATTTCAGAGTTCAAAACTGAATAAACTTTTAGTGGATTATTTTCAATTTATCAATGAAACTGATTTAGGAGTATTGAAAATATAAAATCTGCATTACTAAATGCATAGAAAGTTATATGAATTATGGAAAATGTGAATTGAATGATGTAAAACTTGAAAATATCTGGTTATTTCCAGCTGATGATGGTAAAAATGAGAGGGAGAAACACTATTCTGTCAATAAATTAAGAGTAAATAAGAATGGATATTCCCTTTACTGTTATCAGTGAGCTCATGCTATGGTGTGAGATAACAAAACACACTGCGAATATGTCACTATTTGATCTTGAATGTTGTGTAACACATAATTTCAGTTATTCTCCTTTATCTGACAAAAGTATTCAAAAATTGCAAGAGATTTTTCAATTTGTCAGTCTCAAATACATGGAAATGTCTAAGCATGTCCCCATAGGATGTTTTTTCTCTATGCTACAGTTGAAAATAGCACTCTCCCTCTCTCACTGTGATGTCCTTTAAGAATGATAAATCTGAGGAGATGCAAATACGCACACAGTAGCTAAAAATAACTTATATTTCTTCCACAGTCTAAAAGGTTCATTTATACTCAGTCTTAAAATTAAACCTTATATGCATGAAAACATGTAAACATAATAAACATTAAACAATAACTTATGTAAATAAATTAATGAATTAGTTGGTTGGATATGTAACTTCTACATGTAACTTCTAAAAAGACCACCAATAGCAGATAATATGAAAGAAGTTATTATTCATTGTTGTATATTAGCTTTCAAACACATGACATCAGTTATTAATTTCAGCGAACAAAACTATCTTGATTCTACCACTCTTAAAATAAAAAGGATCATTCCTCAGGAAAGTGTAATCTTTAGTAAAGATTTTATACTTGACAAAAAGATAAACAGAATGAGAATTACTGTAAAAGAAACATGAAAACCGGGAAAGTTGAGGAGTGTCCATGCTTCACATTGCAAAATAATTTTATCTTCTTCCTTCTAATCCTTGTCTCTCAGTTTCTCAAAGTTTGTGCAATTAATTACAACCAGTCTGCCCTAGATATCCCCACACAGTTGTTGAATAATCATTCTTGGACAATTTACAAATTATAGTTGTTAAGACTGAGCTTTGACACAAAATTATTCTATTATTCATTTAAAATAATCACTTATGTTAATTTCAAAAAAAAAAATATGTTGAAGCATATTAAAATTTTTAAGTATGGTTGAAAAATAAACAGGTATTTATGACAAATGAACTGTGCATTTTAGAACAGGAAATTGTATTTAAGGCAAAAAGATAATTACTTACTGAGGGAAACAAGGACTCTCTGAAGCATCCCTTAGAATAAAGAACTATCCCTTACTTACACCTATCAATTTTTAGGATTCTGCTTCTGTGCATGACAGAAGTACTGCCATCCTCAGGACTGAACACTGAAAAGAGACTTAACTTTGGAAAAGAGCCTGCTTAATTACCGTTCAAAATATTTACCTCTTTTCATAGTTTATTAGTTATTATAGGAGTAATATTTCTCAGTGTTTTGAGAATAAATACAATAACATTTCTTGAGTAGGAATATATCTGGCAGGAACTCATAATAACACAATGTATTTGAATTGCTTGCCATTCAGTGATCAAAAGAAGAAAGCACCCATCCAGTTCATGAACTGTACGAGACTCCAAATAGCGATTATCCACTGGGGTCACAACTTACCCTCCACGCTCGCTTACAGAGTAGCTATATTATTTATATTGTGAAGGAACTTAAAGAAAGGCACACACTTGTGTTCAGCCTCTACCCTTCGCCTGTTTTTCATGGATTCTAGCACACTGTGAATTCATCTACACATTTATTGTGAAATATGAGAGTCTTCTACACTTCTGCTCCCAGGCATCCTTTGATAGCTACAGCATTCATCAGGAGACACATTATGCCATAAACTCTTTTTTCTTCTCACCTTAATCATATTATTGTTCAATGTACACTTTTCAACTTTAACTTATCCTACCCATGAAGTTTAGTTTAATTGTAAAGATATACATGAGCTCTTAAGAAATAATTGTATTAAAAGAGAAATGGGATTTAATTTTACGACTTAGGATCTAAATAACTTTTATACCTACAGCCATTCCAGGGAGTTGGACTTAATTTTTGGAAACATTTAAGAGACAATGTACAAATCTCAAACCTTATAACTAAATATCAAAGTATCTTTTTTCCACATCCTGTAATGAAAGGGTTTTGGTTTTTTTGTTTGTTTGTTTTTTTTTTGAGGGGATGAGGGTGAGGAGTGTCTAACTTTTCTCATGATTTGTTTCTCCTTCAGATGTTCCTATTAATTGGTGTCTGCTTTACAGTCTGATAGATGTCCCTTGTAAACTCTAATTATCTAGAAGTCAGTCCTTCAGGAAGAAAACTATTTCAGTGAAACGGTAATTTATCCATCTATTTTTAATACACTACTGTTTAAGAGGGTTGTTGTTGTTTTTTTTTTCCCTTTGTTTTGTTTTTAAAGGGGGCTGTTCAAAAAAAAAAGCACCTCAAAGGCAGTATTTTAAAATATCAAGGTACCATCAAAGACTACATGGATACTAAAGAAAAAGTATACAACGTATTTATCATTTCTAGTCAAAAAGCATTAGAGTCTTTATGTAACAGAAGAGCCTTAATTGTATCTTTACCTGTCCTAGTCCTGAATGTTGGCTGTTGCTTTGAATGACATTTACAGGACAGGGGAGATGGAGGCAGGAATTTGGCTATGCAGCTGCATTTATCTTATTAGTGCATTTTTTTTCATTTATAAAATATCTAGAAATATTAGATTGAATATTATTAGAAAAAAAATGTGTGTATATATATATTTTAAAATAGCAAAGTCATAAGAAATATTTTCAGACAACTATGTAAG
Source organism: Tetrax tetrax (assembly GCA_009806455.1). Classification (NCBI taxonomy): domain Eukaryota; kingdom Metazoa; phylum Chordata; class Aves; order Otidiformes; family Otididae; genus Tetrax; species Tetrax tetrax. The sequence goes on from WHYT01016545.1 coordinate 348,439, forward strand.
AAAACTGTATCAAATCATCATATAGCATCCATTAGACAAAAAAGCATGATACATTTTTTAACTAGCTACAAACATCTGATTATATCTATGATGCACTAAATTATAAAAGTTAAACCAGCATAGATCTTCAGCTGAAGATACCACTTTGCTACAGGCATTGGAACAAAAAAAAGTAACTGGCAGAAAAAGCTGAAGGGGAGAATATTTTTTATGGAGAGATTATTCTTTTGGTTTTGTATCCTGGTAATAGAATCTTCATGTACTGCATTATCACTTTGTTTATTAGTAGCAGATGCCTATCTAATGTCACATTTGACCTTAAATTTATTACAAATTGTACCTCCTGGCTTTTATTTTTTAAAATGAAAGGCTAGAAAAGCTTCATTTTTCTAAAGCTGGACTTGGACATTAACAGTCGTTGAAACTATTGCTGGGGAAAAAAGGAAAAGTTCTTATCAAAACAGCCTTCCGCTGTCATCATGTACCCAAGGAGGGGGTTTAGATTAATCTGAGCAAAACAGAACTTTTAGAATATATATTGATTTTCTTCCTTTTTAATGCTCCCATAAATCATAATCATCATGTGCCATGCCTATGTGTCCTTGATTTTGCTAGCTATAATCTAATCTTATAACTCAAGCTTTCCAGAAAAGAACATTTTTCTTGGTGTTTTTTTTTTTTTTTTCTTACTTATGCATCTTCCACTATGTCGCCTCCAGCTCTTCCCCCTCACTCTCCCAAGAATATAGCTGATTGGAGTCAGGATGATAGCATCTCAAGGTCATCCAAATGGATTGATAAATAGCAGGATTTGTGTGAGCTCTAGGGTGCCTACACATGTATTCAGTAGGGCTTTTACAAAAGGTGGTTAGAAATAGTTTCTTAAAGGCTCTTTTTTTTATTTTTTTATTAACGTACTAAAGCCTTTGTACCCTTTAGACTGAACAAATCAATTAACAATGTGCAACAATCTGAGGTGCAGATTATTTCTTCTGTTCTGTACTTGAAACTATCAGTCTCAACTACACAACTCTACAAATATTTGAGGGATTTCATCTTTTTTATGTTAATGACATTCCATTGTTCAGAAATTATGGCAATTGTCAACTCTGTTTGGCAACATAGCGACCTTCCTCATGCTAACAAACCTTTCATTGCATGAAGATAAAATTAAACGGCAATGCTGTGTTGAGAGAACTAGACTCTTGGTAAAATGGGGGGCTAGACTCAATATTTAGCAGCCTTACTGTAGGGAATGTTTTTATACACAGTATTTAGGAGTAGAAAAAAAAAGGAAAAGCAGGACATGCTTCACCAAAAAGAGAAAAATACCATAACTTCAGGAATTTATATGTATCCCGTGATCTAACTTACTTTCAAAAAGAAAAATCAATGTTAATCTTCCTCCTTTCCCTTCTGTGCCCAACTCCTTCCCCAAAGCCAGTGCAATCACTGGCATACCCTTCTTCTGCATCAGCAGCCAGTACCAGAAGCTTCATTTGCTGTAATCTGAATTCCACTTTACCCTGACGCAGGTACACTGGGCAAAGAGCTTTGCCCTTGGATCCTGCACCTGAGTTTATTGACTTACGTCCTTTGCAGTGCTGGAGGAATCTGCCAAACCACAGGCTTATCGCTGAGACTCATCTCGATTGAATAACAGCAGTTTGACACCTTTCTTCTCACCAACTTTGAATTCTTTAATGGAAATATCATGACATTATCCAAAAGCATTCACTAGCTGAGCTGAATTAACTAGACAGAAGCCAAAGACAGCAACCCCACAGGAATTTGAACAGAGAAAAAGCTTCTAATTTATGCGGAGATTAAAGTATGACTTGCTAGCAAGTCAAATTGACCAAAACAATTAGGATTTGATTTTATTCTATTCTGCAGAGGTGCCATTACCTTTTCATCAGGCTACTGTGATGTTCAGTAGAGTACTGCTTTTTATTTTTCCCTCAGAATAACAATTGTTGCCTTATGAGTTGCTTAAATATTCATTCAGGCTCGAGAGCTAGAAAAAAAATCCCCAGACCAAAACTAAAATCTGATGAAGCTCCTTTCCTTTTCATGGTGGTGTAATCAAAGATGTGGAAGAAAAAAATCAGCCACCTGACTGCTAAAGTAGGGCAGAGCCACAGTGCGAGCCTACGCAGATCCACAGAGTGAAAACAATAGAAACAGGGACATAATGAAAAATAATTACCGCTGACTTCTTCACTTTGTTGATTCGTTTTCTAAAAAAGCTGAAACTGTTAGGTGAGTATCATTTTCTTACTAATTACAGATTATTAAACTAAATGGTGTATTTTTTACTGTCTTATGTTTCAAAGTTTATCTTCACCTTAAAAACATACCTCTTTTTCAAGATCAAAGAGGCACACTTCATTTAATATTTCAGGCTCAAGCCTCCATCGCCTAATGTCTTTTGTAGCTGCCTGCTTCAGCTAAGCCTAATATGCTACTATTCAGATTCAGTAGCATTTTCAACTCACTCCATGCTGATAAAAAAACTGTCCAAAAACCTGCACAAGATATACCAAAAAGAGAACGAGAATGCTTATGCATTTAATTTAAAAAAAAAAAAAAAAAAAAAAAAAAGTTCTGATAATAAAAAGCCAGACCACACATTCAGAAATGTTTCATTCTTGGCATATATAAGCGATCTCTGAACTGCTTTAATGATCACACAAGTTCCTGTGCACATTGAGTTCTGTATGCCAACTCCTTCCCACAACATATTCTCATTTACACAAAATACACTTGCACATACAAGAAGCATGATGAGTTTCAGACAGAATTCAAACCGGTCATATATGTCACCCCTTTCCAGTTTCATCTCATCACAACTGCTGGCAAGATCAAAAATTCAGACAGGTGGGCAATTCCAGACCATTACTAAGCACTCCGCAACACAAGAAAGGGGAAGCAATCTGCACAGTCCTGGAACCAATGAAGAAAATTACACTCTACTGCTTTTTCCCCTTTGCTTTCTTTTCTTTTCTTTTCTTTTTATGCCCCCTTCAGAGGGAAAAGGGAGGGGAAAAGGGGAGGGAAACAGAGGAGAAACACTGGCTGATAAGAAGGGAAAAGCAGTTAAGCAGGATTACTTTCAAGGTTGAAAGGAAGGGAAAATTTTCTCTTCCTTCCACTCACATGCTCTCCCTTCTCTTTTTCCCTGATTTTTCCTGTGTTTCTCCTCCCTCCCCTACACACAGACCACACAATTCAGCTCCAGTATACATCACCAACACCTTCAGCTCCCATTACCTTCCCTTTTGCCCCACTAAGTAACCCTTAGTGGGCATGATGGCTCTTCCATACTCTCACTTCTCATTTTGATCTCCTTTATCCCAGGCACAGAGAAGCAGAATAGTACACAGTCGGAGGACAGTCTCACCTCACTGAGAAGACACTCATTTAAACTGGGCTAGCTAGAAAACAGAATAAAACTGGCAGATAAATGGGTTCATATAAATCTCCGCAGTGTCATTTTAAACAGGGCTGAGGTAGTGCACCTCGTGTCATCTATGAAACACAACAAATTAAGTCATTGCTTTGTTTTAAACATTTTGAGGTTTGATTGGTCATGTATTTAACTTCTTAAGTAGTCAGTAAAGTTACAAACTAAAGAAAGATAAAATGAATAGGTCCAGCAAAATTCAGTGTATAAACCTATGCTATAACTTACAGAGTGTTCAATATACTAAAATACTGACAATTTGTTCAAATGACAAGGACTGTAACAAGATGTGAAAATGGCAAAACATCAATCAACTCTCACACAAAGATTGCAACTGGATGAAGGAAAGCCATTAAATTAATCTCATCTGGCCATTTTTCTCCTCTCTGAAAGGAAACCATACATCTAAACATTGCCCCCAAAGAACACAACAGTGGGTAGAGGAGGAGGGAATTAGCCAAAATAGCCTTCCAGGAAATCCTTGAAAAAGATAATATTATCCCATTGGATTCCTCAATTCATTCCCATTAAGTAGATCATATGTCAATTCAAATATTAAGAGCTCATATTTTCATTTAGAGATATTTAACAAAATTTAGGGTATTTTAAAAGGATGACCAGATAGCAATATTCCTTTTTTAGACCAAAAATCAGAGACAGCCTTATTGATCTCACCAAGTGTTTACACAGACCTCATGTCAAGGCTAGAAATAGAATCCATGTCTTATTTCACAATACGAAGCAATACACATGCACTAGTGACATTCTTCATCTAACATCTCCAGGATATTAGATTTCTAAAAAAGTATCTATATTAAAAGACTATAAGGTTGAGAAAGCAAACACTGAAAATATAGGATACATGAGAACTGACATTGTCAGTGCTTGATCCTCTTCTGTGCATGTTTTATGCTGTATGTTATAATTTTAAATGAACAATGGCCTGCTATTTTTGGCCCCTGTCATGACTGTATAAGACAAAGAATTTAATAAATACCTACTCACAAGATGGAGCAGGTGTTCTTTAAAAAAAAAAAAATTCTGTAATGATATAATGAAAGAAAATATACATAAAGTACATCTAAAATTATTGCTGGAGATCACTTGAAAGCCTCCAGCACCAGCCTCAGACACTCACAGAGAAGAATATAGGCTGCTAGGAATCGGTGCTACCAGGATTGCAGGACTGAATCTGAAAGTCTCAGACATTCGACAGTTCCTGCATGTAGTTTAAAGTGTTAAAATTCAGGTTGCACCGAATTTAAATTCTGTCATTTCCTAACTTCAGAGAACTTGATTTCCCAATCTCACTTTTTTAAACATATTTGCTACTGCCATAACTTTAAAAAAAGGTTTTAAAGCGTTTAGGCACAATGTCACATTTGACAAATTCATTTACAAAAGCCTTGTAGAAGGTTAAATGAGCTGGAGACATCAGTTTGTTCAGTATGTCTCCATAAATTAATAAAAATCATATTTAGGATTTCAGATTCATACAGAATTTGATCCTGTATCCTTATCACCACCTTTGTGGTGCAGGGGGGTGTTATTCCCCATTCCATACCTTGCCATCATCTGTTTACCCATCATTTTCATACTTTTCTTTCTTGTAGGCTGGATCAATGGCAAAAAAATTCGGAAGGGCTCTGACCTATGCAGTGCTTATTCACAAAAAAACCAGCTACCATGAGCTACCAGCCACAAAAATTAAACAGACCCCCTACATCATGACATTAGCTTATATAACAAAGACATGAAAGTAATGTTTAGATGGGCTCTTGGAGAGTTCATAACTGAATGCAGCTTCAAGTTTCCTACCACGGAAACGCTTACGCATTTTTGATGGAGACACATTTCACACCATGCTCAGAAACTTGAATCAAAACTATTATTGTGAAGAGGCTGCACAGCAGGATTGAGAATAAATCATAGTCTGACACTGCAGTTTAGTACCTATATTGTTTACCTATCACTACCACTGACCAAGCCTGGAAATCACAAGATTAAACTCACCTATAGAAATACCTAATGGTTTCAGTGGGCTTGTATTTGAATATTATTTTCTCCATTTGTATTGGTCTGAATCTTAAAAGAATAGTATTTATAGGAAAATTCTACGGTAGAAATAAAATCTGAAGTTATTTTAAATTCCTTCCTAGCAAAAATGTTGCGGGGATTTTCTTTGGTTTTGTTTTTTCAAACCAGATAGAATTTGCACTCGTTATTAAGAGTTGCTCCCCATTTTTACAGGTAAAGGTAAAAACAATGTATTCTTTGCTTGTTATCCCTGTCTTTACATTGCTAAAATCTTCATACATTCTTGCGGAAGCGATGATGTTAAATGAAAGAAATATCTCTCCAGCCAGCTTCTCCTGAAGACTTCCTGCAACTGCAAAGAAAAGAGTGCATCTTATCAGCTGCAGTGTGTCCAGGCAGCATAAGGAAGATGAAGTAGAAGGAATTTCAAAATGATTTTTAAAAGTAAAAAAAAAAATGTTCACGTTGCTATGAACTCAATAGCTAGGTGCTGAGAGGGCTTTCATGGGACTATGGTTGTGCACAAAGATAAACTTTGTCTCTAAGGTAAAACAGAACAGGCTATGTAGTCGGCAAGTCTGGTTTGATTGATGAGCGTTCACGCAATCTTTTCACATAAGGAGAGGAATCATACACTTTCAGCGTAAACAGGCAGAATGAAAGAGTTCAGGGTGTGTACCGGTGCCTCTTGTCTGTGGCCAAGAGCTGCATCTCTGGTAGCAAATTATAGCTGAACCCTGCGTACAATGAGAGTTCACCAAAATCCTGAAGGATAGTTGATAAAACACAACGGATACTAGCGTTCTGTTTTTCCCTTTACTACTGCTAATGAAGGTTTAAATTCTGCTAGACTATCACTTATGAAGTCGTTCTGGGTACTGGGAGGGAGGAAGGAAGGAAAAAAAGGTTGCAATGCTGTTTTCAGTTTGTGTTTTGGTTTTGAAGGGGACCTGGAATCCTGCTATCAGAAGGGACACGGCCTTGCTTAGAGGGAACTATGAGCAAAAGCAAGCTACGCAACATCTTTTTATCTCTTGAACAAAGACAGAAGAGGAATACGTTGTAATGGAGGGAAGATATCAATGTTTGGTTTCCTAGGTGATTAAAGAGTAGAAAACCCTTAAAAAAGAGAGAAAAACAGATAACAGAATGTGAAAAGTAACTAAAAATCTACAGAAATCAGCACTTTACCAGTAAACATTCCTAACATATACATGGATTAAAATGTTCTAAACGTAGTTGGAGGTGGAAAGGACTGTTTTCCTGTTTAAAAATACACTTAATTATATTTCTCAAAATAAAATAGACTGTACTGTGCACATAGAGAAAGAGGTCCTAAATTCTAATGCTAATATTATGTGGCACAATTTGTGTCACGAGGGACATTCATTCCTTTTTTCTAATTGTGTGTCCATATATACAACACGAATCCCATAAATGCTGTCAATCTCAGATATTTATTGGTGAATATTTAATGCCTACATGTTTGTACATCTTAAAAATTGTATTTGTATTAAGCTGAATCAATTAATCAAACCTTCTGTAATGTGATCCTGTAGCAAAATGTTCTTAAACTGAGACGTATTTCCTTGAAACTCACTGAAGTTTAACTGTTGATTGTTGCACACTGTCAGAACAACGTTGACTCTTTGGGACTATCTGTTCATGTACAATTACCATAACTGACGACTATTCACATGAACAGTTCTCACTATAAAATGCAGTAATGCCCAAAAGCACACCTCCACAGCACTGCAATTTTTTACTATCCCCTCAGGATTGCCTGGAGTTTTCCTTCCTCTTTATGTCCAAGTGCTTCCTACAACATTCTTAAATCTACAACTCCATTTTTCAGCCCGCCTCTTTCTTTTCCCCATACCTCTTGACAACTGCTCTGTCTGTCAAAAGAGGGGCAACATGGGAACAGCACAACAAGAAAACTCAAGCTTAGAGATCTGGAGAGGATGAAGAGAACCATTATCTATCTGTGTTGCAAGTATGCATGAAAGTCACATAGGGAAACAGAGGGAAAATAGTTTAAAGCCCAGAAGGAGAAAGCATTAACTTTCTGTCTGTAAAAATACACAAAGAATGTTATGCAAGAAAACCGCCGGAGCTCAGGAGAGCTTCCACATCAAAACCACACATATAACAAAGGTTTTTGTCCTGCTTATTTTCAGAAATAATGCTCCAATTTCAAAATCACAACAGTAGTGCAGACTGAAATATGAAGAAATGCAAGTTCAAAAACTCTCCAGTACATAGTTAAAAACATTTCAAATCTTTTTTAATTTCTATTCCTGCTCTCTATTGAACAAAATTTCCCACTGTTAAGTCAGTTAATAAAATTGTTTTAATATAATGGGTACTCAAATTTATTAAAACTTCATGCTTACGTTCCTAAACATAGTATTAAATACCTGTTCACTCATGTTTTTATAACAATACTTTCTCACTCATTCAAAATTAACAAAGAAGACCAAAAGTGTTTTTTGAGTAAGAAAGCATAGTTTTTCACCTTCTGTAAAATAATATCAGATTTCTTCTTCTTTCAATAATTCTGACAATACTGGTGACATACAAGGGATTGCTAGCAATAGGCAAAAAGACACTAAAACCAGTATCTTCTATTATTCAAGACTGCCTGGTTTGTATATGTGAGCTGGAAATTTTCCTTAATTAATATACCACTGTTTGATATCAATTAGCCTTACCTGGATCAAGACCTTCTTGCAAACCTGTAAAGAATCCGTAAAAAAACCTTTTTTTGCCTTTGAAGTCACTCTTAAAGCAGCATATCCTCATTTTTGTCTACCAGGTTAGAATTAATTATTTTTTAATCTTACCTCATTACTTTAGCATCAGAACCCTCTATGTTCTTTCACACTATTTTATTGATGTTTATGCATGTACTTAAATGTGGAGTATCCCAAATACAAGTGTGTATCTCAGTCAGCCTAATCAAAACTCTTATTTTATGTGATGTGAGATTTTTTTTAAGTCTCTTAACATTTTATCCAGATAAGCCTCTCTTCACTGACACTTTTTAGCTGTGTAATTGTACTCCGGAGGTGCAAAGACGGAAACTAATCACAGGTCTCTCAAGAGGTCTACTTGGGAGAACTTACTACCCTTTGACTTCTCATTTCCCAAGTCTTCCAGGTGGCTATAAGAGCTTTTAAAGACATAAAGAATCTGAAAATCTATGTAGCAAGAGAAACTGGTGCCAACTGAGGAATTTTTACATATTTCCAAATATTGCTGCTAATAGAAACAATAGAAGTCCTACCATGGCTAACTCTGAAAGAAGAGAAATAATACAAAGGGTAAATAATGCTAACTGAGGTTATCATATGAAATTATATTATTCTCCTTGCCCAATGCTGGACATTTTTAATGGCTTAAGAAGATGATAACCAGTTTGTGTTGGCCGTTTCTGGTATGTACCAGTGCAGAAGTAGTCCTTTAGAAGACAGATTGAGCAGTGTGGGCAAAAGAAACATCATAAGCCATGAAACTACTACTCACTAATTCTGCAGAAAGTCAGAAACCATCCCTTTTCTTTTCCAATATTAAGAGATTAATTTATAGTGACCACTTAACACATCTCAATGAAAAAGGTGCCATAATGTCCACTTGTGCAATGATGTCCAAATTATTTCCCCCAATAATTACAACATGTGTTTTACTTACATTTTTTACATGACATTTAGGCTTATTAGTTCAAATAAGAACTGAGACTTTAGAGGTATATAAGTTTATACAAATTCCTTTGACAGAGGAGCAGAGGATACTGCTGTGATATCAGTTATACAGCAAGATGCTTGCAGTGATGTCTCTATAAAAGATAATTCAATATTTTCTTAAAGTTACATGGTTTGATAGAGTAAACCATTAATCTGTTCTGGACTTCAAAATTTGATTCACATTGATCTTCCTAAAAATATGTAAGTATTTAAAATAGTGTAGGAGACTTAGCTGAGGTGAATACAGGGTGCACTGCCATTTCATTTCACTTTCCAGTTCTGCACACTAGCATTGAGTTCTGCAATATTTTTTATCATTTTTCTCTTGACTGACACTTGGAAACACCCACTTCATTCTTAGCAGCTTCACTCAGTGAATCATTTTCAATTGTATTGAAGCAAAGTGTAGTGCAAGTCCATAGATGAAAAATCATATCTGACTGCTGTGTGACTCTTTCTTTTTTTCTATTTTTTTTCCCCTGCCTTTTTTTTTTTTCTTTTAAATCAATTCCCTGCACTTCTGTCAGTCTCAGACTGGATGTTTTTTTTTTTTTTAAGGAAAATGTGCAAACTCTATCTTTCTAGTAATAATTTTGCCACATACTCTGTAGTTTCAATATTATTTAATTTCTTTTCTTTCAACAATTTTTTTAGGGTGCCAAGCTACATGCAACAACTTTCATACAACCTTCATTGTCTGAAGTCATACTTAACAGTAAACTTCAAATGAACTGATATGCGTTTTCCTCAGAAGAAGTTTCTCTATGTTAGGAGACTACAGACAGGAGACTTAGGCCTACTCATAGATCTAAGGAAGGATAAAATGTCTATCGTCCCAAACAATGAGGTCCTCAGAAACATCTTCTAAGACCGGGGAGATTCTGTAGTGAGAATTGTAAACGACACAATAATAGACATTACTGTGCCAGAACACAGAGGGAAAAGAAAGAAAAAAAAAAAAAAAAAAAAAAAAAAAAAAAAAAAAAAAAAAAAAAAAAAAAAAAAAAAAA